>JAODKE010000085.1:856246-876660 GCA_026779605.1 Mormyrus hasselquistii
CAAAGGCCTAACATGCTAGGAGGAATTACGGCGCAGCTCAACGCAGCTTTCTTTACTACTTTGTTCTTGTCCCCTAAGCCCTTATCTCGGCGGCCTCTCTTGGGGGCCGCCGGCTGCATACCGCCTGTCGGGGAGGGGGGTGGGAACGGCTGGCTTCTCACCAGTGACGGCGCTGTCCTCTTTCCCCGGGTTGTGACATCTGTCAGCAACCGTCGCTTATTACAAGCAGCTCATGTCAGACGGGGAAGCTGAAAGCCTCTATCAGTGTCAGAATAGCGATGCTTCGGCGTGACCTGCGCACCTGTCGCACCAAACAGATACAGATGCAGCAATTTCAGTCCAGTTTGAACAATTAAATAGTATAACCATAACAGATAATATTATATTGTCAGTCTGTCTCAGACAGCGGCTAAAGCCGCAAGAGAAACAACAGTGACTCACTGGGTTTTCGTCTCCTCAGCTGAGAAGACCATAAGTTTGGAGCAGCTACTGCACTGATCACACGGACAATCGCTCTGATTCAAGTAATTAGTCATTAAATCAAGTCATTAAACACCGTGGCTGAATATGAGCTTGCTGAAACACTGTTAATCTGTGATCTTTCTGCATCACACATCTGTACCCAGAATCATTAAAATGGCTGTGACCTCATTCTCCAGCCTGCAAGTTGGTTTTGAATAAACATTCAATGACTAATATGTTAGTTAAAATAGGAGTGATAGTTTATTGGTTAATCCAAAAATCTGAAGGATAAATTGAAGGAACTAACAAAGCCATCATCTGGTAGACAAATTCAGGGGTCGTTTAGATATGCATCTCATAATAATGTACACTTAGTATGTATTAGGGCAGGGGTGTCAAACTCCAGTCCTGGGGGGCTGAAACCCTGTGTAGCTTAGTTCTGTTCCTGTTCCACCACACATAATTCAGATGTATCTTAATTACAGAGGAGGAGATTCAGGTCCAGAGAGTACAAATCCAGACCAAGATTTTGTTTCAACCAATTAGTTGTGTACTCTGTAACTGTGACACCTTATGCTCAACTGGCAGGTTGAAACAAAACCCTGGTCTGGATTTGTACTCTATGGACCTGAAATCTCCATCTCCGCTTATTTAGCACCAGGAGCCGCCAGGAGTTAAATCAGGTGTGTTAAATGACGGGAAACTCAAAAATGTTCCCGGCTCCAGCCCTCCAGGGCTGGACTTTGACACCCCTGTATTACGGGGTTCAACCCCTCCACAGTAAACGGAGGGATTTGCCTTTGCTGTTTAACAATACTGTTTTGGCTATTATGGCTGTAATTCATCCCGCCGTTGCCTGGATAACTTTATCATAGGCAGAGGGTTGCATCAGTAACGGCATATCTGATGTGGTGCTAAGCAACATGGAGGCATCATCCAAGCAAGTGTTGTAGAAATAGTACGCCGTTTTAAACATCAGTGATACACTGGTCTGGTATAACTCCAAGGAGGGAAGCACCAGAATGTGCAGACTGAGCTGTTTTTTTTCCCCAAGGAGACTAAAGTCCTTTGGTGTGTTCAGCAAACTGCTACAGGTTGTTTAGCAGACGATGTCATGCTCTGCTGTTTGCTAGGAGGTGATATCAAGGTGAAAGAAGCCTCTGTCACGGAACCGAGCCGAGATGCTGTGGAAGCACCCATGGAGGGAAGCACGGTGTCCAAACTGTACTCCATTCTGTGAGGACAGCATGGCTTTAGGAGCACCTTAAGGTACAGGGCTTCTCCTGGTGGCCTCCAGGGATTCGTCTGCTCAAAGCTTCGGGGCTTCATGTCCCTAAACCCCCCCAGCTCAGACACCATCCCTGTTCTCTTCAACTCATTGTACTGTTTCACTGGCACTAAATTATGAACCTTTTCAGACAAAATTTCAGACAAAATGTCACTTTGCAGTCTAGAACCAATTTTACCTATAATTTCTCATATTTAGGCCTCTCAACAAAGAGCTGGGGCCCCTATATCTTCCAGGGTATCCATGCCCTTCCAACACCCCTGCTTGCACCAACTGCACTGAGAGATAGGGTTAGCTATACTGTCCGTCCATCCATCCATCCATCCGTCCATCCATCCATCCCTCCGTCCATCCATCCATCCATCCATCGAAGGGGACTATCGTGGTAGGAGATATTTATTTTGGCAATACTACTGGACAACATGAATTCCCCCCAGAGGATCAATAAAGCTTAATCTTATCTTAAAAGACATAATCCTCACAGTGTTTTTTTACACGGAGACAGAGGCTGCTGAGTGTCCATTGTTGTTATATAAGCACTATGAAGAATTTAAAACTACAAAGAGTATTTGTCAAAACTTTCCTCATGGGCCACAAGGCTTTAACATTCCTGATAAAATGCTCTTTCCACAAGCTCCATATTCTGTAAAACAGCCTCCTGAGAGTACAGACGCGGTACCTCGTGGGTACAGTGCTAAATTGGATTGTTCTACTAACCATTTAGGTTCATGTTTCTCATCAGCTTTGTCTCACTGTGTGTGTGTGTTTATTTGTTATGCATTTGCGTGTTTGTTTCTGCTGTTATGTGTGTTTGCTGAAAAATCACACAGGAAATAACGTTGTAATTTCCACTATATATATATATAAAGAAAACTATGACATAATGTAAACATTAAAATGTTAATATAATGTCATATAGCCATGCGATGGGTCAGCACCCCATCCTGGGTTATTCCCTGCTTTGCGCCCGTAGCCTCCAAGATAGACTCTGGACTCTTGCAACCCTGCATAAGACAAGCAGATATGGAAAATGGACAGATGGGTGAATGGATGGTTGGATGGATAGATGGATGGATAGATGGATGGATGGGTAATGTAAAAAACTTCAGGGTACTTGGGCTGAACCTCTTCTGGGAGCTGAATTACTGATTTTCAGGTTTAAGTGCACCTCTGTACCATGCTACTGTTTGCTACGAGCACCATAGCATACACAATCCACTTCTTTGCTCAAAGACATTTAATCACTGACTCTGACTCTAATTTAAAACTTTCTTTTTTTTTTTTTCCTTTATCGGGTTGAAAAATGACTTATCTGCCAAACCACACTTTAATGTTTTCAAAAAGAAGAGCTTTTTAAATTTTTGAATAAATGTCACTATGATGAAGGTCACATTTAATAATGTGAATTTCCACTGAAACTGGTATCACAGGCGTCACGAAATAACATATTAGGCATGGGAAACAGTCTACGGACTTACAATCTTTAAACAATATATTTAACTCAAATTATTTCAATAAATATCCAGTGGTATATGCAGATGAAAAATGCACCAGTTGTAAGCATTATGAGTTGCTAAGGACAAACGTATCTTCTAGGCAACTAAATAAATGAATCTTTTTATATAATCTTAAAACCAGTGTCAGAAAGCATAGAGCAGCATGGTGCTCTGTTGATAGGACTTGAACTGGAACAATGGAGATGCAATTATGCTCTCCTGTTGCTTGTGATTAACAAAACAGAGCATCTGAGCTGATATGTTTATGGTCCTTGGAGAACAGTGAGGCACAGGGAGTGCAGATGTCACTCATGTTTACGCATGTCACCTTAGCGATTTCACTCCTAATGTGAACTTTATGCAGGCTTTTAAAAATGGCCGCACAGTACTGTGCTAGAAAAATTAATAAATAATGACAGGTCCCTATCCATCGACTTTTAAATATACAGTCGTCCCTCGCTATCCGTGGGTGATTGGTTCCAGGACCCTCTGCGGATACCAAAATCCACGGATGCACAAGTCTCTTATATAAACTAGCGTAGTATCTGCATATACTGTAACCTACGCACATCCTCCTGGATACTTTAAATTATCTTAATCGCTATGTAAATAGTTGTAAAACTGTATTGTTTAGGAAATACTGACACAAAAAATACGTCTGTACGTAAAGTGCTGATGTGGTGAGGTGGAGATGCGTGGCACTGGAGCTAGCGGTGAGACGTCAGCCTACAGCAGGGTAAGCCTACACATTGTGCCACTAGGGTGGATTCAGTGTAGGGCTCCACACTATAAACGTAAGTTCTGCTTTCTGGAACTTTCTGGATTATTATCTTTTTTTATATATATATATTTTCGAACTGCGGTTGGTTGAATCCGCACATGTAGTTCCCGTGGATACGGAGGGCTGACTATATCGTCAGACACCGGTTGTGGTGAGATGTCAAATTGCAGAGCCACTGAGAATCACAGAACAGCCAGTCTTCTGGGAATGAATGTCATCGTTCATATCATTCTCACTGATTGGACTATACATGCATTGGAAGGCAAACAACCAACTGTCATCACATAACACTAACTCCAACCTCTGGCATATAGTCGACCACTCAGGTGATATTGTAACGGGACTGGATTATGTTCAAATTTGTTACGGAGGGTCTCGCGGGGTCACTGATCAAAATCACTGGTACTCTCTACTTTCAGGAGACAAAAGCCTTTCCCAGTTATATATGGGAGAAAATACCTGATTTACTTTGTACATTTCAATTACTAAAAAAACTCTACATCGAAAGAACAATTTTGTTATGCAATAGTATGGCTTACCCTATAATTAAAAGCCTATGATAATTCCACACAGCAAGATATTGGATACACAAAGATTAACAAATAATGAATTTTTTGACAGTCTTAATCCCTCGAAAATTGGTGGTCTGGCTAATTTCTGACTGTAGTATGTTTAGTATGCATTACATTGTGTTGGATGAGCCCATAACATAGTTAGATACGCAAAGTCACACTCACTGAATTACACGCAGCATGGTGACCGATTCAAGGCATCCTTCATCTTCTGGATAGAGCAGGAAACAATAATTGGGCAGCAGGGCATAGATTAAGGAAGCTTCAGAAGGAAACTGCCCTATTTTCCCACGCAATCTTCCCCCATTTCCAGCATTTCCCTCCAAGCATTCTGGGTAGGGTAGAATGACGGTCATATTATTAACATCCGCATTTCCATCTGACCAAACGTGTGACTCTCACTCTTTGCAATGCATTGGTGAGATGAGACTCACGGTGGTTTTAAGGGAGGGAAAAATGGTCCGTTTAAGATGGACATTTTTCTGGCATCAGTGTCTGTTTCAGGGGTACGATAGCAAGGAGGGACCTCAGGCCTGAAGAAACAATAGTGAAGCCAATACCCCTAATTTAAAGTTATGCCGAAGCCTTCAGTTAAACTTCAAATCTTGTTGCATTTTAATTAACTTCTTTTACAGCTGCCGCATGAGACATACAGATATAAATTATTACCCCAAATCGGAGAAAACTACAAAGTCGGAGGAGAGTGGGTGCAGGGCATTGAGAGAATGCAAGAGAAGAATAGCTGTCAGGGAAGTGAAGCAGGAAGAGAGATGAGGAAGGAGAGACTGCAAATACTTCTTCTCTATGCCATTCTGATGACAACAATAAGAAAAGTTCTAGTTGACCCAAAGCAGGGCAGTGTTTCCCAATCCGGTCCCCGGGGACCCCGAGATGGTCCATGCTTTTGCTCCCGCCCAGCTCACGGCAGAGCATAGATTACCAAACCCTCTCAGTGATTCGGCAAAGACATTTACTGAACGATGAGGGCTGTTGCTAATGCGGTGTCTCTCAAACCAGTCCTCTGGAACTCCCAGATGGTCCCAGCAAAAATGTTTGGGGGTCCCTGAGGACCAGGCTGAGACACCACACTAGGATCCCTTAAGAACAACACTGACCAGTTAGCTAAATGTCATTGTGGGATGAGCTGAGGGAGTTCTATAGTCGATGACCACATTATCTCTCTTGACACCTGCCCATGTTGGCTGTTCACTATCGTTTATTTGACCTGGCTGTGGTGTGAAGGCTGTCATTAGTACAGTGTCACATGTAGCCGCAGGGACAATATCTCATTTACACATGTCTTTAACCAAGTGAAACCCACAAAATCACAAATAACCAAAACATCCAGAAATATGTATAATTGTTATACCAGTGGCAAAGTCTTTATGTTTGTCAGTTCAATACATAACAGAATAGAACTTCTAAAGCAAACTGTGATTTTATTTTCCCCAAAGACACTCTTCTGCAGATTAAGGCTTGTACTACTGTAGTCAGAAGTCATCATTTATTAACAATGAAAAGGTGGAAAGTTGTGATAGCCAATGTTTGGGAGATAAGCTATACTCCTCCTATGAGAACAGCAAGGGTGAGACACAGGCATGTACGAAGGAGACCTTTGACCAAAAAAAAAAAAAACAGTTCAGAGACGGCCCATGGTACCAACATGATTAGGAGCTGAATTCTGGCGGCTGCCTGTGCTCCTGAGAGGGGTTTCTTGTGCTCTCCAGGGCTGCTAAGGGACAGAGGGGGTCGTCAGTACACGGGGAATCAAACAAGCCATGTGTGACCCATGGGCTGGAGAAGAGAGGCCTCTGTAAAAAGGCTATGGGCCAGCTGAGGATACCAGTTCCCATTTTATTGTCCTTCCATGTTTTTTCAGTTCTTCTTAGGTATGTACATTGAATATTATTACCCTATCTGCAATAATAACTGCTTTTTAATCAATGTAGAATCAAGGGTAACTTTTCCAGGTATGATGCTTATTAGGGTGATTTATTGCAGTGGAAGAAAGGAGTCTATTATGCAGAAAGATGAAGGTGGGGAGAGATGTCTGGACTGCAAGTCCAAGCTCCTGATGTGGGCTTGTGTGGGTGGGTTCCTCCCACGCCACCAGCAGGTGGCAGTACTGCAGTCTGACTTGTGTGGGCTGAGAGAGTAGACCTGGGAGCTAACACTACCTGAGTGTTAGTGCCTGGGAGTTGTTCTGAATCCCTGCAGCAGGTTCACACCATATGATGTAGCAACACCATGCTGGGCTTCACTCACTTGGGGATAGACACATAAAGACTGCTCCTTTCTGAACTTTAGTTCTAATAACACCTGCATGGTAATTTCTGAATTGCATGAGTATGACAGGGGCTGACTATGAACCCTCAAAGGTTTTTCTCCTACTACAGTACAAAAGTAGATCCTTTTGCTGATCCCCCATAATTCTTAGCTCTTTGTTGCTAAGAAATTACATAGTGTTACTGTTGATATACGATGCTGCTCTTGTGCGGGCCAGCTATGTCAGGACTGGTGTTATATAATAATAAATTACAGCCAATATGGGAAAGGTGTCCATCGAATACATCAGTGCAATCATAACCTATTGATCAGTTGATGCGGTGCCACAGGAAATCATTTTCTTGAGGTAAAATGGGAGACAGAGCGAGTCATTTTGGCATTTGTAAAACACCTTTTCCTCTCCTCTAAAATGCTTTGGTGATTTCTCTCTCCTATTGCAGTTTCTGTATGGTGCCCAAGTACTTTCCTTAGTATCTGTTCTGACTTGTTCCGTTTGGGAAAGGGCATGTACTCCAAGGAACATTCCCTCATTGTCTGAGGCAGATAATCTGAATCACCGATGAACCTTAATTAGTAAAATAATCCACATGACTAGAGTAATCACACTTCAGATGAAGACTACAGAGCTACAGATGATGTAATGTTTTGCTTAGAAGTAAATATAAATCAATTGTGTATTCTTCACGCTTAGGAAGACATTTGCCCGCAAACATAAATTCCTTTTACGGAATAAAGCTTTTTTTATTTTCCTGTCTTTCGCATGAGCTGAGCATTACCGTTGCTGTTTGAACATCATTCTAGGTTTTTTTCTTTCACCGTCCCGTGGAACGGGAGCTGAGCAGTGGGGCGATGCAAAGAATCTCTTCAGGTACAAGACAGGTCATTTGGATTAACATTAAGACACACCCCCCTGTCCAGCCCAGCCCAGCACCCTCCCCCCGCCCAGCACGGCCCGGGAGACGCTACAACAGCAAAGCGCACCAAGAACTGACCCTTGGCAGATGGTACTTTGACACTCATATGTGAGATCAGCTGTGCCACGCCGCAAATCTGCATATTTAATGTCACATTATACGCTATATTAACGCAGGCTGTTCATAATTCAAGGTAATGCATAAGTCAGCAGAGGGAAGAAAGTTTTGCAGGATGCTAAAGGAAATGTTTCATTCCTCACTTTTCAGAAGAGTGGCTCTGATTCACGGCTACATCGGTAATCAGTCCTTAATGCTTGTGTCTTCTTTTGAAGCGCTAAGATTTACTATGCATTTTTAATATTTGTTTCAGGATAAACAGACAATATAATTCACATATCTGAGAGAAGCAGGTTCTAATTTCTCATTGCAAAAGCCTAGTTGAAAAAGTATACTGTATTTACCAACTGCGGTTTTAATATCAGAGGCTTTGGAGAAAAAGTGTATATGCTTGTCTAGGGTCAACTGTCTTCTGCTCATGCCTGTATCTGTCTGACTGGTTACACATGCTTAAGAGTGCTCTCACTAATACACACAATAGCTTGCAGATGTCACACAGCTGATTATCAGTCTCTGAATCTTTCAATCCTTACCCTCCACATGCACAAAACACACAGAGTTCAGACAGAGAGGGCCAACGCACATACCTGTAACTCATGTGATCACGCATTGACAAGGACCAGTTCCCATCTAGCACACCATTTATATGCAGCTGCAGGACGTCTGTGAGCTCAGTAGGAGGTCACAGATCTGGGGACAGTAATGAACAATTTAAAAAACAGGAATGGCTGTAATTGAGAGAAAAAAAGTCAATATCAGGAAAAACTGATAGGAGAGTGTGACAGAGGTCAACTAGATTAGAATTCAGTGGTTAAATATAAGACACTTATCAACATGACATGACACATGCTATGATGTGCCTTATAAAAAGCAATCAGTGTGGCTATTTTGTTCATGAGCGTGTAGAAAATCGACTGTTTTGTACTAGATCTGGCTTTGAATGCCAGTTGTCCATGTTGCAGTTCAGTCTGCAGAATGCCAGGCCTCTTGGGGAGAGCTCTGGGTCACTGTTGTGCCTTTTACCGGCTCTTGGAAAAAACCTGCTTGCCGATGTCGTCTGACTCGGGCCTGCTTAGCTCCATTCTGCTGCCAAAGCAGCGACCTGCTGGCCAGGCAGAGATTCAAAGCGCAAATGTCCTGACTTCCACATGGCCCAGAAACGCTAGAGGGGCTTCAAAACTGCGACAATCTCACTAATTGGGCTGCTTACTGAAACGGCACAGCAGCTCCGTCAGATATTTAGTTAAACTGATGCAAATACTTTCCTCATCTGCAGTACACAGACAAAGCTTTTAAAACCTGCTGACTTTCCCCCCTCTATCGCAGAGAGTGAAATGTAAAGCTGTGAGCCTTACAGGGTGGCCTGGAAACTGAAAGCACTCTCCTCTCTGTTTTAAGACCTGGCTGTTTCAGTTTCATGCTACTAAGTTACAGAGCAGAGTGGTAACTCAGCTCCACAATCCAACTTGCTACAAGGAAGCGCAAACACAGCCCACCGCCAATATGAAGAATGCCTGGACCGCCATCCTCCCAAAGGTATATTCATCCCTGAATGCTAAGAGATTTTCTAAAGCAGCCCTGCAGATGGACCATAATGAAGTGACTGAAAGTACTATATTTGCCAATGTATGTATGAGACTCCTGGGCAATCAGGAGGACCTTAAAGCCAGCTGTAATATTGCCTAAATACATAGATCGATCTTAGTAAGAAAAATCCATACCTTTGGATTTCTTGTATATTTCTGAAATGTTTTTCTTCTGTACGCTCACTTGTATTATACACTACAATCTGAGCATAATGATACCTAGCTTGCAATAGGTATGACAGCTAGCAAAAGAGTATACAGAACAGAGGAAATGAAATGCTAATGTTAACATTAAACTTAATGGAGAATTCCCATTTCTAAATGGTGAGATTGTTTTTTTTTCCCTTTGGCTTGATGCTCTGTTTACAAAGCTTAATGGGAAGCAGGGTTATGGAAATAGGCATTCTTAAAATGTGCGCCTCTTCTGTGCTTCTTAAAGCCGATCTTTTCGAGACCTTAAAGTTTTTAAGGGCAGACAAACCACACGGAAAGAAAAACTCTAAGCATTAGAAGAGGTAATGCATCCGTAATGCTCGAATCACGAAAGGGAACATGGAGATTAGTTTAAAGGGAAAGTGATTGATGGCGTCTAGATAGAGGACGACTTTAGAAGCATAATAATAACCCAGCATGGCTGACTTAGAAGCCACACATCTTCGGGGCTTCCTGTCGCCACGGAGACGGCAGATGTCTGGCCATCAGTGGACTTCTGGGGAAACTGCACCCAGAGCTGCACAGCTAATCATAATGATAATCAGGAACATATGATCCATCCATCCATCCATCCATCCACCAACTGCTTAGCCCGGACAAGGTCACGGGGGGGAGGGGGTGGGGGGGCATAGAGGCAGCATAGAGCATGTAACAAAAAAGCATCTTCAATCGCTGGCAGCAGACATTCTACAATACATAATGCAACACACTGCACACAAACCCCATTAAAACATTGCAATGTGTGAAAGCAGCAGCGTGCGGCTCAGCAGGCTCTGCCTCTCTGCCTGTGATCGGAAGGTCGCCGGTTCGAGCCCTGGACCGAGACCCTTACCCCCAGCTCCATGGACACCACTGCAGGTGGCAGTGCTTTGCTGCCAAGCTTCTCGTTACCTACATATATATGCCTGTGTGTCACGGAGAAGACGAAAAGAGAATTTCCTCATGGGGATCAATGAAGCGTCATTATTACTTAAAAAGCATTCATAAATTGCTCAGGAAACCACAAATTCGTTAACAGCGGTTCCGAAACACCTGGTAGATGGCCAATGAGACGAGAGAGGGGAGGATGTGCTGTTTATATCGTCGTACGTGGGCTGCACATAATGGACCTCGAGCCCGGCCTGGAGACGGCGGACAGAACGGGAGAGACACTAATTTATGCTAACTGGAAGCAGGCCGTTAATAACAGTTTTGGATCTCTCAACAAAACATATGCATCAGCTGTTTGATAACACCAAAAAGGAATACTGGAAATACTGCCAGTATGCGCAGTCTGATGGTAAAGCTGTACAAGATGCTCATTAATGCTCTGTTTACTACCACAAGCTTTACTGTCCTACTGTGGTTTTCTTCTTTTGTGCCATTTCAGGCTCATCTACTCATGGATTCATCATTTCAGGCTCATCTACTCATGGATTCATCATTTCAGACTCATCTACTCATGGATTCATCCTTTCATCATTTCAGGCTCATCTACTCATGGATTCATCATTTCAGGCTCATCTACTCATGGATTCATCATTTCATCATTTCAGGCTCATCTACTCATGGATTCATCATTTCAGGCTCATCTACTCATGGATTCATCATTTCAGGCTCATCTACTCATGGATTCATCCTTTCATCATTTCAGACTCATCTACTCATGGATTCATCCTTTCATCATTTCAGACTCATCTACTCATGGATTCAACCTTTCATCATTTCAGTTCAGTTCATTATCTGAGTCTGAGTCTTTTAAAATGTGCTAGAAAATTATCTAGAATCAATACTTAATGTTTGTATAAAGAATGTTTTCCGTTTTCCCTCCTAATTGTTTGACAGCATCATTTTTTCAGATTTGCCAAAGAACAAATACCTGGCTTAACAAATAACTTAACAAATAACAGTTTTACTAAAATATTATAAATATTCAATATGCTTAAACTGAATATGTAAAATATGAAATTGCATTCTGCTGAACCTCAGTGAAATGTGGAAAAGCAACTGCAAACTTAAAGGCTTCTATGGAGAGTGGCGGCAGTGAGCCAGCGGCTGACCGCTTAGCCGTAAAATTTAACCGTGAAACCTGAACACTTAACCTTAAGTAATACACTGCTGTCAGGATCTGCAGCTGCAATATAAAAGTAGGTCATAGGCAATGATCAGCTGAAAAGACAAAGGTGAATAACACAGATAGCAGTGCAGGGAGATGCACTGTGCAGTCAGGCTGCTTGGGGTAAACGTGAATGCAGTGCAAGCTCGATCTGACTGCAGTGCGGAATGAACGTTAACGCAAGCCAAGGCAAGTTTATTTATATAGCACAATTCAGACGAAAGGCAATTCAAAGTGTTTACAGGGGCACGGGTACGCATGAATCAGAAGACTAAAAGCCACATTTAATAAACAAAAACCTAGAAGTCAAGACAAACAAATAAATAGTTAACTAAAAAGAACTTATGTTGCAGTGGCAGGGTATGAATAAACTCCTGCTGATTTAATTTACTGAAAAGCTGCAGCAAACTAACGCTTTCAGCCCTGATTTAAATGAGCTGACAGTTGTTGCAGACCTCAGGTCTTCAGGAAGCATGTTCTACAGACGGGGATCATAGGAACTAAAAGCTGCATCACCTTGCTTGGTTTTGATTTTGAGAAGACTGAGTAAACCTTTCCTCAGGGCTCTGGATTCTTCATAATGTTCAAGTCAATCAGTAATGTTTATAGGCCCCAGACCACTTAGTTCTTTGCAGACAAGGAATAATATTTTTAAATCAATCCTGTGATGCACAGGAAGCCAGTGCAGTGATTTAAGAACTGGTGTAATATGCTCTACATTCTTGTGTGTTAGTGAGGACTCTGGTGGCAGCATTCTGGGTGAACTGGAGTTTTCTGATTGATTCTTTGCCCAAAACCTTAGAAGACACAATGTTAGAATAGGCTAGCCTGCTGAAAGGCAGTGCGGGATGAACGTTAACACATTGCAGAATGAACATGAACACGGCACAGGCTCAATCCGAATGATGAACGTGAGCACAGTATGAGCTCAATAAATGCAGTGAGGGATGAACGAGAATGCAGTGCAGATTCAATCTGAATGCAGTGCAGGCTTAATCTGACTGAAGTGCCGAGTGAATGTAATTATTTCAGACTCAATCTGAATGCAGTGATTCACATGGCATGATAAAAATTGTACACCAGTTGCATTTACTGAAGTCTGTGCTTCTTTTGGTTTGATTTTCAAGAAATGTGCCCATATCTTCAAGTGGCTTTGTTTGAAAACGAGCAATTTGTTTACTTGCTGGTTACAGCAGTTCACAAGCATGGAGCCAGCAGAAAGCTCCCTGAATAGTAATGAATTACCTTAGGGGGCAGTGTTTGGGGGGGGGGGGACCCAAGATGCTGGCACAAAATGTTTTTCCAGTCAGTCCATCGCATTTCCTTCCTACCCTGCCTTGTCTCATCACATCAATGGCCAGTGACTCTCAGCACAGTGATGGGGTCAAAGGTTATGACTTCATTTTACAAGACACCAGATCACACACTGCGCACACCATTTTCTAACAGTAACTTCATACATTACGATACTGTTTGCTGTAGATCTGACATCAGAGTCATTCACTCTCTCACCCCGCTGCTCTTCGACGACGTCAAATTGAAAGCACGTCATTTAAGATCACAGTATTTTGTTTGTTAGGTTGCTGAGGATGAGGTTTAATTTGTCAAAGCTGTCCTTTTTTCCAAGATTTCAAGCAACATGACACAGATCAACAGAATAATTAATAGGCCGCGGAGTTTATTACAGAATTATGTTGGTTCATAGTCTGTGTTTACCAGCGCAGAGATGGAGGCTAGAGACCGCCTGACACGTGCTGGAAATCCAGCATCTTTTCCACCGGTTTCAGAGGATTGCGCTTAACCCCCAGCTGAGCAGTCCACGCCTGAAGGTTTTTAACAGTGAAGCTATTTTCCATCCCCTCAGTAGGTGGATGGCTGTGTGCCCCCTACCTTACAGCCCAAATGTTACATTACATTGTGTTTGTACGGCTCTTAGGTTCCCCACTGATCCTGAACGGCTGGGTTCACCGTTACTCTGCACTATTAACTTTTCACCGTGGCTCATCAGAATTTAAAGAGGAAAGCAGAGATACGGCTGAGCGTGCGGGGGATACCAGAAAGTAGGAGGAGAAGCGTAAACATGTGTTTACCATGTTAAGCTGAGATTCAATGCATCCTATTCCCTCACCTAAGCGACCGCTGCATTAACACCGGAAAACACTGTTTTAGTAGCATACAGAGCTGCTCGGCGTGTGATGTCACGCATAAAATCATTATTTATGATTTACACAATGAGGTCTTAAATCGACTTTATAACATGACTGTTACAAACATACCGCGTCTGTAGTCGGAGACGTCTGATCCCCAAACGTGGCAGGGAGAGATATTAATTAGACACATTTCTGCTATATATAAATTTATCACACAGGAGATTTTAAATCCTGTTGTAGCTTTGGGTTCTTCAGTGGCAGCACCTTTGGGAATGGGAGCACATTATCTTTGGCTTGGAGGGAAACGGGTGGAGACGGGGTGGGGCACCGCACACGAGACGGAAATAGATGGTGTGGTTTTTTTCATGCTCTCTGGTTAGATTTATTGGAAGCCTGAGGGCGGTTTAAGTAACTTCCCCCCTGATCCTTCTGCCGAGAACGCCGCCGCTTTGCATTTTGTCGCGGAATTGGGTTGCAGGGACCACATCTGCATGTCAGATGAAGCGCGTGGAAGCGGTTACTCAACAACCCTGGGGGGACCCACTCCGCTCACCTTAGTCAGATTTCACAAGGTTGCAAAAAAGCAAGCCACACTCATTAGCGTCCTGTCAAGCACAAGGTGGAGAACAAAGTGCTTCTCCAGCTAAGCTTCTGCCTCCTACTCTTTGAAGTCCCAGGGAAATCAAAATATATTGTGCTCTATCTGCTTCTAAGCCCCCCCCCCCCCCCCCCCAAATGAATTCATAACAACATGAAACGCTAAATAAAAGCGCATTCCGTTATAATGCCTTGATTGCTGTTGCTTCAAAATGCCTCATTTCACGTTAGTGATGCCACAAAAACAGTTCTCTAATTGGCTATTAACTACAATTAATCTCTGGTTTCACTGAGGTATCAAGTTTGACATTCTACTGTCATTACAGACCTTATGAATCACCATGTAGCACTTCCTGGGTAAAAAATGGAAAAGACGCTGACTATAAATGGCACGTTGAAAACAAAATCATACAAACAAATGGTACACAAATACACCGCAGCATATCACAGCACAAGATACAGCAGCTGCACAAATTACTGGAATCATTACAGCAAACTTATTAAAAATGAAACACACAAAACAACAACAATATCAGAAGTGCCTCCAGGTGCCTGGAGAACTGAAGGTGTGTGTATGGCTGCTTGACTCCTGCTGTTTTGCCATTCCACGGTTACTGGGTACCAGTAAATATTCCATGAAGCACCAGGGTTGCTAGGCAAACGCGAGAACTGCTTTTGACACTCACGGGGGATACTGAAGTGGCAGGGAGTCCTGCAGTGCATCATGGGAAGTAGCAGGATGTCGAAACAAGCAGGTGTGGATGCAGGTTCACTACTTGGGGGGAATTGGGAGAATAAAATTACACGGACTTCCTCACACGTACACACCCACAGGCATACACACAAACAATAAAATATAAAAATATAAAAATTTAATAAGAACCAGAAACACACAAACTGAGGACTGCTGAGGGAGTCACTAAATGTGTTAACGGAGGACAAATTATGTAAACATTACCCTTTTCATAAAGATGACTTGTTGAGCTGTGGCAAGAGCTGGATAGACCACCTAATAACCTTTATTGATTTCGTGGCTGATTTCCCAGAGTCTGTGCCACAGAGCACAACACCACAACATTACTAGGAACGCAGTTACAACCCTGACCAGCGAGGCCTGTCATCTTCCTCTCTGCCGCCCTCACTGGAAGTCAGTGACCTCCCCTGACACAAATTCTCAAGCAACCAATTCAGTGCAAATTCAGAGAAAGAGCAAAGGGGTCATTTATAAAGCGGGGGGGCAAAGTTTAGTACCAATCAAAGATGGAGGGGGGAAAACTTTGCTACTGATCATCATAATATACATTTATTATAATTCATAATTATAATTCAATTATAATTCCCCCAGAAAGACAAAGCAAATTAGTAACACCTTTATATAATTTAAACATGTCTTTAGAGAAATATAGTAATATAGTAATTTTAAAGGAGATGACCCATATGTTACTGATGCCTCACATTCTTCCCGGTCCCAGTTTGTAATGATCAATCTCAAATTATGTGATAAAACTGCAGATGTGGCCTGACGAGATAGACCAGAGGAATGGAAGCCGAGGTCCCGCAGCTGAGAAGCGAACCGGGAAACGGCAGCGTGCGGTTATGGGCTGAAGCAGAGCAACTGAGTGCTGAGGTCACTGCACTAACAGAGCGGCTATGGCATATAGCGAATTACGCTAATGTCATTAACACAATCAACATAATCAGCTCACTTTTAAAATTACTTTTCCAATGCAAGGACAGCATTTCCCTTTTGGGGATTTTGAGTCAATTTGCGGCGGAGGGAGCAGATCAAACAATAGCAACTGCTGATTAACCTTTAAAATGATTAAAAGGAGTGCAGTGCTTCATATCTGAGATCTGTAGACAGAAACACAGGTTTTATAGACCTTTGATGCAGTAAGGAAGACCCGGATCAATTTATGTGATCGTTCTTTGACTTGACCTTCAAGGTTTAGCAGAGCCTGAGAACAGTGTAGCAGGGCCATACTAGGATACTAGCATGTCGGCATGGAAACACCGCGCTGGAAAATGCACCGTCCATCATTCACAGTAGTCGCTTTACCTTAGATTGCATCACAGGTCAGCTTTGAGGGAGACCAGACATTCTGATTGGCTCTTCAAAACTAACATGTGACTTGCACAGCTTTTTTTATTTATTTATTTATTTTTTTTTTACCATTTTTAATCTCCTGTTGATACTGAAACGCAAACCTGGTTAAAGTATCTTGCTTATAACGACAAGCAAATCACTTGACAGCTCATGTGATTAATGACTAATTACTTCTGATCTTAGTGAACTGGAAAGGATGAATCAATAATTTAGTATAAAAAGACTTTCTAGACATTTTAAATAATCTTTCACACGCTTGATGAGCAAACTATTTTGTCTGAGACTGCGTGTATAAATCATGATCAGAATACCTTTATTATTGATAAGGAAATGGCTTATAGTATGACTGGACAGTACACAGCTATACAAAATAATAAAACAGCACCATATGCTACGATTTCTTTTTTTAAAAAAGTATATAAGTATAATATATGAAGATGGTAAAAAGCTAGCAGGTGAATATGAAATAAGTACAATGCATGAAAAAAATATATGGTAAAATATTGCACCAGAAAAAGATAAATAAATTAGGCAGATACAGATAAAAATAAGCAGCATTGCACATTTGCCCTGAATAGGGCCTGTCGATTCCATACGTGACATAGACGGGTGCCAACATCTGACAGGGCGCTGACTTGTCAGCCAAATTCACTTTGCCTCAGATAGGGGGCGTCGGTGTTAATAGTTGCCAAGGGCAGCACATTGGCTAGGACTGGCCCTGAGTGATTTACCGGTCGCACACTGTTATGACTTTTGGACGGTATGATGCCTAAATGAAGTCACACGAGCCAGTCTGTCACGTAGGTAAAGAGTCCCAGTGCCTCACACCTTGGCTTTGACGCTCCTTCGCTCCACGGTCTGCGGACCCGACCCGACCCCCACACCGCCGTGCCACACGCTCTTATCCCCGACTGGCTGCCCCTGAACCGTCACACTTTCACGCACTGCCGGCCGTGAAGAGAAAGGAGCCGCTCTGCACTGCTGTTACCCCTGATCAGCGCCGGCACCGCGTCCCTCAGGGCAAAGCTGATAACCAGACTCTCAGGAGCGCCGCATCTAGCCGCCGTATCGCGGCCCGAATAAAACCTTTTCACAACCTCGTTTCAAGCCTCAACAAATCCCTTTGTCTCCATTTATCACAACTTAATGTTTCCGTCAACAAATATATAAAAATCCAACATATCAAAGCCCACCAACAAACTGGAGAGCTGAAGACAGTGGCCTCCTCATCGGAATCTACAGTTGCAGCGTCATACCTCTTACAAAAGTCTGACATCAAAGTGGGAAAAACAACTACTTATAAACAATAAGCCATTATTTTCAGGGTCTGTACTTGTCCATTATAACCAATATCTTTTCTTAGCCCTAACTATAAGAACGATATAAACATGTTCTGCATATATGTAAGCAGCTAAAATAAGATTCTGCAAAACAATAAGATTCTGTAAAACCCCTAAAATTATGTTTATCAATCATTTAGAAAAACACAACTTTTTTAAAATGGCGTCTAATTTTATGATTCTTTCGTGAAGTGCGCACAGGATAAAACACAATAAGATAAAATGATTAGCTGATTCCTTTCAAAAAACATACAACTACAGATACTATGTACTATACATACATCCGAGTAATGTACGACATACGGGAAAGCCACTAAAATTATGCATACCAATTATGTACAAAAAAGAAAATAAACCTGGATTTTTTAAAATGGAGTCTAATTTGCTGATTCCTCCTTAAAGTGTGCAGGGATCAAAAAAAATCAAAATAATTTTCAGCAGCAGGAAAAAAGCTGCACGGCGAATGGTTTAGTTTCTAGAGTGTGCAATTATATTCCTTTTAATAACATTTAATAACACAATAACTTTTTAACAGTCTAGGGCCCAGTAATGACTACCTTTGTGGTTCACTTTTGTCAAGGGATCTGAAATGTGCAATTTGGTTGTGAAAATGCTGGGGGGTAGAGGCAGGGGGGGAGGGTTCACAACATTATTTCTCCTATGATCCCAGGGAACCAAATTCATCCCAGTATTAGGTAACTGGTCAGGAGCATGAGCAAGGAGCATTAAAGTCCTGCCGTTCAAACGTATTTAATTACCTTAGTACTCTGGAGCTTTTTATTCGGAGAAACATGCTATTTAGCGAGATGTTTTATTAAAATAAGTGCATAATGGCTTTAGGCTGTGATTTTTGTCACTATGCCACATACTGACCTAATTATATAGGTCTTCAATTAGACTTGGAGCTTCAAGCTAGTAACTGGTGCCTGGACCTGGACATGCGTCACCGTATCATTAATGTTTTGTGGCAAAAGTAGGGCTTAGCAGAGCAGATCTCTGAAGGCCGATGCAGAATGTAGCTAGTCTGTATACTCATGTATGCCTGCTTGTTAATGCAAACAGCCTGCTCCTCCAAACCGCACCAGGATATATACAGCAGGCAGACAAGGTCAAGAGGTTCACTCACCGTGTTGCTAAGCGTCTGAATGGATGCCTGATCTAAGAGATTTGAAATCTGGCAAGATTGTCGGTTCCGGCATCTCAAAAATAGCTAGCCTCCTGGGATTTCCATGCGCCACGGTGTCTAGCATTTACGGAGAAAGGTGCGATAAACAAAGAAGCGTCCAGTCATGTGTTCCTGGAAACACACTGCTAATGAGAAAGGTCAGAGGAGAACTGCCACACTCGCTAAAGCTAACAGGAAGGCCAGAAGGACAAAAACAGCTCAGAAGGACAGTGAGCACAACTCGTCGGCCCATGAAGTAGTTCTTTGAGACAAGAGGGGTCCTGGAATTAGATATGCCTACCTAATGAAGTAGTCAGTAAGCAGTCTGGGGCAGTAACGTGTTACTCAATAACGCATTTAGGGCTGGGTATCAAACTTTGGTAGTTTTGTGGTACCTACCGCTCCAATCCAATCAAGTATTAAAAGATAAATTTCTTTCAGTGCCAAACTCCGATACCCAAACAGTAAATCTCTAATAAAGATGCAGCGTACAGTACAGTACTTGCGTATAGATCTAAAGTCGCTGGTGATTTTCTGTCTAACGTAACGTTAGACAAATAGGCTGGAAGAAAAACTTACGGAGGAGGAAAAACATGTGAACTGGCTTGCATGTGTGTTGTTGTTTTTGTTTGTTGTGTGGTGTAAAAAATGCCTAAGAAATCAAAAGTGTGGCTCCGCAGGGTTCCAGAATGTGACCATGTATTCGCATCTCGCGACCAGTTTTGGAGAGAGTGCGACTTGCAGATATGCCCCTGAGGTGGTTTGTCGTGTGGTGGGTGTGGCAGCGTCCTGTGATCAGCATGTGCTCCTTGCCTTCTAGATAGGCTGTGTTATGATGTCATGTACATGCGGCAGGTCAGGACAGGTCACATTGGGTACGAGCCGAAAAGCTAAGGGAAGCATGGAGGGTGATGGAGAGATGGAGGCATGCTTTCAACGGCTAGATGCATTGTCATTATTTTGAATTATTGCTCAGTCAAAGATGCAAAGAACATTGTCATCCATCCTAAAGTCTTTACCAGCAGTGAAATGCTTTCAACTTTGAAAAATACATCTGATACAGCAACTCAGAGGTAATGTGAAGCTTGATTTATTTTTTATCCATTCATCCATCCATTGACTTTCGCTTATCCGAGGTCGGGTCGCGGGGGCAGCAGTCTCAGCAGGAAAACCCAGACTTCCCTCTCCCCGGCCACTTCCTCCAGCTCCTCTGGGCGAATCCCGAGGCGTTCCCAGGCCAGCCAA
>JAODKE010000085.1:884474-894491 GCA_026779605.1 Mormyrus hasselquistii
TATATATATATCTGTGTTAAGTCTTTCCAGCTCCTCTGCTGAATTCGAAATTAATCCGTACTTCATTTGAATATATTTTGGCAAAATCGCCTTAACATGATATTAACAACATCACTGCTATATCATACTCATGGGGAAATTTCTCATTTTTTCATCCTTTATTCAAAAAAATATGTGTCATAATTATGTAGCAGAGTAACCTTTCGAAAAAAGCCAGGGAATACAAAAGTTAAAATGAGTCACTAGGGCTCAGGGTGAGTAAAAAAACCAAAGATAGCCGTCACAACCTGTCACGGTGTGATAAGACGCAACGGAGAGGGAGACTGATTTTTATTTGTCTCTTGTTCAAAATAAACAGCTGCTTTACACATATTCAGTTTGATGCAATGACTCCTGAAAATTCCTGAATGACCACCTCCAACCACTGGAAAAAAACACTTACCTGTAGATGATAGATGGTACTATTTTGCGACATGCTAAATCACTCTTGAAATCAAGGTGTATGAGACATACTAGTTATATGGTGACCTTCCACTGGGTCTGAATGGACACTCCTGAAATTGTTTCACTACATGATGGGGGGGCTTCATCGCATCAGCTTGACCTATCAGCATTTGTGTATTCCATTATTCACCATTTTTCGAGCAATGTTTGATGATTGCTAGATGGAAACTTCCACAGGTTATTGCTGAATTGCACCTTACAAAACACAGGGATTCCTCCCACATAAACCTTAGAAAGTAGCCCATTCTTGGGACGTTTCCCCTTCATAGTACCGTTTTCTTTGTTCCCTGCATTTCTTGAGAGCCCTGATCATTGCAAACATAACTGTGTAAACCCCTGATCTATTTGAAGATTTTAAAAAGTGAACTCCTTTCCAACAGCCCAGCATACTCATTCATCTGCATGCATTTTCTCCCAGCCACTTAATAAAAAACATACAGCTGTCTCTCATAGCTAATTGGCAATTAACATTTAATTAATAAAATTGCATAATTGTAAGCTGGTGAATCAGCTTGTATAGTCAATGCAGGGAAAATAAAAACATCCAGATTATGTTAGAATAGAGCAAACATAATGTCAACAGTGGGGCTTGCAGGACAGATGAAATTAAATTTTCTGAGCATACGTGACATCTTTTCCTTGTGATTTCAGCCACTTTTATCATATCCCCTAATACTGTCACCGATTCTCCAAAAAATGGCTGAAATACATATTTTTCTCTAAACTGCAATTTTTCGCCAAGCCGAATGTTTGCGGAAGGACCCGGAAGCTCTGTACAGCTGCATCACCCCCCACCCCCCAATAAAAGTAACAAGGCTCATCGTCAAACAACAAGTGTAAATTCTTTTGGTTCTGAACAGAACTGCTCTGCATAACATTTCCCTCACTCCGTTCGAATGGCACAAGAACCAAAAGTCAAGAACTAATGCAGTGAAATGCTTGGATAACAGGTTGCCCGATTAATTAGCTTGTTGCCAGGTTGCTTGCCGTAATTAACTTTGGACTGCTACCCAGTGTTTAATGATGTTCCTGTACACTAACGGCAGAGGTGTTAGACACTCCTCCCATCTCATCAAAAAAAGAAAAAGAAAAAGAAAAATCAAACACCCACTTTATTAATAATGGGTTCAGAGTCGCCAAACACATCTGTAATTAGGAGTCAAGAAGCCCATTTTGGTGTCACCCATCTATATAACACTCTGGTAATTGATTATGTGTATTAGGTTCGGTGAAGAGCGAAGGCACTCCAGAATAAAAATGTTCAGTTTATAATTAGGAAGCTCGTTCTGACCGTCCCTTCCATAGCACTTGTAATTATAGTGAAGCCACAACGCAAGCGAATTCACCACATCGTTTGAAAGGTGTATGTATGAACTAAATAATGTACAATACGAAATTCTTCACACAAAAGTCTACTTGGCTGGAAAGTCAACCACCCAGTTTTACAGCTAATTATAACAAGATTCACTTATGTATGTAATTAAAGCATTGTGTCTTTATGATACATGTAAGACAGAGATACTGACCTAATATAAAGACACCAGCTGCAATTCAAGGAAACTGACTACACACATTTATTACCGTAACTTCAATACTGCAGGCAAATTCTTGTATTCCTATAAATTATATTAAATAACAGAATGTAACAATTCTCAACAGTGGATCTCCTTGAGACTGCTGGCATCCACAATTAAAGTGTGTTTAACACTCAGTTTGTATCAGATACTATAAGATACTATGTGGAGTGCTGCACGTTTTCGTTCATTTCTATGATGCGTTAAGAAATATGGGGACTGAATCGGAAATACTGTATTTGTCAGAACAGCATAGCTAACAGGCCTAGGGTGTCTTGGAAATAAACTGGCCATGAACTTCTAGAGGTTTCTGTGTCCTCTGCCGTCTTTTATTGAAAATGATAAAATATAAATCAGCGTAGCTTCGATATTAGTAAATGTATTTGTTTCTAATCTACTCAGTTGGTTGTTAGAGGATTTTGCTTGAGGCAGCTACAATGTGTGGTATTGCATAAAAAAAAAAACAATTCACTTTCAGGGATTTATATTCAACAAAATGAAGCTAAAGGAAGAATATAATAAATGGATTAGACATCTAGTGATTGCTTTAGCACCGATGAGAGTCTTCAGAAAACTATTCTACACCAGCATGTTACACCAACCATTGATTCAACCGAGCCCACGGTATATTACTGATTTAGGAGAAAACATCTATTTTTATAATACACAGAGACCATCGGAGAAATGATTCAATTGGTTGTTACAAAGTTCAAGATAGAAGGACAAGAACAGACAGTAAATATCCTTTAATCCTTAAAAAATCATCTGCAAATATTCAAGATGGATTGGATTTCTGTCAGTTCCCTGGAACACTGAGTACTTTACAACCCATTGTTTCTATGAGAAAATTATTTGTATTGCAAATTTAGTTGGTACAACTCCCAACTAATCCACTAGTTTAATTTTAATTAGGAATCTTTAATCAAGTCTGCTAGTTAGATATTTTTGTGTACAAAACTACTTAATATCAGCAAGAACATCCCCACAGCAAAGTTTCATTAAACTCTAATTTTCAGGAGCGATGTGCATTTAAAACACATTTGTGTTGAAGTTGATATCAGTTTTAAATTGTGAGCAAAACACTGATTAAAGAAAATTATTTAGATGTTGTTCAAAGACAAATTGGATATTTAATATATAATTCACTGCACGTTAAATGCAGCCTGTTCATTTAACTATACAAAATGTAAAATAAGATATAGCGATGACGTTTGGTCAGTATCTACAAAAACAAGATCATTGTATCAAACAGCTGTAGGAATCTCATTGCGGTTTGAGTCGTTTATTTAGTGAATCAGATGCAAGGCAAGTCTTAAACCTTATGAAATGACAAACTGATGGGGAGTTTTCCCAACGTCACTGTCTCACAAGAGACAAGGATACACTTAAGTCCACATTTACTGTAAAGTCTGACATCAATCATTTTCCACAGCATTATCCGCCAAGCTCAACTCTGGCATTGGAGTTTGCTCAAAAACGTAGTTTAGTACACCGTTACTGGATAAAATTACAAAAACATTATGTTCTAAGATATATGCCTTTGCTTTATTTTAGTGGTTAAACTGGTCCTTATCTTCTTGAACATATTTTACAAACCATTTTTAAAAATAAAGCAAAACTCCCTTTTTAAAATATGAAACTGAACATTGTAAAGACAAATTTAAATCAAGAATTAAAAAAAAAAGGTGGATCCCTTCCAATGGAAAATGGTGCCACTATCTTCATAAAGCCTTTACGGCATTGCTATAATACACAGAGAGACCAAATAAGTCATGAATTACAACCAAGCATGTGTGTCTGTGTTCACAAGCATTCCTTGTTTGAGGAAAGGGAAGGAAAAGGTCACACAGAATTCTATAAAATATCGTGTTCCATACAGCATGTGGCTCAGCAGGCTAAGCCTCAGTGCCTGTGATGAGAAGGTTGCTGGTGTGAGCCCCAGCCTCTATGGAATGGTCACATATCTGGGGGGGGCCCTTGAGATGGGCCCTTAACCCACTGAAGTACTCCAAAGGCAGCAGCCAGACCTCAAGCTTCACAGAACTGTATATGTCTTAAAAAAGAGAGCAAGATGAGGTATTTGAAGAAAAGCATTCTAATGTACAAAAGGAAAACAAAGGATCCTGCATATTGGGCTTTTTTACAAGGGATTTCTTTCTTACTTGAAACTGCAAATAATGATTTTGCACAGCTTTTCTTTTTCTGGTAAGTATAATTTTCACAACAACATATATTTATTTTAAATGTTTAGAACTGTTTTCCCCCACAGCCATTTACTTACTTTGGTTTAAGCAGTTCATTACGTACACCCTGTCTTGTCACAGCCGACTGCGTAATCATTGAAAGTGCCCAATTTCAATTTAAAAGCACGAGTTATAAGTTATAAATTACCTGAATTTACAAATTAGATGGTTTTGCATGAGAGGAAGATGGCGTCATGTAAATTAAATGAATTTTAGATCAGGGATTTAATGAATATTTGTCTTGAAGACATAATTTATGGTTTGTTTATTACCATGATTATTTGTAAACAAAATTTTTCCCTTTTGATGCAATGACAGAGCGAATCAGGCTAAAACTCGTTGCAGAGTCATAGTCCTGTATCAAGGGCATGAAAGCCCTGTAGCTGCTTTGTTGTAGTACCCTTGAACAAGGTACTTAATCTGAATTGCTACACTGGAATATCCAGGCATCTAAACCAGTACAATTTCAAGTTACTTTGAAAAGAGCACTGGTTAAACAACAAAAGAGCAATTAATTTATTCATTATTGGACGCTCTTAATCTTTAAAACTGTGCAATTATTACATGCAAAAAATAACAATACAGATTTTTAATTTCAATCATGTCGTTTGAGTGGTAAAGCGTTTGTTTGTTATGTTCCCATTTACTTCACAGTTGTTTTTGCCCAAAGCTTCACACAAGCGAGGCAGATAATACATCACGGCCATAGCACTGTCAAGCAGGCAACTTAGTGCCGCTAGGCTGAGAATTCAATAACTGTCCAGGTACAAGTGCTGGGTAAAAGTGGAGCAAGAGCTATATAACACAACACAACACAATGTAAGAACAGGAGAACTATTAAAACCAAAACATGGTGAGGACTGGGGGGGGGGGGGAGTGTTCCATGAAAAAGTATTTCTCAGTTAGCTAGGTTAACTTAAGCTAGACATCATGATCGTCCAAGAAGAGTTTAGGTAAGCAGCATACCAATTTGTCGATCATGATTGTCCAATAAGAGTTTAGGTAAGGAGCATTGCTATTGGACAATCATGACCATCTAATAAGAGTTTAGGTAAGGAGCATTGCTATTGGACAATCGTGACCATCTACTGTAATAAGAGTTTAGGTACTGTAAGAAACATTCCTATCACCAACAGACCAGAACCAAGAAACAGCCATGAAGACAGAGCAGGTCAGTGGTTAGATGAGGCAATTGAGGCCTTTCTGAAAAAGATGGCATTTCTTGAATGCCGAGAGAGACTCTGCAGACTTGACATATTTCCTATTCCACATTTTTTGTTTTCTGAGCATCTTACAAGGCCGGAGGATTCAGAGTCACATTGCTAGGGGCATTATTTGCTGAAGCAAATGCAAGGCGAGTCTTAAACCTTATTATTATGAAATATCAAGCTGATGGGCAGGTTTCCCAACCTAACTGTACCCCAAGAGACAAGGATACACTTTAATCCACATTAAGAGTCTGATTTTCTGCAGTGCTGTCTGCCGAGCTCAGAGCTGCCATTCAGTTTGCTCAAAAAGCAAAGCAATACCACTGCAAGTTACATATGTTATAAAAATATTATTCTCTAAGATATGACTTTGCTTTATTTTGGTGGTTTACCAGACGCTGATGTTCTTGTATACTTTGTTTTTTAGTAAGCATAACACAGTAAACACTGTAAAAACCAAATTAAACCGAGAATTTAAAAAATGGTGGCTCCCTTCTGATAAAGATGGTGTCGATGTTTTCATAAAACCTTTATGTTTCAGGTCATTATTTTTGCTTTTATTAAGTTACTGTTATAGAGATGGGGAAGGAAGGGGGTTAACAGAGAAGCGGTGATGAAAGACATAAAAAAGCTATTTCAGTGTCAATAAAAAGAAAACTAATTTGGGTGCAGGTGCCAGGGAAAGCATCTGATCAGGGACAGGCAACAACCTCTGGCCAAGTTTACTGCAGGCGAGAATAAAAAAGAAACCATTTACAGCGGCAACCGAAACACAGCACAGGTGGACTGAATCAGCACAGCCCTGCTGTGCCCAGCCCCCCCCCAACTCCCATCTCACTCCCTGGTAATAAAGCTTTTCATAAAGAGGTATTTTTCCTCACTTTTTTGTTCTCTGCTCCGCCATTCTGCTTCTGAACATTAAGATGCCTCTCACAGAGTAAGGTACCAGGCAGAATGGAAGGTTTGATTAGGCCGTGATTCAGCCTAACAGCCAATTCATTTTCTCCAAACTCTGACTTAATGAATTTAAGCAAATGTCACTTTTCCCATTATTTACAAAGCGCCGTAATGTTGGTGTGTGATAGCAATAAAAAAAAAAAATGGAATAAATTAACTGGCTGTGTTTTGTTAGTTTAATTTTCCTAAATCCATTGGGCTTTGCGTTGGTGATGAAACGACGGGGACCCCGCTGATTAAAAAGATAAGTGATACATGTGGTTCTTCATATGATTTTTAAAGTTGAAGTTTAGGAAGAAAAAAAAAAAAAAAAAAAAAACGGTGATATGAAGACAAAGTATGACAAACTTCCAGCTGCAGCTACGGATCATCAAAACGGAAAAGAATATTCCAGAAATAACAGCGCAATACCATCACTGCACTAAATCGGGATGCCATCTTCCATGCGATGGACTCAGTCGTCTCCAGATGTGAAGCAGTTTTTAAATGTTAAAGTGAGGCCAGTACATTCCAAATTGCGAACTGGTGCAACAGAAACTGCGCAAATATTTAGCATGTGTCTTCGGAGCATCTCAGGGACACGTCAAAACAATGCAGCCGCGGGAGATCTCAGCTGCAAATGCATGGTACGTTACTAAAAGGGCACGATGCTATGAAATCCACGTGGCAGCAATGTCTACAGAGCCAGACGTGTGTTCCGGTCTGTAGCTGCACTGGCAGACACTTCGTAAGGGTCCTATTTAGCTCTTCCTGTGCCTTTAAAACCCTAACACTGTCTTTAATGCATTTAGTTGGACGGCAGGAAAAAAGACTGAATGCACTATTTCCCCCTCCCACTCTTCAGTGGAGAAATTCAGGTTAATTAATTGATTCAGTGTAGCCAGCAGGGCCTCTCCTGAGACTGGAACCAGCTTAACCTTCAACAGCACACACTGGCCCATTCAGCATGCCTGTGCTAAGGACATATGGAACTACACAGTGACATCCAACAGCAGCGACGGAAAAAAGAAAGAGGCCCAGAGGACTGCACCGATCCATACTGTAGGGAAAATCTCAGCTCACATCCGTCAGTCTGATTGTCTGTATTCAGGCACTGGGGCGTCTTTCTCCACTATGGATGTTTTCTTGAATTCAGTCTTCATCTTAGTCACGGCTGGTGGAGACAGACTATGGAATGGAATCATCCCTCAGATTGAGAGCTGCGCGGCAAACCTCAATGCCATTTTTATTTTATTTTTATATATTCCCGAGGCGCTGATCTTTTTTTTTTTCCTCGTCACAGAGACATTACCACATCCAGGGCGTCATGATTAATCTGAAATACGGGCCGTGTTAGTGGAAAATGATGTGACAATGCGGAGGACACACCCACGGGAAGTGCATTGTGGGAAGCGGCACCGAGCGAGAGACTGAACTCAGCGGGAGGCCGCATGTGACGCAGGAGCTGTCGTCTCTGGGGAATAAATTATTACAAGGGCTCTATCGGGTAAAAATTCTCCCATGCTGACTCGAGGCTCTTGTCACATCATAAATTTAAATGCAAATGAAGGATTGTTCATAGGTAAGATTAAAGCTCCGACTCATGGCCTGAATGAGGGATAACATACATTTTATAAAACGCAGGGAAAAAAATTGGCTGCTTGAGCTAAAACCAGAACATACGAGCAATCGACTAAAAAGCTTTTCAGACTGGCCAGTGATGATGTAAGAAAATAAATATGTAAACAGATCAATGCATAAAGAGTAAGGAGAAAGGAGAAAGACGGTGTAAAGGCAGCTGTCCGCCTTTTCTAATGTGGGCGCCAGAGTCTGCGCACCTCTCGGTGTGATTGGTGTTGCAGATCGACTGTCATTTTTTAGCGCTGATTTAAGCCGCACATACAAGCCTGGGGCCCATTCTGAATGATTATTCCTGAGCTCGCTGACACTCTCCCCATCACTGGTTCCCAAGTGATTGATGTGGACTCTGCGGATGGGCAGAGCTGCCAGGCGCAGACGTGAATCGGGAGCGGGTCCGATCCTGCGGCATGACACGGGCTCCGATGCTGATTGCCCCCCCCCCCCTCCTTTCCAAACATCCCAGTTCAGCTATGATGCACCGGTGTGTCGGAATTTGCTATGATTCATGTGCCGTGTTCTCTGCCGCTGGCCACCAGGTACAAGAACAGGCACCGGTATCAGGATGCATGTCCCACATGGGAGAACAATGCACCTTCCTCACCTCATTTTCGGATCGAACCCTCCATCAGATCAGTCGACAACAACCTGCCCCTTGGTATCCAGGAGCCTTAGTACACAGTAGCCCCCTGACTTGACAGCACTGCGGGGGCGGGGAGGGGGTTCTTGCATTCCATGGGGAGGAATAATGGAATCTCTTCCCATTTTTTGCTCCATGCCCTGTGTCAATCATCCTGAGCCATCAGTGAAACATCATTGGGACAGAGTGGTCATGGGGACACACCAATACCAAATCTAAGCCCTGGTTCCTGCTCCCTAACCCTCACACCCCAAGGTGAGGTATCATTTTCCCCCGAAAGGATTTCAGTCACTCTCGATAACCTTTTGCTCCTGAAGCATTGGCCGTGCTCAGACCGCGCAGCCCATTTCACCACCATGCCAACCACTATCCATGAAACCTGCGGACAGCCTTTTGATTGCTCCAGAAAGATATCCACAGCTCCAGCAGGAACTAGGAACCTGCTGACTTGAGGCTTCCATCTACTGGCAAATAAATTGTCAGCCACCTTCACAAGCCACTTTCTATTGTGCTTCTACATCAGAGAACCTTATAAAATGAAAAACGGAAACATCTTTCTCTGCTATATCAAAGGTACAGTTTTCACACTAGGTAGAGAAGAATTAACATATTTGGAGATCTGGAAGATAAACAGAGATGAAGGGGTCTCTCTTTGGAGAGCGTAAATTTAAAGCATGCTAATATAATTTTTTCGTACACAATGAAGAATCACATCCGAGATACAATAGAACAGGTTCTGGCATCTTCACTGAAAGACGTGTCACATTAACGCAGCAGGAGGAACCTTGCATTTTAAAAAACAATAAGAATAAGGACTGTATTCCTCTGTTAAAAAAAGTAAATTACAAGCGACAGGGAGGTCAGAAATTGTTTTTTGTAAGAAATTGTAGGTGTGTATGTCTCTCTTTTCTGAATATGTTGAAAAATATGTAACAGAATGGAAGTTTTTAAACCCCTGAGAGAAAAAAGGCAAAAAGGACCTTATCACATATACTTCCATTAAAAGGCAGAAACACTTGTAATAACAGTGGTAGAATACTACACAGTTTGACATAGTTTGGCAATGTGAGGAAGGAGCACTTCTGTTCAACAGACTGTTCTGCTGGATGGGTGGAGTTTTCTCTACTAGGGTCCCGGGTCCACCTGCGTCAGGTGGAGAGTTTGGGTGCCAAACTGTTACACATTTCCTTTAAGCAGACCCCATTCTGGGTGCCAAACTGTTACACATTTCCTTTAAGCAGACCCCATTCTGGGTGCCAAACTGTTACACATTT
>JAODKE010000085.1:923869-946955 GCA_026779605.1 Mormyrus hasselquistii
ACTACTTAGTTTATAAGCTCAAGCAATCAAATATAAGATAGATGAATTATATTTTTTAACGATAAAACTTAAATACTGAAATTATTTCATATTTGCTGCTCATTACTATATTTGTTACTTTTTTCTATTGAAAACAATTCCAATATTTCTCTGAGATCAGCCATAAAATAGATTATTTTATGGTACTGTTGTGTTCTGGTTTAACTGGAGGTTGAGGGTGGAGCTGAATGGAAGACAATACCCCCCCGCCTGTACTGTTGATCTCGCTCAGCCAGTGCATGTTGCCAATGCCCCGCGCTCCAGAGGTCATGGGGGTCGACACGCATCTTGCTCAAAGCCCACTCTCACACTGTCCCTGTGCTGACAGTGCCAGACCGGGGCCTTGTTGGGAGGCAGCCACCACTCTGCGCAAAGGCTGCCACTTGGCTGGAGATAATGTGGCAATCAGACAGACGGGGGCAAATTCAGCTCAGGGGTGCGGGGTTGGCTGTTAGCACTGTCAGGTCTGGCCCAGCTCCCCGCTGTGTTCGCTTTCCAGTCTTGGGACGGGACGGCTGCGCTCCCCATCTCGCGGTCCGACTGTCTCCCGGCTCGTCGGACTTCACATCTCAGACGCCATGACCGGTCATCGTCACTCACGGGACACTAGCTGTCCTGCCGTGCCACCTTCATCTCCCCCATCATTTCCATCCCATCACCTTAACATGTCCCCCCCCCCCACACACACACACACACACACACACAGCTAAACAGCAGCACCTCTTTGTTTGCTCCTGATTTCATCATACACCCTCACACTTGAGGCTTCCTCTCTTCTCCCATAACCCTTTGCATCTGTCTCATTCCCGCCTCCTTTTGCCCCCAGAATCTCTCCCTGTGGACATTTTACCTCATTCGTGTCCATGTTTTTAACACCAGTGCTCATTGAATGTTTCAAAGGCTTTTTTGGCATTCCTAGAGCCAGGTGCTGCGTTGATGTATCTGGCTTTCCAAGAGGTTGATAGAGGTTACAAGCCGCATGCACATTAGCCGCAGGACTCAGCTCTCACACATTTTTTGTTTCCGTAAAGCACTGCCCCCTTTAATTACAGTTCATGTTAATCCATTGATACTACAATGGGGATTTTGCAGAAAGGTGATGGAACTGCAACATAGTGGAAGAAGTTTACAATGTGCCATTGCATCCTTGTTATTAATAGTTCTGCCTTGAGTGCATTATCTTTTCATTACTGGGTCACAGTGAAAGGTTGTCTAGACGTCTACTCTCTGGACATGTTTGACTGATCACAGGGACTTCAAGAGAGATAATAAGATGATTGCTTACCACCCACTACAGAAAAGACTGGGTTGTTGTGCCTTATCATTATGAGAGACTATAAGTTTAGATCGGGTTATTGTAATCTTGTGTACAAGTGTCAATTTTATAGCTCTTTTTTTTTTGCGTGCTTCTCGGTGTCTTTTTGCGGATTAACGATGTCATTCATGGGAATTGTTCGGGAGAGCTCCTCTCTCCTGGCTTTCAGCACATTGTATACATTCAGTCTCTTAGCTGAGTGGCTTCTCCAAGTCGACTTGCTAGACCGGTCAGCTTACTGGAGCAAATCAGGTTAAGTGGCCTGCAGAAGGGGAGGGGGCTGGTGGTCACAGCAGAGTGCTTCATGGAACTTAAACTTTGGGATATAAAACCTGGCCCCCCAACTATGCCTGAATTATCATACAATAGACCCCTCCCCTTCAGTTATACATTAACCCTTTACTGTATGATTAGAATGCATAATAAATATTGAAAGCTGATATTTTGTTTCATTTAGGAGAAAGGTGTAGGGATTAGGAGGTACACACTCTGTACTGTATGGTACATAACCTAGACAACCTCATCAAGATGTATAAACCACTTCCAAAAAAGTAAATGCTGGTGCACGGCAGCCATGCTGGAGGAGGGCATGTTTCACACGGAGCGGGAGTGTAGCGTAGTGCCATCCCCGAGGAGCGTGATCAGCCATGCCAGCCCCCATGGGAATGTCAACAGGCGTATTATGAGTAAGAGCCGGCTGTGAGTAACTGCTGAACGCTGCATCTGCTGGAGCACAGGATGCGTGCCGTCCGTGGAAGAGGTGACTGATAGTCACACACACGCACACACACACACACACGCACACACTCGACCGGCAGGTGGGATTATGGGAGCACGTCCCCGTGTGACGCTGCTGTCACGGAGCCCCTGAGAGCACTTGGCTCGAATCGTTCCCGCCTTCCTCCTCCTTGCGAAGCGCATCACTCGTTTACCGCCAACTTTGATCGCGGCCTACAGCTGACGGTAATCCACTTGACAGAGTGTCTATTTTTAATCAGTGGAGAACTGGGTCAGACGCAATCCCGGTGCCAGTCGGCTATGATCCTGAGCCGCTGTTTATTACACAACAACCCATTACAGCAGCCACTATCTTAAGACATAATGACATCATTATGTAGTGCCCTACTTACCAAGCTAGAACAGTGTCATACAGCACAGCCCTGCCTGGTGTTTCTGTAATGTTTTGGCAAATGAATGGCATGTGTACAGAGTATCATGGAGGATAAGTTTGCTAGCTTAAGTCCCAAGAGGACCTCGCAATATGAGCTCTGGGAACAGCACTACGCAGCCATCTAAATGGGTAAAATCATGAGCCACTCTGTACAAAAACATCAGTTAAGCAAATAAGCACCTCAGTGGAAGCCTTCGTCCACAGGGTCTAGTGAATGCTCAGTATTGTCACATGCTTGGGGGGGGAGGGGTGGATTCTGGCAGGAACATGGTTGGTGTATGTGGTCGGTGCGCGATGGCCGTGAACGACTAGAAGCGAGATGTTGTGGCAAAGTGCGAGAAGTCACGTCTCCCCGACAGCAGAGATTGAACAAAAGCAGGATGGCTTGTTGCAGGCAGCTGAAGAGATGCAGACCAGTCTACTGCAGTTATTGGTATGAGTTTTTGCCCAGCATGATTCACCTCTTTTAAAAGAGATTATGCTCCATTACCTTTCTCGAAAAACATACCACACTTTTGCCCCCGACTTCAAGCAAAAGGCTCCAGCACTACGCAACATGAAAGCCAAATAATCTTTCTTTACTAGTGGATTGAAGTAGGAGATTAATTAGACCAAGGTTTCCCAATCTGATCCACACCCACAGGCGGTCCATGTTTTTGCTCCCTCCCAGGTCCCTGCCAGACAGTCCACATTACCGGGAACTGGGAGGGAGCAAAAACGTGGACCGTCTGTGGGTCCCTGTGGATTGGATTGGGAAACATTGAATTAGACTAATAGAAGAGAGGCATAGAGAAGTGAGCAGATGCCCTCCTTTTTTGAAATAGACACTGCTGTGGAGGAGGCCCGGCCCAGCATGACGTAAAGGAGTTTCCAGATGGAGTCCCGCAGAGTCAGGCAGCTGAGACACACAGCTTCCCACATGCCGTTTCCTGCTGGTCACCTGTTGTTCCTGTGGTCCTGCGTGTTTTATTGGCACGCAATATGACCACCTGGATCTGCCACCTGGAATTAAAATGCATACATTGGGTATTGTTGTTTGTTTTATTAAACAGCACACTGGGTTCTGTATAGACATTTAAGACCAAAAAAAAAATCTCAATATGTGTTATAAATATATATACAATCAATATGTTGTGCCAATGGACTGTAAATCACTATGGAAACCTAGTATATAAAATACCTTTCATCATCAGTAACATTCCTCCCTTCCCCAAGTCGTGTCAACTCCTTCATTTATGGAGCTTATTGGCGAACGAGTTTAAATCATTATATTTTAGCCTTCGCTATTACACCTCCGCGTACTTCTACGTTTAGTCATTTATCTCTACATGGCATGATTTATAGCCATTTTACATAGATAAATAGATATTTTACATATTTGCATTTTCTCAGGATCACTTTAATTTGTATTTTTATGTTTGAAAGTAATAAAAACTTCCTTTGTAACCTCCCCCGCGTGGGTAATGATGCATGTTTCTTTCATGCAATTCATGACTGCGTCTTTCAGAAGGACTGTGTACCAAGGTGTAACCATTGTCAAAAATTAGGTTATTGGGTTAGGAAATTAGGTTATTGGGTGTTATGCTCCAGCCACTGGAAGCTTGTTGCTACCTATTCTTAGTTGAATAGCTAATAATATTTAGTACACCCTTATAATGATATTAAGTTTGAATTTCAAGGTTTTGCATGAAACTGAAATCCTCCAATTCCAGTACATAATACATATTGCCAGTATGTAAAAAAAGTCTTATTGAATGATTTGTTTTCCTGTTTTGTGCCCTGTTACTTCAGCACACGGTAGGGTGACCACGTAATGCACATGAGCTTTGGACAGGATTTGTAAACCACCTTTTCAATTAAAAGGACCAGGATTTCACTTAAGCGTTCAGTTGTTGCTGTGTGCTGATTGGTCAGTCTCCTATAATCATGCGTGTGTCACTAATGTCAATGTGAAACAGCTGGATGTGTCTTTCAATCAAGTCAAAACACAAGAAGCACTGAAATATTTAGCCAAGAATAGGAGTCTTTCAGTTGTAAGGTAGCCTGTAAAACCTTGCTCAAAGTGTCCTCCCTGACATGGATTATCTGCTCAACCTAGCACATCAACTTCACAACAATAATAAATAACAGTCATTACCTATTTGACTGATATGTTATTTACATGTTATTTAGGGTGCTTAGTTCATATATCAGTTATAATGTGCTGTACAATTTTTTAAATTGTGTTTTGTGCAATTCATCTAAATTTGCCATTTTGGGCATTATGGACAGTAGTCAGATTGTGAGATGTTCTGCTTACCTTACCTGGGTCATCAGCTGAGCCTCACATACTAAAAGACCATCTGTGCTCAGGAAGTTACCTTCACAAATATAGCATTTTAAGGTTTAATATAAAACCCGGCCAGGGGAAATAAAGTCTACGAGTACTTGGCCTTGGATGAAGAATTATGACTATTTCCCATCCTGACATTCCATTTGAGGAAATAAATGATCACAGCCATGCGGTCCTTTAGTAAAACTACTGATGGCAAGCCATCGTTCTTAAGGTACCATCCAGCAGGTCATATTGGGGGTGCTTTAGTCTTTAGTCTTGATGGAACTACACGCAGCAGAAATATGACAGGGGGCAGCGCGGTAGTTAAGGACTCAACTTTGTAACTTTAGGATTGCCAGTTGAGGTTCTGCTGTTGTGCCCTCAAGCATGTAAGTCCTCCTGAGAGAAGCATTAACAAAGCTATTATTATTATTGTTGTTGTTGTTGATCAACAGACTTTATTAATCCCCGCGGGGAAAATTAAGGCGGGTGTGGATGGTTCCCACTGATCCTCATAATTGAAATTTTCCAGTCCTGCGCAGCTTGGAGAAGGGCAGAGGTCAGCTGATTAAAAACCATTACAGCTGGTGTTCATCCTGAGATACACCTGGACGGCCTGTGCAATCCTGCTGGAAGAGAGCTGCGGTCCCAGGTGATAAAAAGGTAAATGTGCTACAACTTCGCGTTCAGTTTAAAAGTAGCAGATCCTGCAATCTTAGTAGGAACTGGTAAAGCAAATAGCAGCGTATTTCACTCCTTATGCTTTGTTTTGTGGGATTATACTGTATGTATTCCCTTTTGATGTCGTTTAAAGTTTGTTGTTCACTTTATTGAGTTAAATTGTAGTATATAAAAGTCTCCACATTTTACAACTTTCTTCTGATCACGGTCCAAAAGCCTTACATTTCAGTACTGTAACTATAAATTTAATCTTCTTAATTGAAACACGTTGATTATATATGCAAACTGCCGATCCGCAATCTATGAATATCTGGAATTCTGCACAATCGTGCCGTAAAACAAAAACAGCAAAAATCACTTGAATTTTAACACTATACATTACCAGAGTCATATGTTAATTAAATCTAAACTAAAATGAGAGAAAAAAGAGGAAATGGGAAGCCAGTATGAACTGGCAAACTGGATAACTTTAATTAAGCATCCAGTTTGATTAAAGTAAACCGGCAGCATTTCTTTTTTTTTGAAGATTTTATACTTTGATTTAATGCAGTGCCATGCAGTGCCATTTCTGCTGGACCTGCAGTTTTCCATAACAGAGAACAGGATACACTGTGCATTTGGGGTCATTGGTGTCAGTCGCATTAAAAGCCACCGAAATGGGTGACTATCAATATTCAGCCGGCACCTCCCCCAGATGTGGCGGTAATTGCTGTGCTCAGACAGCAGCAGTGGAGATAAATACAGGGGCGATGACCGTCATTTACGCAGACCCACTTGCACTTGGACACACTCCTCCTCATTAATACCACACACTTGTGTCTGGTTGGTTTCCAGGCCGGAACAACGAGCTTCAGCATCTCATTCCTCAAACATGCAGACAGGAGACGTCATTAAACCATTACACAATATATGGATGAAAGTATTGGGACGCACATCTTAATTATTAAATTCATGTATTTCATTCAGACCTATCAACAGAAACTCAGCCACAAAGTGGCTGACCATGTAAAGTAAAGTCAAAATAGTATGACCTCCTCCACATGATACAAATAATGTTGATATAGTAAATGCAGCACATGTCAAGGTCTGGTATATATTAGATGGCAAGCTAACATTTGGTACTCAAATTTAACATGATAAATGCAGAAGAAATGGATAGGGGTAGAGATCCAAGTGACTTTGTAAGGGGCCTAATCATTATGGCCAACCGGCCCTGGTCAGAGCATCTCTGAAATGACAAGACTTGTGGGGCGCTTGCAGTGTGCCATGGTGAGTATCTACTGAGAGAGGTCCGAGGAGGGAAGAACTACCAACCGCCAAGAGAGCGTTAGGTGGCCGAGACTCATCGATGCAGAATGTGAATGAAGGCTCTCCTGTCTACAAACCAACTAAATGTCAATCTCTTGCTTTTCTACCTGGAATCCATAATCAAAGTTTAGTATATAAACAACTTTAAAAAAAAAACAATACCCAAGATTGTTTTGTTTGATTAAGAATCTAAGGCATCTTGTTAGAGCGAGCGTGGTGGTATTTTCTAATTAACTTGATAGCATATGTGGAAAGACAGAAAGGCCCTCAAACAGTTTATTGCTTGCAGTTCATCCATGTAATATTGATGTAGTGTCGCCAGCCTAGTGAGGAATAAGTTCTACTGTATGAATAATTAACTAGAGTGGCAGGAACCAGTGGTGTTTTAGATTGATCCTACATTCTTACAAAATTACAACCGGAATGAATGTTGTTACTGTAGCTGGGCTGTGAAAAGGGAGCCTTTAGTTATTCTCAAGTTTTATTTATTTATTTGTTTTTGTTTGTTTGTTTGCTTGCTTGTTCATTTGTTTGTTTTTTCTTTATGCAAAATGGTGTCCTTTTGACTCTATCCTTGAAGTCAACAAGGAAACAAGTCAATGTTGATGTTGGTTGGGTTTTATCCAACTCAGAATGCTCCTATTTAAAAGGAGAAGTGCATTTCATTCTTCTACATGGACGTAGAAACTCATATTTCAGAGCTGATTTCAGAGTTGAGTATATATCCCAATGCACAATTCCATTGACAATGAAAATATACAGGTCCTTTTGTCAGCCACGAGAATACTCTGTGACCGTTTGTATAATTTTCTTTAGGTTACTGGTGATTTTACATCGACGATCCATCAACGATGGATTCCCATTAATGTTAGTAAAGGGGTGATTATACAGTAACAAGCTTCTTGTAAGTGTGAGACTCGCTCCATCTGGATTATCAAACGGAGGAGAGAGTTTGTTTATTATGACTGGGGTTTCCCATTTCAGGGGTCTGGGTAGGTTTACTGCGGGTTAAAAAGGAAAGAAACATAAAATTACGCAGTTCGACAAAAATGAGGGACGAGGGGAATGAATGTGCCTGAAGGGACACCTGACCACTTTCAGAAAGCCCCTCCCAGGTCACGGTCCGCAGCCTGAAAGAGTCTGGAATGAGTCAGCTTTGTCTTTTCTGCCTCTACAAGGTCCCGTTGTTCTTTGACTGGCTTTGTAATTGAGAACATTAATACGGACTGAGTGTTTTTTAAAAGAAAGGCATTCCAACAGTGCTTGGCTGAAACTTAAAAATCTTTAGTTATGGCACATGTACTTCATTATGCGCACAGTTTTGCCTCCAAGAATTAACACAATGGGATCATGTTTATAATTAGGTTTTTTAGTGTGACTCATTTGTGGCCAGTCACTGTAACCAATGTGTTTTTTTTTTTTTTATTCCACTTTGCAATGCGGCATTTCAGATATAAAGTATTGCTTAAATATTGTTTAAAGCATTTTCGCAATTTGCTGTACATGTATGATATTGCACTTGCTGGAAACATGCAGCGATCAGTTAAGTCTAACAGGAGAGAAAAACTCATACCTCATTGTAGGTCAGATTCATGCATATATTTAATTAACTTCTGCTGAGGAATTTGTACTTTTTTATCCTTGGATTGATTTTACAGTAGTTGAGGTTCTTGTTATGACTTGTTGGCCTTCCACCCAGTATCGGTCAACCCATTAGGCGACGCTCCCGGCTGTCTAAGTCACCATTTTCTGAGCGACATGGCAAACTACTCTTCCAGTCCCTTTCCTGGCTGCTGCATCATCACCGGATCAATTCCTCTTCGCGTGAAGAGGCCGGACTCACCTATGTACATCATTACTAGGGCTTTGTCTGCTTTTCTGCTCAAGTAACCTCACCCTTAGTCATTAATACAGAATTGAGTGATCTGCAAATCGGTCAAAGTAATGCGTGAAGTGAGACAAACTGTGGAGAAACCCCATGGAAACTCTGATTTCCTGTTCATCCCTGCCCCATATGGTCTTCTTATGGAATGCATGCCAGTCATCGTCACCTTGTAGGAGTGTATGCCAGAAAAACAACAATTGCTCCACTACCTCCTTAGAGTCTATCCCAAAAGTGCAACGTGGTACTCTCACAATCCTAATGTTAAGCCCCCGACTCATCTTAATAGCCTGGTTTTTGGATTATGGAAGGAGAACCAGACAGTCACAGGGCTGCTGCTGTCTATGAGGATGCGACTCACCAAAGGAGGAAGGTTCAGGTCCAGAAAGTACAAATCTAGACCAAGATTTTGTTTTGACAAACCAGTTCATTATAAAGATCCAAGACCTTGGTCTGGATTTGTCCTTTACCCACTGGAGCTTTCCACCTGTGCGACTCACCTGTTTTGTAACTGCAAGTAACTGCAACTTAACAGCTTGCTGGTTTCATATGGCATTTATTTCCCACGAAGAACTACTAAAGTTTAAAGCAAGTCCCAAAAAGAAACACAGAACCCTCTAAATGGTTCTTCCGTTCCAAAAAGAACAGGTGTCCCTTTCCCTAGTTAGTCACTATGCTATTTCAGAAACAGTGTGAGGCTAAAGACAAAGAGCCCCCGGAGCATTTTAACTGATCGGTGTCTCCTGTTGACAAAAAAACGACGTAACTGTCATGTAAATAACCTTAAGTGAAATATATTGCTAAACTGTCGTAAAAACTTACTGCCGAAGATGATGATCACTGGACAGCCCGGAGATCCAATGTCATCTCCCACCTTCTCCTCTCTCCTCCGATAAAAGGGGGAATGAAAGCGATCGCTCACGCAGCACAATCCTGGCAGATCCGCTCTTTTTCACAGAGAAAATTGCAGTTTCCGCATGACTTATAATCATAGCGATCTCGCGTCTGTCACCACGTGCGCGCCGTATGAGATGACAAACCGCGAGAGTCCGTCGGCACGGGGCCACGGAACTGTACTGAGAGATAATGCGAAAACAGGCCCTCAAATATGAAAGTCAATGGTCTGTGATTAAACCAGTCGTGTACTGAATAACAAAGTGCATCTCGCCTCTTCATTGATAACAAGATATTGACTTGTGTAATTTCCCAGTGATACATAACAACTGCCACCGGTGCCATGAACCGAGGTTGTGCTTTGCAGACAGATAAGCTGGTTTTAATTGCGGGTTCCTGCCGTGGATTTCCCTCCCAATGTCGCTGCTCCACAAATGAATAATGAGGAGCTGGAAATTCTTTTAAGATTCGAGCCAGCGAGGCACTCACATGAATGCCAATCAGGCAGGAAATTACCCGGCCATGAGGGGGTGCTACAGAATTAGCTGACATGGGACAGGAAGATCACAGGGGCCTGCCAGGCTGGGCAGGTCATTGCGGGAAAATCCCTACAGGGCAAATCACACCATCTCTGTGCTTCACATCAGTCATTTTCAGCATCATATATACACATTCACACTTTCTTTCCCTTCAATACACACACACACACACACACACACACACACACATGAACCTACAGTACACTCATATTTTTATGGGGACCGTCCATTCATTTCTATGGGCATAATCCCAACATGTCGACCTTAACCCCTACTCAGCCCTTAACCTTAACCATAAGGAACCAAACAAAATACAAGACTTTTGGCATTTATATTTATATTACAGGTCCCTCCTACAATGCAATGTATATGTGACCCACCCACACACACCTGCCTTTATTAAATCCCCATGTTGTTTTTTTGAAAGTTCTGCTGGTTTAACTGTAAAATCATATTAAAACTGATAATACATATATGTCATCTGCAAGATTTACAAATAATCAGTTATACATTTCAGGTATTTTTCCCATACTACAAAAAAATGTTCATGCAACCAGGGACCGCAGTAAATCATTCACAGTGTAATGATAAATTCATGATAATCATAACATGAAAACATTGTCTGATAGTATGCAGGAGCGAATGTCTTTAGACTTTGCATTTTCTTCTCCAGTCAGTGTAGGATGTCACAGGGATTGTCATTTGTAACATTGCGTGCAACGTCCTCTTTTCCCATCGCCGATCTCTTGCAAGCTAGCTAGCTGGGTGGCTTTAGAAGAGTATGCTGCATTATATAATGTTATTATATATTACAGTGCTGGGGCTCAGGGTTCGCGGTCTGCAGATGGCTCACTATGCACCACAGCTGCTCTGAAGACACACTATGGTGATTTTTAATTATTAACGTAGGAATAAGCTGCTAAATAAAGCAGTTATGTGATGCCAATTGCACCTGTATCCTAATGCCAATGTAACATCTACCTCTACGTTTAAAAAGTAGGCCTGATGACTTTATAAGTATTTTAAAACAGGAATGAAATAATAATATCCTATTTAAAATATTGACAAGTCTGTAAATATGTTGTGTTTTCAAAGCACAATCGATTTCTTTTATTATATGTTCACGTTAGATATCACAGAGGAAGCAGTTTCCTTGTTGTCAGTCTTGCCTCCGCTCACACTCACACTAATGCAGCATGAGGCAGTGGGCTGCTTTTGGCTGACTCTCCTGCGTCGGTCCTGCATGTCTCTAAAAGGAGACGGGGGCTCGCTGCTTCACAGCTCACGGAGAAATAGAGCTTCCTTTCTTACTTCCCATGAGAGGTAGTTCCGGGGAAAGGGGGAGGTGACACAGTGGTGTGATGAGAAGCGGCTCATCCTTCCGGAAGGCCAGAAGAGGCTTCTTCAACATCCTAAGGCAATGCAGCCAGGGACCGTGCAGGATGATGTCTGGCACACATTGTCTGCTTAGACTCCCTCTATATTGTTAATATAGAGCTATATATTCTATAAAGAAAATCAGTTATACTATACACTGGGGGATGGTTTCTGGCACATGTCTGCTTAGACTCGTTAATGCAAATTTCTATATTATTCTACATCTTGTATATTGTATATCATCTCTATATTATTTAAATAGAGCTTTACATTCTAAAATGGAAATGAAGGGTGATGTCCTAAACTGGGCCGTGCAGAGACTTTTTCAACAGCAGGTGCTCAAAGGTTATTAAAGGGGCATTCAGCACCTTTTGGGCAAAACGGGCAGGTGATCATGGCACGCCAAACCTCCCCATTAACCAACAACCAGACTGTTACCAGCTTTCACCGGCAAATCCAAGGTGGGGGTCTTTAAAAGGGCAAAGACGCTTTTTAAAACCTGTTGCCAGTGGCTACGGATCCCCCAATATCTCGCACGGCATCTCGGCGTGAGGCGTGAGAGGCGCTGACCCCCAGGTCCGCTAGCAGATGGTCTCCTTCTCCAGTCGCAGTCCGACACGACCTGCGTCTTCTGCTCCGGGGAGCATATGCGCAGATCCTCTGAGGAAGAGGAGGGCAGCTGAATGTGCCAAATCCAGCCAGCAGCTTGTGCGGGACCTCGTGTCGTGCCTGCGGGACTTCTGTCGACCTGTCCCAATGAGCTTGACAGAGCCTCACAGTCTCCAGATAAACTTCATTCATCTTGATGCCACGTGAGGCCGCCAAATGGGTCAGGATGCCAGAGCGGGTCTAAACTTTACTTGTCTATAAATTTGATCCAGTGTTTTGTAATTTTGTGATATGACACCATGTTTATGTAAGCCCAATGTCAGTTTTACTTTATAAAAGGCTGCAGGATATTGGTGATCAGGGCATTTTATGCAGAAGCGTAATGGTTTCGGTATTACAGACTGGCAGAGGAGTATGCTGAATAGTTCCGACAAAGTGCTTTGTCTTGGACCATGAAGGCAAGGTTAAAGACTTCAGGTAATCTGTGCCTTTTCTCCCAAGCGCTGGGAAAGAGCCTAATCCAGCTCTCTCATCTAAAGCCATTCCACTAACTGACAAACACGTCTTGTGTAACAGAAACCATTTCTGTGATGAGGTGCCTGTCTGTAAGATCCCACAGGATGCAGCTGCACAGGGCACGGCGTCAAGGCACGCGAGGACGCTGCCCGCTGCTAGAAGCTAATTAGCGGCTGCAATATCCTTGTATCACATTGCATTTGAAGGCAATTATATGTAATTTTCAAATAGCTGTAATAGAACTGCCTGATCTTGTCAGCTCTCTTGTCTGAGTCTTTAAAATTGTTTTAGAAGAAACAAAGAGCCAAACCACTTAGGTGGTTGTAGAGTGACATGCAAGGAGAGAATCATTAGTACATTTAGGATATTTAAGTGTACTTCAAAATTACATTCAGCAGACTCCGCAGAAACAAATAAGTAAACTATTGGCAGGTAGTTAAATGTATCACATTTATAACCATTGGTTTGTACAACTGATCCTCTGTAGATTCTGGAATTTGCTACATTTCCTCTCTTGTTTGAGGAATATTTACTTTCCTTTGACTTACACTGTAGCATTGTATTTTAAATGGATCATGTGACACTGTATCATAATAGCTACACTCTAACTATCATAAGTATCGGGAATAAGGTGTCACTTATCCAAGCAGCTATGATACTTAATGATACTTGGCTGTTTGGATAAGTGACCCCCCCCCCCCCCCGTTAGACAGCTTTTAGACATTATTATATAGCCTATATACCAGGCGATGCCCAATCCATCGGTCGATCTCTGTGTGTTTCCAGGTCGATTGCAGAAGATGATTAATGCATAATGCTTTATGTCATTGGTGGCCAACTTGTTGATCTGGAATGGCAATTCCCTCCCCCAGGTCAGTGTCTACCTACACCAAGGGCTATTTTTTTGCCAGTGCACTCCTGAAAAGCTCAGGGGAACAGTTACCCATACCGATTAATGCCATGTATTTCTTAAAAGTAAGGTGGGGTAACGGAGCGAGTCAGCAACAACTTAGGTTGTTCTTACTGATGACTCAAACTGAGGGGTGCGGGGGGACTGCAATAAGCCATCTGTCTCTCTTTGAACAGGATGTAGTCTTCACACTCGGCTGTAGAAAGTCCTGGAAAGTGACGTGAAAACTATTACAAGTACATGTACGCAATAGTAAGCTTGCTGTTTCGATTACCTGAAGATGGAGGGCGGCCCTCCTTGCATTAAACCGTAAAAAATGTGCACATTAACTGTAACAAATGCATGACTAACACAGAAAGCTTAGATTACAGTTTGAGGGGGGGGGTTGTGATATAATAATAACACATTTGTATGACACATCACAGCTTCATGGTTCTTGCATTTTCTGGTGAATGTGTTTCATCCTTAGTTTATTTTGGGCTAAGAAAATACATAGCCTTAATAATTATCATGAGGGAGCATAACTTTGAGTTTCTTGCCACTATTCATTCATAATTAATGTTTTCTGCACAAAATGCACCTTCCCAAGCCAGCAGAATCTTTGACACTTACACCAATATCGTACAATAAGATCCATGTGCTCGGAAATAAATCACTACTATCATTGTTCAACTGTGTTTAGATTAGTTTTCCAATCATGAATAGCAACGATGAGAACATGAGTGCACAAATGCAGGCTCTCCTCACAGCCATGGAGCTCAGCAGCAGATGAGCAGACCTGATCCTGGAAGGTGCTTTTTCAGCATCTGCAATACGGCCCCTCTGCCGCCTTCGGAGTAAGTTACCAAACTGGCTCCATTTTCACTAACGTTACATGTCTGCAGCTGTCACGGAAAGCTTCTGCTAAGCATCACAAAATGAGAACACAACATGAAATGAAATATAATTAATACACGGCATTTGCATCCGTATATTATGAAGTTTCCCATTCCCCCCCGGGGGTGTCTGTGTTTATCACGACTGTAGTCAGGAGAACGACATTTCTGCTGTTAATCCCAGTTAAACGTTTACATGTGACACAGGCCTGCAAACTGCCATTACATTCATGACAACTCTGCACAGTTGTCAGCAGGTAGTGTTTGCGAAGTGCCGACGGTACAAAAATAGCTGTATGTAGCGTAAGAAAAGAAATACGATTAAAGCAGAATTTTTCACACAAATCATGCTTACCCTCCACTATATTCTTTGTAAATTATTTCTTCTCCACAGTCCCCTCTGAGGATCATGACCTTTGTGTAGTGGGAAGGTTTTATACCCTAAGTCACTTTTCCACTATCATACTGTGGTATGCAAGCCGAACCGCAAAGAGACACTTAGTTACAGCACAGTTCCGGCTCTCTTCGGGCGGCTCGGTAAAGGTGTGACAGTGACGTAAAAGCAAAGAGACGCTTATTTACTGTTCACATGGAGTGTATCATAATTTAATGTTTACTACTTTCCTCATTTTATAGTATTGCCTTGTTATGCAAGCATCAAACACTAGAGGAATTACCATGCACTTGTGTAAATTTGCATTACTAATCTTTTCCTAAAGTAGGACTTTAGAAATTTTCAACTCCCAAGTTTTAGGGAATGCATCTATACATCGTGATACAACTAGTCGCGAATAATATATAGAATATACTATTTTTCTTTCAGATAATACATGCACAGAACACCGGTATCTTCACGCATTGTGACCAATCGGCTGGCGGTGACGCTTCCCACTCTGTTTGGTCACGCTTTCAGCCCTGCTAGTAAGCAGTCCCGCGTCAGCGCAGTTATGGCTCGTGTACGCCCCAGGTAAAGCTCCCATACTGCCAGTTCGCAGTACGGGTCGGGAACACAGCTGGTAGGGCGTCCCCTTAACAAACAGAACTGTGTGGAGAAGCTAGATGTAATGTGACCCAGCAAAGACCCCCTATGAAAGGTACCAAGAACTGTATCCCCCTCGGAGTTGGTTACCCGTCAGGCTTAGGGGTGGTGTTATCTGACTGGTGATTGGGCCAGCAACTTAACTTGTATGGACTGCGCATAATGCCATTACAGCCCTCACCAGGATACTGTTCCCACAATCTTTATCATTCCAATTTACTCATTTCCAATAACCATGCTTTATTACTGCCTTATGATTGCTCGTCAAAATGCATTAAATTAGCAGACTCCATAATGAATTATCCTCACATTATAAGGATGCACTTTGTGTATTTGCAACGCATGTGAATGATTGGCTGTTAGTACTTGTCACATATTACTGTGTATTAAACACGCATTTGAAATGCATTTGGGGCTCATTTGTTATACATTACACGCAGTGTCAGTATAACACGCTTGCACTGTATTTAGCCTTCAGATGTTTTTTAATGGAATGTTTTATTATTAAAATTTTACAAGGTTTTTTTGCCCTTAATGTGAGATTTATGATCAATTCTTGAAATGGCAAAAGGTTTTCTGGGTTGAGATCTTTATTTGAGGATAAAGATCAAAGTAACTGTATATTAGTCCACTGAGAATTTCATTTGCATAAAAACACACTAATCTGCTCGAACATACATCATTTCAGCTGGGTTTTTTTAGATAAGGAATTCCAGTCCAACGGGCTTCTTCTCTGGGAATTTCTTCACAATGCATTGGAGGAAAGACTCCTCCATAATTTCACTGTCTTAGAGTGGGAGTGGGGTGCCGCAGCTGCTGCTCTGATAGGCTGGAGGAACAGTTGGGGGTTCTATTCCAGAACACTGTTGCCATGACGAAATATCAACATGTTACCAAAGATAATTTACAGGCATCAGCAGAGCCAAAATACCTGCACTGGAATGGATGTGGAAAGGAAAGTGAAGAGCACAGCTAGTTGTAAACGAGTTGGACAAACGCAGAGATCTAAATAAACAAAAATCAACTTTGAAATTTGACATGCTACTTTGAGGGTTACGGAGTATGCAAAAGAAAGTGATTGCATACCAAATTAACTCACCAGGGTGTGATTAAAAATAATTTTTGTGAAACTAATTTGCACTTACTGTAGCATAAAATTAAAGTTCATTTGGTTCCATTTCCAGAAATTCACAAGGGTTATTAAAAAAAATGAAAAATATTTGAGTGAATGTCAAGCTTTGTCTGTTTTTTTTTGATCACACATTGTGATAAAATGAACTTATGAGCTGTGATCACAGATGGATACAACCATAATCACACAGTTATCAATTTATAACGGTACACACTATAATGTGTACTTGACAACAGTGTTTATCAGACTGGATCAGAGGCAGAGAATCTTCTTCTGATGTTCTCAGAAGTGTAATAGTTTCTCTTTTTCTTTTTTCACCATGCTTACAAATACAGTATTTATGTTTACAGAAAAATGAACAAAACACACCTCATAACCATTCAGTTTCCTATGACAATTGTTCCAAAAAATATTTAATTGTGTCATTTTATTAAAGTGATTTTAAAAATGTGTAATAGTTTCTCTTTTTCTTTTTTCACCATGCTTACAAATATTTATGTTTACAGAAAAATGAACAAAACACACCTCATAACCATTCAGTTTCCTATGACAATTGTTCCAAAAATATTTAATTGCGTCATTTTATTAAAGTGATTTTAAAAATGTATGATGCTAGTAACCCATGCGTGATCATGTTTACATCTCATTAGACTTTGTTTCCCCATTTAAACCATCGTGTAACAGGTCTGAAAAGCCATCCGGGGAATGAAAAACAATCCGTTGTCCACAGAGTAAATATATCAATACCAGTGGACATACAGTGTATACCCAATTTCACAAGCATTTATATGATTCACACGAGGACAACAAGGCTCCCAGGTAAAAATTGACTCTCAAAAACTGATATTCCGAAGCGATAGATATCAATCAGAGCCCCAGAGTACGCGATCGGGGGCAGGTGTGTGCACAGTGACACATCATTTGCCGATTTACTATAAGGCCATTACATCACCGAAGTGCTTTTGAAGTTTTCATTTCTCCATCATGACAAGTCAGGGAGTCGTAAAGCTGATGAGTGTGATATCCTGACCGGCCCCCTTCTTTTGCAGGAAGAGGAATGCGGCCAAAATGTAATTGGGACGGCCTTCAACGATCATTGCCCCAGTGACAGCTCCCTGGCTGCATAAAACGTGGGGTCAGTACTCAGGTTTGTGGAACAGGTTATGGAATTTCTCAGCCCATCAGAACTGTGCCCCCTGGTGGCGTTTTTGCCAAACTGCACTGCTTGTGGGTCACATGTCTTGAATGCACCCCATCTAAATTTGCTACATACAAATCTAGTAAACAAAGATTTGAAATGCAGAATGGTTTGCCTGGTTTCAACTCAAGGAGGTAAAGTAACCAATACTGTAGGAGGGTCACTAAACCTGCTGTTTATCAACACAATCACACTTGACATAAATTCCAAAGGCTTATTTCACTCAACATTACCGGTCACAGTTAAGAGAAAATTTGTGCAAAAACAGCAATGGGCTGTATTAGTTGGCTACAGTTCTAACAAGTTTCTTTCTAGCTCTTCGATAGTTATCCTATGTCACACAATTATGTCAGTTTATTGCCTCCCCTGTCCTTCAAACCAATGTCTGTTCCACTTAGCAAGTTACACTCCTCTAAGGACATCAGACTCTAATAAAGAACATAAGCTCAACTAATTTAAACTTGATGACACCCAGAACAGATGTCAATCTACCTGCTGACAGGTGTGGAGACTGAAAGCAAGCCAGTATTGATCTCCAAGCACCCCAAAGCTCAATCTTCTCCAGAGTAGCCAGGAATTCTGTGTGTGTCACCCACTTAATGATTTAACCCACTTCCTATTGGCTACTTACTTCCATTTCGGTTAAGCCAGGAACTGACTGATAGCACATGAAAATCTAGCCCAATTATTAACAAAATATCCATCACAAAATATCAATATAGAATGTGGAAACTATGTTCTAAATATTCTTGAAGATGACTGTACTGCCAAAGCTGACAAGTACCCCACTGACAGCCAGTTTGAAAGGAATTATTGTCAGTAGCCTGGAACATGATGAATTAGCATTCGCAATCAGGCAAGTCACTGAAAACATACAACAATCTGTCAATTAGTTCTTGATTTACTCAGTGAAAACATCAGGTGGGGTGACCTCCTCTCAGAATAATCGCTGTAATTAAACAATTTAAAAAAAAAAAAAAAAAGAGATGAGTCTTGAGGACTGCTTGTGTGGACTAAGCTAGCATTCATTTGTGGCATAGAAGTACTTGACACATCTCTGATAATATCAGCTTTTATGGTAAAAGTCACAGAACACAAAAATGAAATGTTTTGCATGTACTGAACACCAGAGGCAGAAGGTTCAGGCCCAGAAAGTTTAAATCCAGACCAAACAACCAGTTGAGTACTCTGTGATTGTGACTCTTTATACTCAACTGGTAGGTTGAAGAATAGTCATGGTCTGGATTTGTACTTTCTGGACTTGAACCTTCTGCCTCAGTTGAATGCTGTAAAAAAAATCAATACTCTGACCTTAAAGCCAATTATATTTAATTAGCATTAGAGGCCACAGACTAGTCAACGAAATATTCCGGTTTAAGTACCTCTCAGAGGTTCGTTTTCTGCTTTTTTCTAATGTAAGTGGCTACATAAGACTTCATTAAGAAGGTACAGTATTGTAGTAATGGGCATGTGTTGTGTCAAACACAACCTCAAAAGGCGTGTTAACAGACACACATGTTGAAGAACTTTTCCATACAACATAGCGTGTCTGATCTTTACCCACCGGAATAGTCAATGCTCAAATTGTTACCGTTCAATAACGTGTGTGCGTGTAACCAAAGCACTACAATTTCATGCTCCATCAATCCATTGTCATTGTCTACAGTGCTTAAACTGACACAAACACCCAGAGCTCCACTGGAGTTCTAGAGCTTATGGCATCGCTGAGGACGCTGGGAGCCTATGACAAGGTGGACCAGGTCTGTGTGCTTACTGGGACCCCTTGACAGTTGCTGCTATCTGCCCCTGGCAACCATCCCAAAATACCACCCTACACAAGAAAGCTTCTTTCACAGGGTGCTGCCTTTGGTACCTTTACCACTGTGTTTGTACTGCTATGTTTGTCCTCACACACTCAAAAGCTCTAGTGTGTGTTTATGTGTAAAGAGCAGCTTTTAACAGAGTTACTGCCTGCCCTTTCACTTCATCAGAACAAGTGTATTTAACACTGGCCTTTTTCATATACGGATTAATCTGTGCTGACTTCTCAGGGTCTACTATCGACATTAAGGCAGTATATAATGACCAGTGACCCTAGTTGTGAGCAGTTATTTTATTTTGTGGTTTAATCAAACTGGGTTGCGTCATCTTTGGGGGTCTTGGGTTTTGGGCTCAGTTTTGTTTTTTTTCTCTTCTTTTTCAGGAGACAGAATTTTGTGAGGTTCTCACCCACTGCGGTTTACTGTCAGCGGGAAAGGTCAGACTGAAGGCTAAGCAGCAAGGCTGTCACTGCTGCTACTATCCTGGGACATGGAAGCTGCTTTCGACATCTCAGAGCATTTGATGAAAATGTGTGACCCCCCCCCCCCTCACACAATATCTGGTGGATATTAAGACAAATTTCAATTAACAGATGTAGTCCAGCGGCATAGCTTAAAAACATTTTGTGATGAAACACCAAATTTGGCACACAGGAAAAATCTATACAAAAAGAAATCTGAATAATGGGCCTTCATTAATTTTTCACATTGCGTCCATGGCAGCCATTTTCCAAAATGGCTGCCAGCTACAACCCATTTCTGAACCTGTTAGGAACTGCCACTCAGATAAACCGAACTAGTGAACAACATCAGTGAATAGCTGAGGTAATGTGGTCCTACCTCTGTACAATACAGCAATCCTACTGTGGGAAGTAGCATCTCGCTGGCACTAAGCAGAATAAGCAGAATATCTGTCGAATAAAAAGATGTGAGGCTGAGATGCTGAGCGTGGTATCTGTCAGGCTGTAATCCTGAGCCAAGCTGAGATGCCGTGTCGATGAGCATGGGGAATACCAAGAGCATGTGAGTGCTGTTTGGGAATCGAAAGTGGAAAGACACTTTATTTAGCACGTTTATTTGTAGAAGCATGAATTAAGATGAGTCGTTTCTATGGAGATTATCAAAGATTTATGGGTCACCAAAGTCGCAGTACCTATATGGACCTACACTGGGATACAGTCTGTGTAGAATGGCACAGGCCTTTGGCTTAAGGAAACCACTCACCATACGTTGGACTCTGAACCAGCCAACCTATCAGTCTGATGCTCCTGAGGATATGAATGTTTAATGTCCTACTTATGGCCCCCTCCCAGTGTCTTGGTTTTCTTTCTGCAGGTCCGACGCAGAAATTAGCACAGTATAGATTTACTCAGCAGGCACCAAGACAGAGAGAAAATTTCAAAAGAGCCATTATGGAACACAGATGAGCATCGTTTGCTTAATCATTCGGCTATGAAATACACACTAACTACATTTAGTAGTAAACACACAGATTGTTTTTTTAAGTTTTTCCCCAAACAGTAGACATGCTTTGGAAAAGTGTTAAATAGACTGAAATCCTGTGCAATAGACGTATGTCTCCTCTAGGCCATCCTGCCTTACAATCATTAACAGGTACATTCCCACACCGGGTTCACCATGTCAGAATTACATGCATGCTCCCGTTTTTCTTTTTAAGAAGCACTTGGGCTATTGGGAGCAGGCTGGCCAGTTGTGGTCCTCTGAGGTCAGACTTGGCGCCATGCTAATCCGATAGTGCTTCACCTCACTCTTGTTTTATGACTACAGGGAGAAACGGTAACCTGTGCAGCCTTCTTACCCTACAGTTTACCTTTCCTGATTTATGGGATGCTTGCGGGAAACTCTGAATGCAGGTGTTCCAGGGGCTAAAGGCTGGAACATCCGCAAGTAATGAAATACACGAAGAGGCCGGGCTTGAGTACAGAGAACAATGTTTCAATTACAGATTCAACCCCCCCCCCCCCCCCCCCTTAGGGCGGCGGGGGGAATGGGGTCCAGTAAGCAGGAAGGTTTGCACATATTTGAAAAGCTTACACATTTAAAGCCTAATCCCCGTCATATTCAGGAAGACTAGAAAACAGAATCTAGCGGCAGAGAAATTAACGAATCTGTAGGGGGTGTGATTATTTCCAGCTTGATGCTCTAATGAACAATTTTGTTTATTTGGTTTGGTGTTCCTTAGCGAAACTGGGCCCCAATACCTGTACGTTGGGCTGAACACAAAACAAAGAACACAAGAACAGCGCTTTCCCCACGCTGCTATGAATTATTTGGATCTTTTATGTAAATATGTTGCAGCTGCTAGTGGAGCAGGAGTCTTCCATAAGGCATAAGACCTAAGAAGAAAAACCCTAAGAAGGCGATTAATCTTGTTAGGGCCAGCTGGGTGTCTTTAACTGTGTTACCTGTTAGCAGTAGGCTAATGATCAATCACTATACAACAAAACTGATCATCCAAACTCAGGTCATTGATATAGGCATCGGATCCAGAAACTCAAACAGCCTGCAAGGAATGGCTGAAAAACTCATTTGTGTTTATATATATCAGTGCACCTTAAGGTTCCTGTTGTTAGCCACTGATTGAGATATAGGTATCACTTTACTTGAGGGGCAAAAATAATGTAGTAAGCTACTATTTATATATTAATTAACCACAAACTAAGTATCACTTACATACCGATTTCATGTTTGTGCATCATTAATGAATCATGATGCATCTTTCCTCCCGAGTACTTACTACAGTATATGTGTTACTTTATCTGTTAATTCTGTAAACCTTTGTGAACTACTGCAGGAACTACTGAAGAAGTACTGAAGGAACAAGTAATGAATGAATGAACACGAGTGAACTACTGATTGCGTTTGTTCATCGTTCGTGAATAGTGACGCATATTTTATCTGAAGTAGATATTTGTTCATGAATTTTACTTCAGTAGTAACTGAGTAGTAACTCAGTTACTACTATTTGTGATCCCTTAAGGAAAGCGTTACTGAAATAGCTTTGGTCAGTTTGAGTCTCTGGTAAACAGACACATTTGTTAGATCCTGTCTCAATGAAATGTGTTCATTTCTGAACTCTGGGCAAAGCTTTGCTTGTCCCCTTTCCTTGCTCTGAGTGCCATCTTACCTCCCGGGTGGGTAATGAAAAATTCAGGGCTCCAGCTTCGCAAACACAGGGACTAAGGCATCCCTCTGCTCCTGCATGTTGCTGAAGGAGCTTTCAGCCCCCCCCCCCCCTTGTTTTTTGGGGGGGAAGAAAAATGTTTTAAGCGCTGTAAGTCATTCTGGGTGACTGCATTGACTGAGCAGGTAAATTCTCATTTAGACACACATCCAACTTGCAACCTAAGTCCCTCCCCCCACACACACCCACACACACACAATTGCTGAAGATGGGCCGACTGTCACTCTCAGAGCTACACCTGGGAATATACCAGCTTAAGCCA
>JAODKE010000085.1:946974-965984 GCA_026779605.1 Mormyrus hasselquistii
GGTATATCCGCCAGGAAGGAACAGTTTCCATGGTAAATTAATTAAAAGGGCACCGGCACGAGATTCGCAGTGAGTTAGCAGATCCCCATATCCTAGGGTTATAAAGAACTCTGCTGCATGTTGTGGAGCACAGCATAGTAATGGCCTGGGTGCTTAAGTTGCTCCAAGACTAATGTAGCTGTGAATCGGGCACCTCAATGTATCTCAGGCCAAAAATCCGATTATGGAGAAGCTCTTCAAGGAGAGCGATGCAGTGCATCACTGCTTGAGCTGTATTTGTTCAAAAAACCCTTATTCGTACAACGTTTTGGGTGATCCTCATGTCCAGTTTTTTTTTTTTTTTTCTTTATTGAATCCACTTTCAATGTACCATCATTTAAATGTTTAAACAATGGCTTTAAGCACATTTGTACGGTTTAGCTTCATTCTCCAATGTGTCATGCCTCGAGCCGCTGATGTAATAGTGAATACCTCAACGTGGCCTTGGTGCCGCACCGAGATGCACGGGACTTCGCCACGTGAGTCGGACGCAGGCAGCGACGAGACAATTTTGCCAGTATCATCAAGCATCTTCGTGGAAAAAATAATCACAGGAAAAATAAAGGTGAGGATGAAAATGCCGACATTATTGCTTCTGGCGTTCGTCTCGGCGACGGCTGTAAGGGTGTTTGCATCTTCCCGAGCAGCGTTAACCCTCTGTGTGCCCCCCACCACAAAGGCATACGAGTGAATCACTATCCCCCCCTCCCCATCCCCCTTGCCGAGCAACTCACACACACAGTCAGGCTAATTCATTCTGTGCCCAAGGTTAAGCAGGGCTCAGTGAAAGGGGGGGGTGCGTCCATCTGGGAAGGAGACCTCTAACGCCAACATGTGGTAGCAAGGTCAAATTGCCTGAGAAGTTTAGGCTCAACTTCCAATGGAACCCTGTAGCAGCTCTCAGGTCACCTGTGCCATCGATGTGATTTATGAAAAATGTACAGCTGTCATTGTGAATAAGCAAACATTGTGTAATAGAGTAATGCAGATCTAGGTTGCCCGTTGCCACAGGGCTATGCTGCAGAGTTTTTCTTTTTTGTCTTTCCCTGATTCTGCCGTCTGAGCCCACTGTGTTTATTTGATGTGATTTTGCATGGTTCTTTAGAGGGAAAGGAGTTAATTGCCCCTGTCTGCCCATTGCTAGCTTGGATTTGCCGCGCCCGATGGCGTGGCCAATCGGCTCTCGGGATGCCGCCTCTCCGCTAACTCGATTTGCTTCCAACTGGGGAGGTCACGCCTGTTAGCCTTGAGCGCTAACTTCATAACACCAGCAGCCGCGTGCCCTTGCCTGCTGAGGGGCCGCCAGTTGAACGTCAGGGTCTGGGCTCGGGAGATTTCAGCATACCCCTGCCCCAAAGTGAGCTACACTGTAAGTAAATTCTATGCGTCTCTTACTGCGTGGTAGCTAAACAAGGTGTCGTTTCACATGCTTGTGCCACTTCCTGCAATCACCAGTTCGCTCCCCCAGAGACAGAACAGAAGCAGCATCCCTGGAGACCATGCCGGGAACCTGGGACGCTGAACGCAGACCACCCTCTCGCTTCCCACTGTCGCTACACTCCTTTAGCAGCAACTTTCCAAAAACACCAAGTGCCAAAAAGGGCAAGGAGGAACACTTAAAGGTCTAAGACTGACGCAGGCAATATTTCAGACAACCGTGAGGATGCTCTGCAATGCTTTCCCATAAAACGCATAATCAAAACAAATTTGATATGATCCACATTTAGGTCCAGTGTTTAATGTAATATATTGATAGCAGAAACACAAATAAAAACTTCATAGTGCTTCTCACATAAGGCAATAAAATACTACAAATGGCCTTGGCAGCAGCAGGATTAATTGGATATCTTCTGCTAAAGAGGAATAGTGACTTACTGGCCAGCCAAGATAACAACTAAGTCAGCAAACGTACCATATTGATGGCTCTGAAAATAAACCAATTATAGGCAGCTTGGATAACGAAGTACATTCCAAAGGCACCTTTATTTTTTCTATTTCAAAACCACTTGGCAGTCTGCTTGTGCGGCATTCAAGAAAACGTACAGATTTACAATATTACAATATTCTGGGGGACCACATGTTCCCTTGATACCAACCTTTGTTTCTGATACAGTGGTACCTTGGAATACAAACTTAATTTGTTCCAGAAGGTTGGTTGAGTTGCGAATTGGTCGAGGTCCAAGTTCCCCTTAAGGAATAATGTAAATGAATTGAATCCGTCCAAGACCCCCAAATGATCTAATCTATCTATCTAAACTATCTACATACCTGACTGATGATAAAATTATTAATAATCTATATTAATACACACATGAAAAAGCACACATACAAAAGCAATAAACATGAAATGAATGAGCATTTACGAGCACTTTGTCTGTATTGAGATGGGCTGATGGCTTACTGGAGGTGGCAGGTGAGGAGGAGGAGGGGTGGAGGGCTTGTGGGTTCAAAGGGGAGACACGTCTCCATCTGTCCACGTTTTAGCAGGACTCTTTTGTTTTGCTGTGTTCCTTGTTTTTGGTGCTGCTGGATTTTTGTCGACCGACCCATTCGAGGTCCAAATTGTTAAAGTTCTGAGATTTCAGTCGAGGGACAAATCAAGAAAAAATGAACAGATCCGTTTGACGTCTGGGTTGGTCGAGTTAAGAGGCGTTCGAGTTCCGAGGTTCTACTGTAACTCTAATTTCTGGCTCTGAAAATGTGCAGGTTCATATGTGTTCTGCTTCCAGTGACTCCTGGAGCCTGTGTGGACTTTTATCCCCAGTAGATTACAGTCTGATCCATTATGCATTGACACGGTGTGTCATGTTTACCGAGGATGCTCATGATAAGGGTGCTGCTTTTAAGGTGAAGGATCCTGTTCCTGTACCGTGGTCCTCCAACATTCAGGCCAAAGGTGCCCCTTTTTAAATCGTTAGCTCCTGTTGTTGTGCTGCTACAATTTTTCCACCCCTGGTCTCCCTGACAGGTTATTATTATTACATGTTATGTAACACATCAATATAAATAATGAAAACAGCATCGCAGAATCTCTAAAGGCTTTGAAATACAAACAGAGCAGGATATAAGAGATATGCAATATGGTCTTCCATATAGCCTACAAACAGCAATATACTGACACCAGCACTGCTGGTTCCATACATAGAACACAAAGACTAAGTTCTCTGCCTTGAGTGTTTTGTGGCTGTTCTGTCCAACATTTCTGTGCCACTGTCTGCATTCCTCCCTTGCTATTGTGCCAGAATTCCCCCCCCCCCTATGAAGTTTCTCCTAAATAACACTCCAACAATCAATGCCTCACCCCTTTCGACGAAAGCTGCATTTCTGGCCATTAGAGTCTTCCCCTACAGTCCGTAAGCAGAACCGGCCAAGAGAGAACAGTCAAATAGAATGACCCACAGAAACCAGTGTGGAAATCAGGACAGTCGGAGTCCAGGAGGACGTTGGTGAAAACGTTTTTTTTTCTGACCCTGGACGTGGGCCTAAAAATATGGAACATAATTGGATGGTTGTTGGAGGGCCAATGTGATGATGCTTTCATGGGGCCCACAATCTCGAGGGGAGCCCCCGGCTGTGCATTCTTCAGTTCCTCCTGGACACACCAATCATTTCGGAGGGAAATGCTCCTCCAGTAAAATCATTAGAGGCCATACATACATAATGCAACAAACTAGCAGCTTGACCCTGGAACAAACCAAGATGGAATTCTGGAGGGGGCTTTGGTCCATGGAGAAAGAAAGAAAAAGTCTCCGTATCTACTAGGGAGTGTTTGCTTCCTCTCCTACATTGTCATCTGGTTCTCTTTCTTTCATTTCTTTTCTTCCCTTTTCCCTGTTTTTTTAATTACTCTATACAAATTATGCAGGAATGTATAACAACACACCCATCCTGTCATTGTGACCTGGGGTGACTCTGTTATGAAAGGCGCTATATAAAAATAAATTGAATTAAAAAGGACAAACGTTACCTGCACTTACAGCAGGGCGCCTGCAGGACTAGAGATCAGGATGATATGGTGTCAAAAAAAGTGAGATTGTTAATTTATGCACGTCATGAATAACACATAAACCAAGGCTGAGACGTATGGATTATTCAGGGAGCTCTGGAAGCTGTGGGGCTGAGGGAACGTCCCACTATTCCCACCAACCTGCAAGTCCCCCCTGCTCCAAACCACTGGCTTTGTTATACAGCCCTTATTCGTTACAATATGGGTGAATGTGAATGCTTGCAACAATGGCTAGGAGAGACTGTTAGCGCTCTTTGATTTCCAACACAAAGGCAACTCCAGCACTGCTTTGTCATCAGGTTATCCGAAAATGAGACATCACTCTTTAATTGCACTCGGAAAGATGGAGGATTAATTACAGAAATGAGATATCCAAGATTATTTAAAAGCTTGTCAAACTGGGCCACTTAGGCACAAAATGAGAGCTATATGCTTAAGAATCAGCACATTGATATCGTCAGAACTCTCCAGTGTGGACCCCCACGTACTCCACCCCACCCACCAACCTTCATTTGCTTATAACTGGAGCTGTACTTTTTGTAAGAGTGACTTTTTTTTGGTCCAGAGGATGATTAGAATAGAGAATGTCATCTGAGAGCAGTTTAATTTAATTATATGAGTTAATTCAAAAAATGAAATAAAAGTTAATTTTTAAATAGCTGATTTATTGTTTATATAAAGCTGAAGTACAACTCTGAGAAACTTGTAAACCAACCAGTAACTGGATCCCCCTTAACAGTTGCCATAAAACGGATAACACTTGTGGTGCTCACTGCCCTCTAGTGGTGACGTCATACTGCTCCAACATGTAATGCTGATCAGGCAGAGAAAGGAGAGCGGGTGAGAAAACAATTTAATGCATTTCATAATCGGAGCTATATGAAAACTCACTAAGTATAATCAGCTCATTCACTGTAATGAAATACAACCATTTTAATTCATGTGCATCACTTTGGACAAAAACTGCCTGCTAAATAAATGTAAATCTAATGGAACATTTAGTTATTTGCCAAATTATTGTCTCGGATTCATTGTATTTCCATCTCTCATGAAGTAGAATTTGCACAAATTAGTGGCATGTGTATAAATTAAATTTAACGTCACAAAACTGCAGTGTTTCCAGGAGGCAAAAAAGTTTCTTACTAGCCTAAATAATTTCCAATTCAAATGAATTGTAGTGAACGCTGTTGCAGGGCATTATGGGTAATGGCAGTGTAACTGTAAGGGAGAACGGAGTTGGTCTCTCTCTCTTGGAGATTAACTCCAACAACTCTTGAAGCTCGCTAAGTCCCTGCAAGCAGCGCGCTAAGCTGGTTGTGCTCACAGAGAGGAGACCCTTTCAGTCCATTTCGAGGTCAAACACCAGCTTCTCACAAAATAAACCCCTCTTCTTTGTTAAATATGCCCGATGTCGTTCTTTACAGCACGTTATTGATAACGTATATAAGGCTCTTACACCATCCTTTACCAAGTAGCAAAATAAATGTACCCACAAACACTAAAAGGTGGGTACACGTAATTCTCCTCTCAACTAAGAACTGTTTATTTCCCCTTTGAGCAAAGAAGGTGGTTTATTTTGTTCCTCTTAACCAGAAGGATTATCTGGGGAGGCCACAAAAGAAGCTTTCTGGATTTATTTCCTTGGAACAAGAGCATGGAGCCCCCTATCTTCTGACAAACAATAATGCCAAGGATGAGGAGAGAGGGATCCTGAGATCACACCCCCCCCCAGCTATCATCATGGACCACCGGTTATAAAAAGAAAACACTTATTCTTTTAAACAACAACAAACAATAGAACACGCCAGGTACTCTGCTGTTAGGAGTGTGGATCAAAACAGTGGGTTTCATTCACTTCTGTCAAATCATTATTCAATTCCTGCACTCAAATATGGAAATCATGTGGGAGGGGGTCCACATCAGTATATTCTGCAGCAGTCATGGGGGGCTACTTAGTATAATTTGTTGCAATTGGGGGGGGTCTCCATTGGTATATTTTGCAGCACCCAGGGGGTTGCCCGCAATTGATCTGCCTGGTCTAGATGTTTCTGACAAAGAGCAAAAAGGAGAGAAACGGGACAGAGAGACTCCTTAGTCCTTGCGTGATGCTGCATGTTCACTAGGCCTAACTAAGCAGTCAGCAACACCTGAAACCCACCTGGGCTGGTCAGAAGCTCAATATCATGCCATGTATAGATTACAAAGAATTCTTGCCCGTGGCCTGTTTGCACTTAATGAGCTAATTCTCATCAACGGCACATCCAGTTATCAAACTTTGGTATGACATTTCGAGGAAAGTCACCAAATTTCCTAAAAATCGTCCAGCTATGGGCGCTAAAATCCAAAATATCTTATAACTTGGAAATCATCGGACATAAAAAAATTACATTTTGTCTGTAAGTTTGTGGCCAGAAGTTCCAAAAAAATCACATACTGAACATTTATCTACTCATCAAACATGGCTGGCAACAGCCAATCAAATTTCAGCAGGCTATTATCACCCAATTAATTTGGGGTCATGGTGGAATATTCCATCCACTAATCAGGCCAGAAAAAAAGACAGTGGTTGCGCTTATGGTGGTGATGTAGTGAAATGTTATAAAGCCATTCAAACGCGAAGTGATTCCATACTTAATTCACATTCATCTACAGACATTCTAATAGAACATTTGATGTTAAACGTGGCCAAAGCGTCTATTCAAGCCGTAGTGCTTGGACCCTGTTAATGGCCACCTGCAGCTATATCGCTGTTTGTTTCTGTTGATTGGTGTATTTGAGAGGAACGCTATACCGTATATTAACAACATTACTGTAAATACGGCAGAGGCAGCCAAAAGGCTAGTTTTCATCTGCAATCCCAGGGTTCTGCTCTTTAGAAAAGAGAACAAATTAAGATGAAAACACTGACAGTAGAAGCTATTGTAGCAACAACAGACAAACTTCATATTAATACCATTAGTTTCAGAATGTGATGTTGGACAAGCTGGTGCCCACATCCTGTACTTATATGTGATCTGGACAGCTCCTGGTCCTGAATCTGCTGCTTGGGTCTGGTTTTTCTGATGTAGCTGTCCCCGGTGCTGAACTGTTGTAGCAAGTCCACCTTAGCCTGAATTACAATTATCCTACCAGGAATTTGCAGACGGCTCTTACTTGATAGGAGTTTACTCTGTGGTTCCCTGAGCTCACTGTTGCGGTGGCATGAGCGCAATCATGTAGGAGTCTCCTGTACCCACTGGCAAACAATCCCCGGCTGCTGGCTCAAGCTGGGTCTTGCGTTGCACATTCAGTTTACCGAAAAGACGCGGGAAACCCTGAACACGCCAGCAGGTGCAGCCCCTAAGGCACCTCACCCATAGATGGCTTTATTTCCAGAACCCCCGAAGCAAAGCAGAGGACAACCGCAGCGGCGAGAGATGCAGAGCGGAAAAACATACAGCCCTCTGGGTACATGCTTTCATTACAGGGAAAGAAAAATAAAAAATGACAAACTTGTCAAACTCTTAGAGATTTTTTGCGTGGGTAAGTCTTAATTACTATGGCATATTTCCATAAAGACTACCGACAGAATTGTCTATTCTTGTTAAATCACTGCATGATCAATGGCGGTACATTCTGATGCTTTGCAGGGATTAAACCGATAATTATCCTTTGTTAATTGAATTAGAAGCTGTGTAGCTTTCTGTGTGTCTTTCTCTATTAAAATAATAATAGCATTTTGTATGTGGCTTAAAAAAAGGAAAATGTGAAATGCAGAAAGAAAATTAGCCCTGCTGCGGGGGTGAGGGGTCAAACACAGCTCTGAAGATTAATTAGAGCGCATGACTGCTCACTTGGAAACTGGACCACCAGTTTGTGGTGGTGATGGACAGGGTGTGTATAATTTGTTGCAATTGTTTGTTACCACCAAACTGTAAGGCCTGCATACATTGGAACCTCATCTTTTGTCTCTATTTTGATAGTTAGTCAACTTTAAAATACAAATTGTAATTTCCACAGCCTTTTGGTGCCAGTTTGGGTCTTGGGGACTGTGTAGGGTAGGGTTAGAGTCATACGTCGACTCCGAGTGACAGGCAAAGTGACTGAAGGCGCCGTCTGTGCTTGACCTGTGGAGCTCTCGGCCTGCCTGACATCCCCCCCTTACCCGCTCTACAAAAGCGAAAACACAGAGGCCCAGTGAAAATGATTCCAGAAGACACCTGCCACCCAGTGCTCTAGGGACTTTATGCTACTACAGAATAGCTTTTTGAAAATCGATACACAGAACATGTGGTCATTTTTAGAGCCTTTGTTAAACGGTGCTTTTTAATCCCACGTTGTGGCACTTTCTCCTCTCTGCAGCTTATTTCTAAAGCTGTGAGGAACCATCGGAGCACAGTGCTGCATCTATCAGTGTTGCTTTCCCATGTAAACTTTGGACCCTTGTCTTTTGCAACACTAAGAGTGTCTGAAATAAACTGCTAGGCCCCGAGGCACATAAACCTCTCCCCCGATTATTTTTTCTATATCGCCTCCCCCCACCCTGAGTGCATCTGCAGTGCAGAGGGGTTACTGCGCTGCCACTGCTAGTTGCCGTAGAGGTGCCCTATTTTTATAATCAGACGCCTGTCCCGGTTGTAAATCTCGAGTGTTTATCTTTGAGGTTGCCTGCTCAAAGCCTGCGGCTTGTGCAGAGAAACAACAGCTAGTCTTTTCTGGAAGGTTCTGGTCCTCCCACAGAAGATATATAGACTTTCTGTTGCCAGTCAAGTTTAAAGAAGAACCATGGAGGTGAATTATTTGTGTGAACATTTGATAACCAGCAGGGAGAATTTAATAACATGTGTCCTGAAGAGGAAAATGAGACCCTAGTATCTATGAGGACTTTTCGATATTATGGGAAACAATTTAAAAAAAGGAGTTACTCACCCTGAACGTAAAACTCAAATGTTTTTTTAGGTATTTTAAATCTTGAATGTGTGACCCAATATTCACTTTTAAAAAATCCCTTTATATGCAAATTTATAAGTGTTTTGTTAAAACGTACATCGTACATCAAAGGCTTCTGAAATAGGAAGTAATTGCCTAGACCATTTTAAACAGCAGCTGTGAACATACTGACTGAGTTATATCTTGTTATGGAAAAATCAAAGTGGGGAAATGAAAATCTAACCGCAAATATCAGTAGCATGAAGTCGGCTCACTGGTGAGTCGCTGTCAATAATCAACGTAACTTTTAACTGGTGTATTCAGTAGCTTTTTAAATCACTCGTATGGTAAAAACTGGCCATGTGAGCTTATTAGGATGATGGCTGAATTCCAAACAACACCTTTCTGGGAAATACGTAACATCAGGGTCAGCCAAGCCAAGTCCAGCGAGTTTTATGGGACACGTTCATTAGAGCCGGAAGTGAGTTGACTCACTGACCAAACTCTGGCTTCAATATAGAAATAAAGCACTGAGGCTGAGTAAAAAATGCACCTATAAATTTGACAAGTATAATAAAAAACAAACAAAACAATGATTGAATTTAAAATTGATAGTGACCGCAGAAATCAGGCTCTTCAGTTTCATATCATGGCCAGACACTCCTGTTCTTTGCCAAAAGAAGCTTTAAAGGAGGAAAAACACACTTAATTCCTACAGAACTCTATGGATAGGCACCAAATGCATTTAAGCCCGATGTAGCTCAAGATTAACGTCATTCAGCTTCATATGTTCAGCAATATGTAATTGTTTGAATAAATTAGAAGATCAAATTCCCAAGAAATTTTATAGGAGTATTTTGCTTAATATTTACACAGCAGGAACATGGCCAGCCAATTATTATTGTTACTACACACTTACACTTGGAGGTCGAGGGAGAAAATAAACAGAATGAATCAGTGTCCGTCAATTTAGTAATTTTGTTTCTTAATATAATTCCATATAGTTACAGTATTTATATTTCAGAAGGCCTGCAGCTGATGCAGGACTTTTTCATTCATCTGGACATTTCTGTTGTGCCTTTAAATTAATGAGCAGCTGAATGAGGTTCTGGGTACTGAGCTCTGGGCAGGCTATCAGCAGTGACCCCCCCCCCCCCCCACACGTGGAGGTGACCCGGCCTCAGCACCCCGTAGGGGACCCTTCATTTTCTCAAGCTCAGTGAAAAATTGCTTGAGCAGGCCCTGACTTGTTTCTGTGACCCAGACCGGGCCCCCTCCCAGTCACACCAGTGCCACCCGCTGCGGTGTCCGTGCTCTGTGGCATGGAGGTCGCTGTGGTTCAGACTGGTGGTTCCCACTTCCACTGTGATGTCACCTTGATGACACGCCGCTGGCTGTTACCATAGGGATAACAAGGGTGATGCACAGCAGCCCTCTCTGAAAAGGACTTTCAGGCTCGGTGCGATAAAATCATTTGCATTTCCAGGCAGTTTGTTTCCACTGCATGTATCAACACCCAGTGTGTATTTATGGAGCATTTTATGCAAAACATAAAAATGCATGGCTTGCTTCATGTTGTATATACTATATACGCTTGGCCTCTACCTTCCTATTTGCTTTCAATCAAAACACATAACTAGAATCCTTTACTGCGGTGATTCTCAACCTGGCCCTCAGGAACAGTCCATATTTTTGCCCCCTCCAACCTCCCTGCCAAATAGCCCACATTTTTGCTCCCCCCCATATGGGAGGGAGTAAAAAGTGGAATGTGTGAGGGTCCCCGAGGGCCTGGTTGAGAAACACTGCTTTATTACAACTAAAACTAGACTAACTGGTGTGTCTGAACTGTGATTGCGAGTGTCTGTGCCCAGAAATTGACTTGCATCCTATCCAAGGTGACCCCAGCCTTGTGCGCTGTGATGGACTGGTATCTTATCCAAGGTGAGGCCTATATTCTCGGGTATTTTAGCCCCGATGCCAGTCGTCCTTCAAAAAAATAAAAATGTCAAGATACAGGTAAACGTAACTCAGCCCCTGATTTTTTTTCAATAGCTAGAAACTCCCTGTTTCCAATTAGGTCTATTTTTTTAACCAAAGAATTTCTTGAGTTAGTAACAGAAATAGTAACTTAGTATCAACATATTTATTTAAGTGTTTTCCCTGCTGTTCCATGACACCCACAGCTGTAGCCGTGCAGGTGCGCGGGTTCTGGCTGGGGATACCTCTTCAGTCAGCTTCCAGAAGATCTCCATGAAACAGTTACCGGCAGGATGAAGCAGAAACACAGGGTAATCATATAACAAACACCGTTTTTGTGTTTTGATAATTATATAGAACAATCCTCCAGGCATAAACAACTAGACATATTTTAATTTCATTCTGGTAAAAGATGTAGTTGCCTTGATAAACATAATGAAATAGATTTTTCAGTCCAGCTGTATGATTTATCAGCAGTACTACAGTGCAAAAGAGCAGTTCCTTTGATAGAAACCTCCCACAAGTTTGTAATTCACATGTAATTGATCCATGTGAAAAAGTCAATGTCTCTTTTGGACAATGAGTCAATCTGCACTGTTCTTCACTTAACTGTACATACGACTCAAATTCTCCCACCATTACAGAAGATGACGTTATTTTGTTGTAAACTTCGATGAACTTTGGATTCTGAAGAAGTGATTTGTATGTGTGCCGCTTTCCGATGCCTTCACATTAAAATTTGAAAGGCCTAATTCTCGCCCGTTTCGCTCAAACGCGCTCGTACACGGGAGCCGCGGGCGCGCGATCGGGGATCCGCTGCAAGCTGCCGGCAGTTTGGCAGGTTTTCCCATCCTCCTCGATTTTTCTGATGAAAACAGCATCTGCCCTCGTCCCCGACGGCTCATCTTCTCCAGTTGGTCTTGAGGAGAGAGCTCCCCCTAAGGAATGAGCACCTCACTGTGCTTAGCCGGTGCTTCATCCGGCCCCCTATCTGTGCCTCTGAGAGGCAGTCACCAACGTAGGGACCCATTTTCCTGCTGATATTCACAGACCGGGGACGTCTCAGGGATCCATCCCGCCAACCTCTCCCCTTACTCCAAGGAGCTGTGTATACAGGTTTCCGACCGTACCATGTGGCTGTGACCACGAGGCAGGAAGGCCTCAAAAATATCAAGCTTGTCTCTACTGAATCTAAAAGCCCAGTAGGCCTCAGAGAAGCTTTTATGTAACCATAATTATGTTAAAATATTCATTTGAATCTTCCAGATTCTATAGCGTTCAAACCCTTAACACTTAAATTACTGACTAGATGTCACTTTGAATATCTATGTCCTTTTTAATCCATGAAAACTAACTTTCATCCTTCCATCTTCCAGCCACTTTTTCTGAACAGAGCCATAAAGAGCATCTCAGAGGCGCCAATTAGCCTATCGGCACGTCTTTTGGACTACAAGAGGAATCCAGCACAGCAATAGGGAGATTCAGACTCCCAGTCCTGTACGGCAACATTGCTACCTGCTGAAGCACGCTTGTTGGGCCATATTAAACGTTTTATGTCATTTTTCAATAAAATATGCTCTGGTATTCACAAAACCAGTACATCTCCCTTTACAAAAGTGGTCCTGTTGTTCAACGTCACAGATATCACAGAGCGACTGAATCACGTTTGTGCCACAGGAGAAGAAACAGGAGCTTCATAGTGAGGCGGAGCTGCGTAGCCTGAGGAATTTTGTAAGTGCCTCATTACTTACCATGGTTGATATTTTCATCAAGTTGTCTGGTTGGGTTTAACACCTTGTGTATCCTACCTTGTAATCTCCCCTCCATCAAGGGAATGGAACAGCCCAATAAAAATAGTGCGATAACAGGATTACTGTATTGATGAGCCAACATAAAGCACACAGTGGGGCACTCTGGGTAAAGATGAATGTGTGTGACAGTTTTACTCAGCTGGGATTGCATTCAATCAAGAATTAGTTCCCTCTGCTTTACGATGAAGCAATATTTTAGTCTGGCCAAAGAATAGCAATAACTTACATTTAATCTTCGCTGGAGGTTTCCAGACGGAACAGCCACTGAGCAACGTGATACTGGGATAGTATCATCCTGTAGAGATTTCTGAATGTTATTGTGCTAGAGGACCACCGGTAACATGCTGTGACAGGACAGGCCTCCAGGTAAAAAACCAATTCACGGACCTCAGCAAACAAGCACACGATTTCAGACTTGCAATTTTAAAGTTCAAATACAGAAATACAGACTGAGAAACGCAAAATCAACTGTGTTCATTGATAAATGCGCACATACAAAAAAATGCTGGCACAGAGATCCACAAAGTAGTGGCCCTTAATAAAACACTATTCTATGCTGTAATTCTGTAATGTGGAAAAAAATAGAGAGGAATCTACAATCCTCCAGGGAGCTATAATGTTAGTGGTTTATTGGCAAGGCAATTAATTGTAAGCAAATGAGACTGGCTTAGACATGTCTGTCTGTGAAAGATCAGCAAGTGAAGAGTCACCTCTGCCTTCACTGCAAAGTTACAGATACGTCAGCCCCTGACACGCAACGGCTTTCGTTCATCACCCTCAGCCACATTTGTCTCGTAATGTTCTATTTATATCCTGTTTTATTTTCTCTTTTTTTTGCGTTACTTTCATACACCCAGCGCTGTGTGCTAGCAATCTTAGCTTTGTATCTGGAGGGCACAAGGCCTAACGCCTTTTCATATACTCAGGGCTGTGTGCTAACAATCTTAGCTTTGTACCTGGAGGGCGCGAGGCCTAACACCTTTCCATACACCCAGTGCTGTGTGCTAGCTATTTTAGCTTTGTACCTGGAGGGCGCGAGGCCTAACGCCTTTCCATACACCCAGTGCTATGTGCTAGCTATTTTAGCTTTGTACCTGGAGGGCGCGAGGCCTAATGGCTTTCCATACACCCAGCGCTGTGTGTACAATCTTAGTTTTGTACCTGGAGGGCACGAGCCCTAACGCCTTATTCTGTGGAACCTGTGTCCCGCTGTATGGTTTCTGCCAGTTAGCAGAGCACACTCACTTTCTGGAGGAGATTCCAATGCATGGGACCTTCTCAGTGGTTTTGAAATTTCCCTCATTAGTATTTTTCAATTCCAGGTTCAAACTAGGATCCAATGGCACAGGACTGTAACAGTGCTTTATTTGATTTCCTTTCTTCTGTATTCATTGCCCTACTGGCCAGAATGTATGTTGGAAGCAGTCATTCTGCACATGGCTGACTCACTAATGGTATTCCATGTTGATAGACATATGCAGACATCTCAGTCTGCTGTTCTTTGTTTATAGATATAGACAGACGTCACGGTCTGTCTGCTAATGATTGTGTTCTGTCGGGGATAAGATCTGCTGGACGGTTCCTTCAGCCGGCAAACTGCCCAATCTTCACAGCAGCACAGAGCAAGGAGTCCTTGGTGCAATGAGCTGATTGCAGACTGGTTGCTGTCTCAGACAGGCACATTGTAGGAACATCCTCACCATAACTGCTCCCTTGTCGATTGCTTAAAAAAGACAGAAGCACCACCTATTGTTAAGAATCATTATGGTGTCGTGTTCTGGCTTTCGGTAGCATAGTTGGGTTGTTGTGATCGCCATGCCACACAATGGATGCCACTAACGAAGAACCGAGGGGCTTGCTGAGACCTTTTGTTTGTAGAAACATCTGTTTGCACAGCCTTTGTTCAGCTCTGTAATTGCTTTCCAGCCGTAATAAATCACACAAAACTGGGCAGTCCACATCGTGTCAAACTAGCAAAGCTTGACAGAGTTCGTATGTTCGGTGTAGACCCCCTAGCATACTTGAAAACACCTCAAAGTGCAGGGATCGATGGTCTAAAATTCTTACCACATATATATATATACACGCAGGCATGATACGTACTGCTCTACAGAGCCAGTGTTGCCCTCTTCAGCAGACATATGAAAGGTTTTGGGCTTTAGATGAGTATGAGAGATGAAATGCCTTTCACTCTTCATTGTTCCCAGCATAAAACCAACAGCCGGCCTGCACTCCTGACCACAATCGGCCATGCGTCTTCTCTTCTACCTCTATTCCGTGTGGCCATGTTTAATGTTGTTGATTAGAAGGCTGACCTTTTTAGCACGACAGCAGACATCACGGAAAAATTTGAGAACAGAGATCGACTTCACGGCAGCCTGACCTAAAGCCGGAGTGTGAAGCAGATACTCTTGTACCTGCTACCGGGCGCCTGGCAGCAAAAGACTTTACAGGAACGTTGTGGGGCCTCTCATGTTCCTCCTTGGGCACAAACAGCTAACGCAAGAGGCACTGCTATGCTGATTCACCCTTCTGCGCTGAGTCATCTCCAGCAACCTCACTCCTGCAAAGGAGCAGGGAAAGTTTCCTCCAAGTGTTTAACATGCAACATTGTGCCGTCTCCATCCCCGGGTCATCTGAAACAGGTGCTCATGAATATAGAAGGAATTAAAGATGCGTGAAGTTGTTAATTACAAGTTTGGAAATTCTTACAAGGTTATGCTGCATTCCCCCCCCCCCCTCTCTGGCCCCAGCCCGTGTTTGACAGGGTTGCAGCTGTGTTGTGTGTTCTCTTGTTCCAGGTGGTCCCGAGGCCTGGGTCCAGATAAGCTGTGGAGTTTCATCTTCTCTTTTCAGCCACCTGGAGAGAAGACTAATATGTCTCCCAGGGACAGGAGCTGAGGGTTGTGACACCAGAGGTATATGTCTGCAAGGCCAGACCCCAGCACATTTTCCAAATCTTAATTACTCCTTCTACATCCCAGCTTGTTCAATACAAGACAATTTTGTTGGATTGGGAGGCCGATTTCAGTCAAAACAGACAGTAGCTAAAATTATAAATGTAATAATTATATAGTTATTAAAATGTTTATTAAAAAGACTATAACATAGTACTATTTGTGAAATAAAGACATAAACTGAACAAGTGTGCCATGATGGGCACAGCAACCTGACTCAGAACCATTGTAAAAATCTTTCCCTCAAGTCAATAATTAAAGTTTAAATGCAGTGTTTTGTGGATATTGCAAAGTGTGATGATTACTGAAGTTGTTATCACTGGTGAAATTGCCTTTTCCCAATGAACATCTATCAGCTAATTAACCAAAACAAAAGCCAAGGAAAATGAAATATCCTCTAAATGCTGTCCCTACAGTGTCATTAGCTTTCTCTCCAAGATAAGATGCAAATATTAAGCTGTTATTGTGCCATTTCAGTTGCTGTTGCCGAGGTAATTCATTGTGCCGTTTCTAAGTGACTGGGAAGTAGCGGGGCAGCTTGTCCGGGATTTTAATAACGCTCATATCACGTCCTCGCCGAGACACTGGCTTGGCGAGGAAGAGCACACCAGACGAAGTGTAACATTGCTGATGCTTTGGGGTGGTAATACAAATGGGAAGGGAGACTGATGATGGAAGGCAGTCCTACCCCAGCGGAGACACTGTGAGCATGCTCAGTGAAGGACTGCCACGGCTCAGTGGGGCCTAAAATGTCCAAAAGCAAAAGGGCTGTGTTCTTTAGCTGAAGCCCTGTTTAAATGGGCTAGTTTGTTTCTCTCCTGTAACTTAGAGACCCTCTTGGCTATACAAACAAGAGTGCTGACTAGAATTGCAACGAACGAGTCTTATGGCGAACAGGCGAGAAACAAAATAGGCTGACAAGAATTGTGGATACGTGCCCGGCGATTCCCCAACCCTCCCAGATTTTTCTGTGCTTTTCCACATCCCTTGTTGCCCTTACTCCAAAAAACTCACACTTAAATAAGAGCAATTGAAATTCTACTTGGAGACTATTTTTGCCACGAACTATCAAAAAACCAGCCATATTTCTACTCTGCCCAGTTCAAAACTGCTAAAAATTAAGCAGTACAGTATAAGTTGGCTATTATACTATGACTGACACTAACTATTCTCCTTTTACCTCTACAGCATTGAGAGAGACTATTTTCAGAAACAGAGTTCATGAGCGCCCCCAATGGGTGTCAGACAGAAGAGCGATATCAGTAATTAATTATTTCATTAACTCTTTTTAAATTATTCTATTTTTAGTCTTTTTTTTAAATCTAGAGAGCATTAGTAGGAGCATGAAACAACTTCATAGACAGAACCACAGCGATCTGGATTAAGAACGAGGAAACCTTGCAGGACTGATCCGGAGCGCTGTGGACTGTTGTCTGGAGTGTTTACTATGCGTGATGTGTAAAAGCCTTGCCTGATTTATACAGTTCTTTCTTTCCTTTGTGATGGAATTATGAGCCCAGAGTTGCGCAGCCCAGAGTAAATGGCGAAAAAAGGCATGTGTGGGTGTTCTGGTAATTAGTACCACGCGCTTTCAAGGCATAATTAGCTTTTCCTCTTTTCTTTTTTAGCAGTGATTATATCCAGCGTGACAGAGAAGGCACCTTCCAAAAACTGAAGAAAAAATAAATCTCCCTTGATCATTAGCGAGACGTCCAAAGAACATCCTCCGCCTCAAACAAAATCAATAAGCAACTGTGAGCTCCCCCTCACTGCCAACAGGGCCGCACCCAAGAGCGCCTCCTTTAATTCCAGGCCCTTTACGCCCCTTCCGTTTCCTCTTTCACAAACATTCCTGGCCACACTCTTAGCTCGTTTTGCTTTGCTAACAATTGGCAAGTGACATAATGTAACCATATTCATTTATTTGGAAGGTACAAATGCAAAAACTCAGGGCCTCAGTTAAGGCGGTTCTTGTGGAACATGACATTTGAACACCAGGTCACTGTTTCTGATTCACAGATACAAATGCTCATCTGCTCACCGCATAATTGTGATTAGAACCATCGTTAGGTGCTAAGTTGTTGCTGTTTAGAGGAATGTTTGGAACTGGCAGAAATTATAGGAGGTGCTTGCTTTGGGCGTCGGGGAGGAATATGCCAGAGAAGGTAACTCTGCTTTTGACAAGTAAATGCCTTCAATCACACCTGTCTCACACAACCTCTTATTTACTATCTCACCATTCCAGGCAAATGCAAACTGCAAACCCATATATTCTGCACACAGCAAGCAATACAGTACATTATGTTTCAAGCGACTAGTGCTATCAAACACCAGGGAAAAGGCAAAAGCTGTTATGTACAGTACACACTGTAAGGGACATTGTCCACTAGATACGTTTTGTGTATTGACTACCTACAGTGCTTGAATATTAATGCCGAAGAGACTACAAACCCAGCGTTAGCACGTCACCAGACATTGCCCCAAAATGTAGGCAGCGTGAGGATAAACTTCCTTGGGTTGTTAACGTTCCCTCAGTCCTCATCTGCGAATGACACTGTTAATGACAAGCTCCTTTTCAAAATGAGCTAAACTCATAACAGACTCATAAAAATGACAAAGCCAGACGACACCGTGTTACGAAAACAGGATCAAACCAGATCGGACCGGAAAGCTGACAAGACCGTTTGTATTTATCTCATTTTTAGGATGCCTTTGCCTGGCATCTCAGAATCAGCCCCCGATCAGGCTGACGACCGCACCGACTGCGCCACCTTAAATACCACGTTACTTACTGAGACAGTCACTTTGACGCCAGACAATTACTGCAATCATAGTATTTCTTTCAGTGTAACTTTAAAATACCTGGCTTAAAAAAAAGAAACGAAAAAAGTAACAAATCGCTGCACGTTTTTATTCTGTTCTGAGCAAAAAGACAAGAATGTTTAACGTGTTAATGACCAAGACATCTGCCGTTATTCACTGCGACCCGTCAGGGGTCAGGTCGGTTTCTCCACCACAGAGCTCAAGACGGGACAGATGTACAGTTTCTGTCCCTTTTTGCAAAAGCCATGCAGTCGGCTTGATGTACTAGAGCAAGTCAGCAGATGCCCTGTGCTACTGCAGGGCCATTTATGAGACTAGAACCAGCAACCTTCAGGTCAGAGGTTAACATCCACATTAATGGCTTGGTTAGACTTAAACGTACACCAACACCATGATGAGGCACCAAACAGGGATGTTAGCATTCAGTGCTAACAGTGGCTTGCATGAAATAATCTACTTCTTGTGTCCTTTTCAGATTTCTCAAGGACC
>JAODKE010000085.1:975504-990189 GCA_026779605.1 Mormyrus hasselquistii
GGGGAGGATAGGAGGGGGGGGGGGTGTGGTGGGTGTGGGTGGGTGGTGTTTTGGTGGTGGGGGTGTGGGGGGGGGGGCGGGGTGGGTGGGGGGGGGGGGGGTTCTATAGCAGTGCTCAGTGATGGTACTTAATAGAATGGAAGCTGTGTCAAGGCTGTAAAAGGTGTGATTGGGAGTGAGGGGCCTGGATTGTCTGGGGCACTTAGACGGAAGACCAGTGCAGGTAATTAAAGAACACTTGATTATGAGTGTATATGTCCTCCTAATACAGTCATTTACGGGAGCTTGCCCTGTTTCCAGTGCTGTGTGTGAGCTGCTGTGTTCCGTGTTCCTCCACTGACACCTACCTTAGGACACGGTACTCTGAGGGTAGCTTACTCTGCTCATGGAGAGGTGATGACACATGAGGCAGACTGCTGTGCTAGGTAAGCAGGTGGAATGCGCTTTATTGGGGTCATGCTGATACCCATAATGACTGGTGCCTTGTTCAGGCTGCCAGTTTTTCCTGGCTCATCCCTGCGGCCTGTGAACCGGGTGGGGGATACAGTTTCCAAACTGCACAGATTCCAATGAAACCGATTTAACGGGTAACTCTTTACGTTGACACCATGTCACGGTGCACCCCCACCCTGAACTTGCAGTGTGTGTGTGTGTGTGTGTATGTGTGTGTGACCTGTTGAATGAGCAGCTGTTAAGTCTAGCCAATCAAAAGGCAACTTTGTTCAGAGCAACCATGAATGTCCTTAGCTGGAGGGACAGAGACAGTTTTTTTTTTTCTTCTTCTACTTCTTTTTCCCTATTCCTGACTGCGACTGTCTCCCAGAGCCAGAGTCAGGCAGTTTTGTGTGAGAGTAGGGCCATAGACAGTACTTTGAGTTTGAGGTCAGGAATCATCAATCTTGCACTATTAAGTTGAAGTCCTAGGACTTTCCTTGTGGGTCAGCTGGTTAGATCATGACCATGGAAATAAAAATCTGTGTTTATACTTAACATTCTTCAAGCTAGAATGTGTTTATTGGAGTTATCTTTTGATAAAGGCAGCTGCATTGGAGTACAACTGTATGTTTTTCCTCTTGTCAGATGTTAACTTGCATATGCCTAGCCCTGGTATTTAATTATATATTTTGATGAAGATCTTAAAATGGCAAAAGGAGAAAATGACTGGGGCAGCAAAGAAGCAGGTTAAACTAGGTCGGCTTGGTCTTGCCATAACATAGAATCTAAAAGTGTCTGGTATTTCACATGCATTTTAAACGCACGGTTACTGTTTGCTCAGACTTGGAGCAAATCTCAATCTGTATAGATTATATGCTGTATCTTCACAGCATGTGAATGTACAACATTACGCTACAATGCAAATTTGAGTCTTCATATTGTGCAAACCCAGCTGCTTAATTAACATTTAAGATTACTAAACAGTTACGAGACTCTGGTGTCTAAACGTGTGTGGTTAATGTGTGGCTTAATAACTGCCCCTGACATTTTTTGCCACATTTGAACCTATTTAGAATATTTTTGAAATTCATTTTTCTACAATTCCCGTTTTTCCTTGGCACGAGAGACATTTTTTCAGATCAAAGACTTTGATAAATGAAGGGGCTAACCTACCAATTTGATTCAAGATCTCTTCATGATCATGGTGTGTTGAGTATATTGAGTCCTGTTACTTACCTCTCTGCTAGGAAATTATTTGCTCTCTATTTTGTCCAACACAGCAGTCCAAAGAGGCAGTACTGTCGTTGCTTTGGCATGCATGTATTGATATATGCATTTGTTGGATATTATGGAGCATTTCGGAATGTTTCTTCAAGGAATAAATTATTGGACACATTGAAAAGTAGAGCGACAAAGAGAGGTCAGTTCTATGAAGACTTATGTTGTTCAGTATCACAACTGTTCAGAGCAATCTGAGCCATTTAAAAGTTTAGTTTCCAGTGTGTCATCAGAGGAGGTTAAAGTCAGAGAAACCAGGACCCATGCAGACCTGCGTCCACAGCTCTCGTGTTCCTCTGTTTTGGATAGACCGTGAAACTATGACATCAGCCTGAGGCTGTGCTCAGCCAAACAAACGCACGGTGGAACTTTGTGCCTTTTCTTCATATAAATTCAGAATGTTAACATGGAGCTGATATCAAAAATAAAACCTGAGAAATTTTAAATAAACTATGAAATGGTGAGTCCCCCCTCCAAGTATATAGTTATTTTTCTCACTGTGATTTTTTTTTTCCATCAACAAAAGCACTGAACAGTGCTGTTATAAAAAGGCATGTAGATTCCAAGCTAAAACCTTTTATTCTCTCTTGTACTGGCAGTTAAGATGGTAATTTACATTATAGTGAATTGCTGGATTGGCTGTTTCTTAACTGTAGAACATCTGACATTGTGGGGTAACACAATTATTTGGCCATGTGCTAAATAATTTTGCACTCTAACTTAAAGCAAGTCAATCAGTCACATTCTTTCAAAACATATATTTAAGACTCAAACCAAAAATATATGGTAGACCAAAATAATGAAAATAAAACAATTTAACATTTACTTATTTTAATCGATAGAAAAGAAAAATGCGCGAAAGAAACAAAAAACTACTTGTGTAACAAAATGAAAACAGTACATCTGAATAATTTTGGTACATGGTGGTTTGACATTGGGCATATACAGTAAGTGCACACACGAGTTGACCCAGAGTAAAGATATCCATTTGCTAGTGCTTCTATAGAATTATCACTTTTGTAGTTATAGTTCATGCACACAAACATCTCCCAAAAATAAAACAAACATAAACAAAGCGCTTTTATAGGAGTCTTTGACTGTTGGTCAAGGCGGATGGAGGGAGGGAATTGTTAGGTTGTTATTTAAACTTAGAGAGGAGGCAGTCTAAGTTTGGGGGCATCAGTTGGTAGTTGGGTAAACAGAATTCAGTGTTGGAGGGGTTGAGTGGGTCGGTGGACTATTGGGGGTGGGGGGGGTGGTCATTCATAAAGATTACTTACTGTAATTTGTGAAGGCCTTGGGATTGGGGAGGCGGTGGGCGTTATAGTGATGCTACTGGTGATTTTGTTTCCGCCTTTAGCAGGGACACCATTGGTTAAAACTGGAGTTCTGTGTTCCTGGCTGTTGCTGTAGCCTGGACTCATGGGGCGAGATGTGCTGTTTATGGCCTGAATATAGGGGCTCCCTAAGTGGATGTGAATTTTGTTGTCCTCCGTCGTAATGACACTGGGGCCGGAACTGTTGGACCTTTGCAGCTGCCAGCTGTTCTGCCTCTCCGGGGTCACCCGGAACACAGCGTGACCTCCCAGAACTTCCACAGCCTCTGCCGACATGGAGCGCTCCGGAGTGCCGGTGGTGACGGACACTATCTGAATGGGTGATATGGCCCTGTCTGGGGTAATGGACCCGGATGAGTCTGGAGTTGTAGTTCTGGTGTAGGTGGCCATGGTAAGGGGTGAGATGGCTCTGTCAGGAGTGCTGGGTCCATCTGTTACAGCGGAGCTTTTGGCTTTGGATGGCGGGGAGATACAGGCATTCTGAATGATGGTTATTCTTTGCTTGGGTGGGCCGCCACTGGTGGGTATAACTGCCGTGCTGGTGTAGGAGTGGGTGCTTTCTGTTGTGGGGCTGGTGATCTCCAGCATGGCTGTGTTTTGCCCATGGTCCGGGGTAACCTTGATGTGTAGGGGCTGCCCAGGTGAATGTGTCAGCACCACATCTCCTTGCTGCATGTGGTTCCCATTGGGTCTTGGTAGCACTTTACCATTTACTTGGTGTTGGCTTTCCTTGGTTCTGGGGAAAGAGACTCTCCGGAAGTTGTTGTTGGTTAAGTTGTTCACATTACTCATAAGGGAAGGACTGCATTTGGTGAGGGGAAGTTCAATGTTGTAATTCGGTTCATCTTCGTGAATATTCTCCTCGTATAATTTTCCGTTCATCACCGCTCGCTCCAGTGGAGCTACGCTCTTGTATGCAGGGGGTTTGCTTTCAGGCGGGTCTGTCTGCACTTCCTTTGTAGAGACGTGTAAATCTGAAAAGCGCCTGCCATTCATTCCTGGCCGGAGGCTTTTGCTGAAGCGCCGGTACCTCTCCAGTTCCTTTGTCAGGTTTTCCATCTCTCTTGCCAGTTCTTTGTTCCTCACTTCCTGCTGCGTCAGTTTCTTCTGAAGAAACGCATGTTCTGATTTCATTCGACAGATGGAGTCCTCGGTGCCCATGTATTCATGGACCTTTTCTTTCAGAGCCTCTACCTCTCTGGTAAGGTGGCTTGACTTTGCCTCTTCTTCTTTTAGACGCTTATAAAGAGTGTGCTCCTGGTTGGACTCCGCTTTCTCTGCCAGTTGGTATTTTGAGAGTTCCTTCCTAGATATTTCTAGTTCTTCCAACAAGGCCTTTGCACGTTCGTGTTCGTTGGAGTATCTCTTTTCCAAGGACTCAAGCTCATCCTCTGTTTTCATTGAGTCACCTTCAATCACTTTCATCTCCTTGAGCTTTCGTCTGAGCCTCTCCACTTCCTGAGTGAGATCTTTAACTTTATTATCCTCTTGATGGAAGCGATTCACAACGGGCACTTTGGTTTGCTCCTCCTTGGCTTTATTCCTGAGAAACTCTCGCTCCACAGCTTCCAGTGACTGCAGCCTCTTCTTCATCATACTGATTTTGGACTGCAGGTCATTGTTCTTTTCCTCTTCAGTTTTCAGTTTGTCCCTGAGGTCATCCCTGTCCTTGATGGTCATGCACATTTTCTCCTCAAGCTCAGCCTTGGACTTCAGGGCTTTTTTACTTTCTTCTATCAGCTTCTCAGTCACTGATGTAACTTTGTCTTGTTCAGCTTGCAGTTTACCAGTACTGTTTTGGAGCTTGTCCTCCATTTGTTTAAGCTTCTCGGCCATCGTTTTCCTCTCGTCCACTAGCATGACAGTCAGTGTCTTTAGCTTGGTGAGGTCCTCTTTCAGTGTGATCTCAGTCTTCCCCAGTTGACCCTCAATGGCTTCAAGTTCTTTAATCCTCACTTTTAGTGAGTCTAGCTCATTGGAGAGGTATTTTGTGACAGTCCTCTCCTTCTCCAAGTTGCACTTTAGTGAGCAGCACTCTTGTTTGCTCTTGCTGAAAGCATCTTCCAACTTTTCTAATTCCATTATCCTACGATTCAGCTTGTCCACTTCAACCTTAAGGTTGCGGCCCTGACTGGACTCTTTCTCCAGCTTCTTGTTGAGGTCACGGCACTGGTCCTCCATTTTGATTAATTCCTCATCCTTCCCCTCCATCTCCAATACCCGCTTTCGTAATTCCTCCACCTCTGACATCAGGCTAGAGTTCCCACACTCCCCACGGTTAATTTTATCCCGGAGGTCCTGTAGCTCCTCTTCAGCTCTACGCAGTGTCTTGTTGGTCTCCTCCAGTTCATCCAGCTGTCTACTCAGGCTGGCCAGTTTTTGCCGGAGCTGCCGGTTCTGGGCATCTTCATTGGTCAGTTTGGCAGTCATGGCCTCCTGCTCCTGGTGGAAGCGGCAAGCTTGGTCGCGCAGCTCCGCCTGCAGCTGACACACCTTGTGCTCCTCCTCCTGTGCCCTGGCCTGAGCGGAGCTCAGTTTCTCCTGCGCCTGGGCTGTATTGGCTGTCAGCTCCTGGACCTTCGCACTCTGCTGGGTGAGCTGCTCAGTCAGCCTCTGCTGCTCATCCACAACCAGCAAGGTGAACGACTTTAGCTTGGTCAGCTCCTGTTTCAGGCGGCTGGTCTTCCTGTTGTTTTCCTCCTCCTTCCGCTCCTGATAAACCTTTTCCTGATCAATCAGCAACTTCAGTCTGCAAGTGAGAAACGAGAGAGACTTTGTCAGTTTGTCAAAATATTGTACCTTCATGCTCAAGAACAACAGTGTACATATCTATCCAATTAGGAGGACATTTGACACATTTATTGATCCTGCGTTTCCGTACCTACAGTCGTTAATATAAGTGCGTGCTTTCAGATTTTTATCACATGCTTTACTACACCTTATTTAATTGTACAAATAAGAATAGATATTTTAAAACATTGAACCAATGGCTGAATATCATTTAAACACACCCTGTAAATTTATAACTAGTTATTTCACAAAGCACAGTACTGAAAGTCCATATCCACATTACTCCAGTAAATATATAAAAAGATTTAAAGAATAAATGTAAGCATTTTATGGTGTTTGAGTCACATTTTAGTTAGATGCTGTTTAAATGTCCTATTAAATGTAGTCTAAGTCCTTATATAAATACGGTTTAATTTATGTAGGATTTATGAATTAAAAAAACTGCAAATCCAGAATGAAAGTTGGATATGGAGAAGCCTGACTGAATATAGCTCTGAGTTTACTTATCCGTAGTGGATGTGGAAGCCCATTAATACCCCTGGGTATGCAGCTCAAGCCAGGAGCTCAGTGGTTTAATATTTCAAACAATGACACTCCTGTGAAAGTTTTGCCAAGCCCAGAGAACATTGATAAACACTCCCCTTACAGACCTCCCCCCCTCCCCTCCAGCCTGGGAGCTCTTTGCTCTGGTCTTAGTCACAGCCCTTGGCCAGATGTGCTTAGTGTTTAGTCCGCTGTCATGGCACACAACCGCATAACGTTTTCAGAGGAAAGTGGAAAATACAGAAAAACCACAATTTAATTGGGCACAAATTCCTTTTTGTGTGTTATGTTTGTGTTTTGTTTGTGCTCTTTGCTTAGAAGAACACAGCGCAAGTTTTATTTCAGCAAAACTTTTCAAGCAAGTAACATTAGTGCAGCTCAGTGTATTGTGACGTTTCTTTAATTCCCTAGCATTTTTATACCACTCTCTGCTGGCTCAGCTTGGTGGCTTTTACACAGATAGCAAAGCCAAGGTTGACCCAGCCATAAATTCCTTTTGTACAGGCCGGTCCAATTTCTGTATCCTCAAATCCCAAATGCTGTTAGTTGGAAATGATGTTGGTATATAAAAGTGACAACTTGTCAGGGGAGCATTTGGGGGGGCCTGTTGGTTTATGCTGCACCATTGCCGTCCCCCCTAATTGCGTTGTGGCCTCTCTTCTGTATTAAAGGAAAAATTGAAATGAGAGGGGCAGTTTCAGGGGAAGCATTTGTATTAACTCACCCATGTGTTTGTCTGGCCAGGATATCTTGGTCATAGCTTTCCGTGTTGTTTGCTGTTTGATGTCATGGAAACATTAATAGATCATAAATATAATCGTGCTGTTAATTGTGCGTGCCAGTAGCCGGCAAGATGTTGGGTCTCCTTATTCTCATCAGAATCTCAGAATGCTAGTAAACTGGACCCAGGACAGCTAATTCAGAAGGACTTCTGAAGAGTTTCTACCATGAAGCATAAATTTATGTACCCCTCCCCGTACATTTATCCCAATTTTTTTTTTTTTTATTTTTTAAATTGTCAAAGAAAGAGAGTTTCCAGATGTCATGTTATTTCTCCTGACTGGACCAGTTCACACTCAAAACCACTCAGGAACAGTCACAGGTCTAATGGGTTGAGAAAACATTTGAACAGAAATGTTTTTACCGAAACCCATTTGTTTTGTTTCAGATATGTATATATGAAAGTGCCCTGACATCTATTTTTAGGTACCACCGAAAGGGGTGCATCGCAATGTAAGAACCGTTACCTCCTCTTGGCATAAAAGCAGCACAGTCGCTGTCCCACGTCAGCGAGCGAGGAGGTCCGGTCTCCCTAGCACCAACCCAAATGCACCTGTTCCAGTCGCCTACGTCACGCCCGCAGCTTCGGCTGATCTGATCCCCCCTCTCTTTGACCTTCTGCGCTTTGGACGTTGCGTTGTTATTCTTGCGCCGAGACCTAACCGGTTTTTATTTTAGCTACAGAATGTGTGTTCGATCAAATATAGAAGCGATGGCTTATTCATCGGCCGTGACCCACAGCTGACACTAGCCGCTCATTTGGGGTTCTGTACTGTCACCTCCTTGCTGTCCTCTTTCACTCTGTACAATGGCACTTGAGGAAATTCACGTCTTAGGAACAAGATTTGCCATCGATGTTGTTATATGGGCTGGTGCGTGATAAAGGTGGGTTGAATGGTGTGCGAGTAGATATGAGTGGGATAGCGGTCACTGGGAAGACGCCTGGAGTTTTCTGCGTTAGCGGGGATAATGGTGATGGACTGGCAGTCAGTGTTGGGCGGTGGGGGGGGGGGTGTTTTATTTCAAGCTCGGAGCTGCAGCCACACTCTGCACTGAGCAATCCTAGTAATTCAGGGGTTCCTCAGACCCCCAGCTCTGCCACCACTGTCCTACGCCTGCCTTCAGATTAACATTTAAAGGAATTCCCCTTCTTGCACAGGCAATTACAGGCTGGCTACATAAACAGAGCAGTCCTTTCAAGCCTTCACAAACTCTGCGACAGAGGCATGACATCAGGGGTTTAGGGTGGGGCCGCTCGCTACGCTAACATTAACAGGAATGAGCTGACAACTTATGCTTCCAGGTCAAAGGTCTCAAGGCTGCTGATGGGGTAACAGCTGTGTGCTGGAGGACCTGCTGATGCCTGTCTGTTACAAACTGTGGCACGTTCCACATCATGTATCAAATCGTTTTGCAATGTAGTCTGTTTGCCATGGTAATACTAATACATATTTTGTGTGAAATGATGAATCAGCATTAGATTTTCACTAGTTTGTCATTGGTTACGTGTATGGGAATTCTTTAATTCATATGTAGCGTGTTATAATTAGCTACTATAATACTGTAATGTAGGTTTTTTCCGTCAAACCATTCTGCATGGTAGCTTATGAACCGGCCAAGCTTGTAATTAATTAGCCTCTCGTGACCTGTTAGTCAAAATTTTTTTTTTTTCAACAATGTGTTTAAATTGTACGCTTGTGTCATCACCAAATCAAATTATTTGTAGCATGAGAAATAAAAGGAATCTGATTCTAATGATTCAGACAATTCAGGACATTAAACAGAGCAAACGGAAATCATTTGAATGTCTTAATTTTCTGTAATTTATGTCATATTGTAGTTATTTGGTGGTTGAGAAAAACATGATTTATGTGGATTCTTTCTGCTCATATGATGGAAACAACCAGTTCTCACCAATCCTCTAGCGAAACAAATATTTGGAATATATTTCAAGTAAATTTGAAATAAATTTGAAGTATATTTTCCAAATATATGAATTCTGTTAAAATAAATTTCGAAATAAACTAAAAGTGGAAATTTTAAATACATTAAGAACAAAAAGGCAGCAGACAAACGTGGTCAAAGCATCCTGACGTTAAGTAGCCCAGTGTAGAGCGCTATGCCTTCGTTACACTAAGGGCAGCATAATCATAATCACAGGAATACAGAGGAAACTCTTACTGATGTCATCAGGCAGATCTGGTCTGAACCAGACTTTTTATTTTAATGTGCATCCTCATAGCCAGTCATATAAATGCTAATGGATTTTTATAAATTTTTCTTTGTGATCTTGGTGTCTCCAAACTTTAAACCACAGCATAGTAATGCCTCATGACGAAGAATGCTGCAGTTATTCATTTTAAATACAGATCCCAGCCTGCTGCTACCAGTTAGGTAAGAATTTCCACTGAAAAAAAGTATTTCGGAGCTTCGGCCTGTCAGCCATCGTATTTAGAGTAAGGATTTCATGCCGCTGTGCAGCCTATTTACTCGACTGCTGGCATGTCATATGTTGGGTTACATACTAAATACTGGAGTGTATGTCAGTCTGAATTTCAGACTTCATGTCAAACATATTTGCTCTTCTAAAGTACTTTTCTCTAAAGTTTTTTTTTTTTTGGAATGTTGCTTGTTCCTTAATTGGATGGGTGTTTGGAATTTCGAAAGACCTGCGCCCTCTTGTGCTGTGGCAGGCAGCGTCCATCAAGATTAAGTGCTGTTAGGTTGGTCAGATGCCAACAGCTGGTTTGTCCATTATCACTGATTTATTTTTTGATAATGGAGGCATTTGCACAAGATTTTCGAAAAGCCTCTCTGATGCTCTGAGCAGCTACGAATAAGAAGGACCAAAATTGACTTTTGAAACTCACCTTAAGACTTACAGAGTTCATTGCCAGCTCCAGTGATTAAAAAGCTACACGTCACCAGTGTTGGCCAGTCAGGTCAACAGGTTTGGAGTAAATTTCAGCACAGAACCATAAATTAATTAGTTTGACGAGATGGATTCATAAAAGAATGTTTTCCTGCTATTGCATTTTTAGATTTTTTATTCTTTTTTTACATTTTTTTTTATTTACGCATTTAATGAGCAACAAGTGAAACAAGCAACTAACCCTTAGATCCTTGATGACCAGCAAAGAAAAGGGGATCTTCATTCATCAAGAAGTAATGAGTGACATGATGACCCAATAACAGTGGCAATGCAGTTCTGCAGAGGTCCTCGAACAGCACTGTAATTGCAACTTTAATTATCGTGTCAACAGACGATGACTGGTAATGACAGGTCTTAGTACAATTGACATTAAGGACATATAAGTACAGTTTTGTGCATTTCTGAAACTACAGCATAATTTGAGCTGCGGCTAAATAAAAAAATCTATAAGCGGAATTCTTGCTTGATCATTACAATCACTACTAGTGTCGGCATTTCTTAAGCCACGATTTGTATAGGCCTACTTGAATTGTGCTGCGCGGTGTAACACCGGCTGGGATATCACTTCAGCTTGGATGTCGGGTTACCAAGAGGGAGCAGATGTCCAGACTCCGTTTCACAGTAGTGCAAGCTAGTCTAAACCATATGACTGTCCAAGTGCTGTCCAGATGTTTATGTTGGTCTGTTTATTTAAGCTACAAATACAAAGGTTTAGTTTAGCATTTTTAACACGAGAGTCTCTGAGGTAGCTTACGGATGTGGACAGATGGCACTCTATTGCACACGATATTGCTTTAATTAGGGGGTTTTAATTAACTAACCCACATCCTTAATTGCTGATTCCTTTTTCTGCTGCAAGAAAAGGTGGATCTCCAAAGGATAAACGGTCTAATATTATTTTCGCAGTTTCACTGGAAAAAATTATTACGTATTTACCAATCTGAGTATAAGGGTCAGTAACATACTGTCAGATGTAGAAACGGTAAAACATTTTAGACTGGCCGCCTCTTCCGTCACCCGATGCAGGATAACTGTTGATAACAGACATCAGTTAAATGATACTGCCCAAAAGTGAATGACTGATAGGAAAACCAGGACCGGACCCTGCTGCCTCACTGAAAGTGTCGGCATTTTCGAAATCTATCACAAGGTGGTAGTTATAGGGGGGACTGGTGGCGTGCCCCTTCACACTGCCCCTACAAGACGGCCGAGCGGCTAGCTGAGGTCTGAAAGACACAGGGGGGGGGTCTTGTGTGGTCTCTGCCCCGCATGGGGGGCCGGCGGCCTGCCCTTTCACTCTGGCCCCACGAGATGGCCAGCGGACCGCCAAGTATCAGCAAGATGCGTCGGCATCGACCACCAGCCCCTCACGCTAGCACCACTGCTTACAGCTTTACACCAAAAGCGACAGACCGCAATGCTAACTTTTGCCAAGAATTACAGACAAAATTAGCATATTGGTATGTAACAAATAAAGTTTTTGACAATTTTATGAATTAAACTTGTTCTTGGAACTTACTTTACAAGAACTTCTTTAATAAAAAGGCAACTTCAAATTTTCAGGTTCAGATTATTAACTTGCAAATTAAAGTATAAATATGAGTAAAGACCACTGCACCCATTTTAAATTAAAATGCATTCTCCTACAGCTAAGGATGAATATTTCATTACAAGTTTACATCTGTCTGCGTTGCCGTTCGCTATGAGCTGCCCACCGTACTTGTCAGACTTCGCCTAAGATACTGGAGCACCAGGAGAGACTATGCGCTGCGCTGCGCTTACGCACCGGCTGAGGGCTGCGGGTCGTCTCCCTCTCTGCCTACCTGCTGCGTGCCTCCGTACAGCCTTGTGGGTTAGGGCTGCCTCTAGCTCCGCGCCCGTCTCACTCAGAGCCTTCGATGTGAACATTCCAGTGGGGAAACCAAACAATAAAATCCGCCTGCTGCATTCTCACTGCCTATGGAGCATTACATCATCAGCATGCCCTTATATGGAACTTTATGTTGTACAGCCTCTGCTGGGGTATGCTTCAACGGGTAAGGGAGAGAGTGTGTGAGTGTGTGTGTGTGTGTGTGTGTGTGTGTGTGTGTGTGTGTGTGTATCACAAGTGAGTGTGCGAAGTAGAGAAGTCAGGGGGATCTGTTGGTGACCCGGTCATCTCCTCATACATTGTGTGTGGTCCCTAAAGACATAGAGTTTAATAAAAAGGGTAAATACTGGATCGTTACGGACCATGATGTTTGATGTCATAAGCTTTTGAAATGTTAGCTTCCCATGTCAGTCAAAGTCAAAGGAGATAAAAGACATTTAAACAGGAGTGTCTTCAATTGCACTTTTTGCACCCTTTTGTTCCTGGTGAATATCCGCCTCGGCATGCCTAATGCAACTGTAGAGTAAATAAGTTTTTAAAAACTTCACTTGCTTTTCTGCACTTTCAATCCGTGGCATGTTTTCTGTGTGTGTGTGTGTGTGTGTGTGTGTGTGTGTGTGTGTGTGTGTACATGTGCGTTTGAGACTGGGGGAGGGGGTTTAGTCTTCTTTTCCAGATGAGATCATCATCCAACCATGCCAGACGTGATGATGGGAAGGACAGACCAACACGGAGGTGCTCTCCGAATTCTCAGATCGTTGACGGACAAACTCAAGGACAAAACATGTGAAGGGCAGCAAAGTGCGCCCCCTAAAGGCCCCCGTCTGGCTGGGTTTGCCACGCGGCGCCGCGGTGCTGTTGACGTGTTTGCGTGAGGAGAGACTCGGAGCTCCGCTCCGGCTGTTTGCATCTTCGCGTCCCCTTTGTTTTCTTTGCAATATTTTCAGCTCCGTCGTTAATCTGCAAATGATGGCAGTTGCACATTTAAATGTTCGCAGCTAATCTCCTCATCATTCCCAGCCATTTAAAGCTTGCCTTTTATAAGAATGAAGCAAAGCAACGTGATATTTTTGTTCATAGATAGCTAATGATCTGAGACGAGTTTTAAATATACCAAATACTCAAAGTAATGACCTGCACTGTTTACATGGAGCCTCATGGCTGTGTGAGATCAGAATGACTGCCATTTGGTGATATGTGTGTGTTTCTATTCTCGCGCTGCCTGCTGATTGGAAGACCTGCCAGGTGACTCAAAGCCCAGGCAGAGCTTACTCTGTTTAGCCTTAAGCACGCAGGCCTCTGGTCCTGCAAGCGTCGGCCATCGGGTGAGCATCAGACGTCTGTGGAATCGGTCGATTTGTCGAAACGTGCGAAGACTGCCAGCCAGCCGCAAAGACCTACATAAAATAATCCCATCCTTGTGATGAAATGCTGTCGGCCTTTTCTATTCAAATTTAAACAGGCCGCAGTCCTCGTACACGAATGCAAACACGCATATCATTTATAACAAAAACGTGTTCCAACGTTAAGTTTAATATGAATTGTTATAGTAATGTTTCTTCAGATTTAAATCTGGACACAACCTTTGCAGAAAGTATATGCAGTTGGCAGAGAATAACAGAATTTACAGACCCATATGTAGTTAATGTGATCAATGGTGCTTTTTGTGTATATAGTAAATTCTGCATGGTCTAGCTATGTTACACTCTTTGCTCACACAGACATTAACTAACGACGTCAGACATAAAACCATGTGTGTACAATGGGTATTTTGTGGCTACTTCTGTCTGAATTTGGTGATGTTTCTGTATTTTTTGGTACAAGATACAATCTGGATTCAATTGGCACAAGACATGGCTTCCACTGATTTAGAGTTCGGGTGTAAAAATATGGTTCGAGGTGCCTGATCCGGCAAGAGTCCCTGTCCGTGTATTACGAGTCTGTCTGGACTGTTTCTTGGAAGCTGAGAGGGAATTGTTTCTTCCTGTCTGCAACAATTCTGCTTTCTTTTGAAATGTGCAAATTCCCCAATATAGAATCATCATTATATTAGGGGTTTTTTTTGTGTCCCACAGTGCCAAGCCAGATGTTCTCCTCTCTGTCTCTGTTAACGACTCGCCAGCCAAGATACTCAGCAGCATCTCCAGCAAATCGCGTCACCCTCTCCAATGACAAACATGGAAAAATTAATTTTTGTTGCGTAACTATTTGCAGATTTTTTTTTCCCTCTCTCCATTTGCATTTCCGAGGTGCCCAATAAAGACTGGTGTTATGTGTATTGAGAAAATGAAAGAATTCCAGAATGGTCCCATTGCTGTGAGTTTTCACCAAATCGGTACGGTTACCCAGACCAAGCACAGCCTTCTGGGGTCTTTATTTACGTTGAGTATTGAGTTCTCCAAGAGCTTGTTCTCACGGGGCAATTCTCTTGCACGGTCGGTATGCGCCGTGTAGCTATGGTGGTGGTGGTGGGGGGGGGGCTCACTTCAGATGGAGGGCCGCTGTGCTGTTACCCGGGCGTACCTGACATGGATTACGTCACTGTCCCTGTAATTAGACCCATATTCATGCATGATCTCAAAGCAGCAGGCCCAGCTAGGCCCATATTCAACACCCCCCCCCCCCCCCCCCCCCCCCCCCCCCCCCGCTGCCCCCCCCCCGACCCCGCCCCCACCCCCCCGCAACCCCCCACCCCCCAAAAAAAAACAACAAACACACCA
>JAODKE010000085.1:999271-1016248 GCA_026779605.1 Mormyrus hasselquistii
GTAAAAATCCCCAAACCATGACATGCTAGTATTCATTGGAAATCTCTTGATTTGACTGTTTTAAGGAATACTGACAAACTAGGGTTAGGGTGATTTTAAAACTTTGGCCAACACTCTAGAATGTTCATAACGCCACCACTGGTAGTAAAAGAGTTAATTGTAAGGTCAGGTACTTTACCCTGGACTGGTTACATATAGGTCTGATCAGATGATTCCATTGAATCCATTCATTTGAGTTTTGTGTCTTTTTTATAGTGGTTCTCCTGACAGTGGTGTTTCTAAGGGGGTTTCAGATACCATTAGCCAATTAAGAAATTAAAATCCTCTTGGCCCTTATAAAGCGGTCATTGGCTACAATTATTCTTCTTCGTGACCAGGAATTCCAGTTATTTGGGCTACTAACTAAGCCACTTGCTGATATGGACATAATGTACATTTACTTTTAGTCCAGCTGGAGCCTTGCAGTGCACTAGGAAAAGATACCCAGTGACTCGTATTTCTTTGTACCATGAAATTAGATAGCTGGTCCAAATACTTAATTAATGTAAGCTTTGGAAATTGCCAAATTACTTCATAGTCTGAGAGCCTCGGATATGTGGCCTTGGTGCCCTGGATTTACTCCAGATTTTGGCCTTGTGCCCAGGCTTAATGGCCTTGTGCCCTAGAAAAAATATGAATAGCCAAGGCCAAAGTGGCTTTGCCCTCCTAAATCCTTATGTCTAGCCCTGCAAAATATTACAATCTGAAATCGGGAGTGTGTAGATGGAAACTGCAATTCCTTTGATTGAAATGCTCGGTTTATTCTCTCGTACACCACAAAGGGTGGTGTCCAAGGCTCGTGGATTGTGGTAAGGCCTATAACAGGTCAGCCATTAAACCCAGGCTCAAACATGGAGAGTCGGTCCTTCTGTTATTCATTTACACCTCTTTTGCTTTTGGTGTCTATAGCCAGGGAGGGCTACAGATTAGGCATCAGTGATTGTATCTCCTTCCTGAAAAAGCTGCAGCGTCTCCCTATTGGGCTGAGGCAGCCATTACAGTATTGCGTTTCTCGATAAACATCCCAGGAATCAATATTAGCCTGTGTGTGACACCACTGGGTGGATAACGTGAGTGTGAGTTTTATACATTCCAGTAAATGGTGATAAGTGTTAAATCTGCTTCCAAAAAGGGACATGCGTACTAATCAGATGTGTGTTACCAGCTCTTGTATGAAAAATACCTAAACATCAAAAGAACATATGCATAGCACAGCCGTCAGGAGGGAATTCTTCAAGCTTACATAACAGGAATACAGAGTGACCCCCAATTTTTGACCCCCCCTCAGGAGTGGGGCACAGACCTACCCACAATCCCAACATGCATCCACAGCATGAGGCACCTCTACATACGCTGTCTGACTGGTGCTCTTTCAATGACGCCGTCCAGTCTGATAACCCGGACCAATCTCCCTTTAATCCCAGGGTATTCCTTACAAGGCTTTTCCTTGTAAAAAATTTGGGCAGAAAAACAGGCCCAAAGTATGCAGCCTGTGGTTTGAGCGGCTAATCGCTACATTCTCTCAGAGATATGTAATCATTACACCATGTGGTGACGAGGCCCAGGGCCTAATTAGAACAACTCGTACAATTACGGAAGAATTCCTTACGGCCGTGGTCACTCAAGAAGCTACATGCGCACAAATGCATCCAGAAGGGTAGCTGTGGTTTTTTTTTTTTAACGGTAATATGATTGTCATGAATGATAATCGGTTGCGTGTATGCATCTACATAAAGCATGCATTACAAAACATTTGCCAATTCTTTTCAAGAGTGTAACAAGGTCACCCATACCAGAATGCCCCAGTCTTGCAACACAAGGGCAACACAAGAGCAACAGAAGGGCAACACAAGAACAACACAAGAACAACAGAAGGACAACACAAGAATAGAAAATGACATTTGTATTACTCAACATATAGCTAGCTTAATACCTTTTAGAAGGATCACACATTACCAGACAATGTGCAGACAGTGACACGCAGCAGGGAGATGACATTTCACGCAGTAATATTTCTTCTCCAACTAACTTTACAGTCTGCTGTGCTACAGAAAGCCAGAAAGAGATTATTGCAATTCTTTTGTAAACAGACAGCCCACACAACATTTTTGCATTTTTTCTGTACTGGTTTCTCTGTCGAGTCTGAAAAGATTTGTCTTCCTGTGTTTCATAATATTCTTTTTCCCTGTTGGATGAAGTTAGCCCAGTTCAAGTCACATTTGGTCCGTTTACATCATGCAATCTGCCACACACATTTTGTCTAAACTACCATTCCTGGAACAAGAGTAAATATTTACATTTCTGAGTGACAAGGAAGATGCTTTTTTTTTTTTTTTTTTTAAAAAAAGGTGCTCGTCTAGTTTTTAACTCTAGGTTACAATGCCAGTTTTGGCTAATCAAATGTCAGCAACATATTTGTTGTGGGTGTAGAATAACCTCAGTGTTTATCAACACCATTTTCTGATCACATCGCTTTCAAAAGCAGACTATGAATGCCACCCTTGGAAGGAGGAATGACACTTTATCTTAAAAGCAAGCTAAAATTGGATCCTACTTGTGTGATTATGAGCATTCAGTCTTAATGATATGAATCAAAAGCGCTATTTTTGCCTCCATCTTGTCCTGTATCAAGTCAGGATTGTTTTATTTCTTGGTTCTGGATAAATGCAAGCGCAAATAGCAAATTTTGCTGTTGCTGAAAGGCTGCATATTAGCAGCTGTACACAGAAGTTGCAGATCTGTGCAAGTCAGAGAGATTCTCTTCAGCACAGCCAGAATCTTTCCCTCCTCCCATCTGGCAGCACATAGCTCCGATCAAAAATGTCCGGAGAGGGTAAGCCAGCAGCATTTCCGCGTGAGGAGGATGGCGGTCTTCTTGAAGATGTTGTCATTCCATCCGGCCGGCTTTGGGCAAACATGGTGAGTTGTGCAGTTATTGACCTCGTCACAGTTGGTGTGGTGCAACTCGAACAAAATGACGGGCCCAGATCAGCTCATCCCCCTGTCATCACCATATGTCTCCTTCATAACTATTTCACTCCTGTCTCTCTGTCTGCGCACTGTCTGCTGAGAGAAAAATAAACTGCTGCAAGAATAGCTAACTGCATTTTGTTGCCTTGGTTTAATGGCATGCATTACTTGCACATTTCCTAAGTACACCAATGAACCATAACATTAAAACCACCTGCCTAATATTGTGTAGCTCTCCCTTGTGCCACCGAAACAGCTCTGATCTAATGAGCCATGGACTCCACAAGACCTCCGAAGGTGTCCTTTGGTATCTGATAGCAGGACATTAGCAGCAGATCCTTTAAGTCCTGTAAGTTGAGAGATGGGGCCTCCACGGATCAGACTTGTTTGTCCAGTACATCCCACAGATGCTCAATCAGATCTGGGGAGTTTGGAGCCCATGTTAACACCTTGAACTCTTTTTCATGTTCCTCAACCCATTACTGAACAAGTTTACAGTGTGGCAGGGCACATTATCCCTGTTGTTGGGGAATATCTTTTCAGTAAAAAGGTGTACTTGGTCTGCAACAATGTTTAGGTGGTACATGTCAAAAGTAACATCCACACGAATGCCAGGACCCAAGGTTTCCCAGCTGAAAATTGCCCAGAGCATTACACTGCCTCCGGCCTTTTCCCTTCTTCTCATAGTGCATCCCAGTGCCATCATCTCCCCAGGTAAACGATGCACATGTACCTGTGCACATGATGTGACAGAACATATCACTCATCAGACCAGGCCACCTTCTTCTATTATTCCATGGTCTAGTTCTGACACTCATGTGCTCACTGTAGGTCCTTTTAGTGGTAGACAGGAGTCAGCACGTGCACTTTCACTAACCTGTTGCTACGCAGCAAACTGCAATGCACTTTGTGTTTTGATACCTTTTTATCATAGCCAACATGAATGTTTTTCAGCTGTTTATGCCACAGTAGTTCTCCTGTGGGATCAGCTCAGGATCAAGCTAACCTTCACACCCCGTCACATCAGTCAGCTTTGGCCACCCATGACGCCATCACCAGTTGGCTTTCTTTGGACCACATTTGGTAGGTACTGACCACTGCATACTGGGAACTCCCCACAAGAGCTGCCATTATGGAGATGCTCCGACCCAGTCGTCTAGCTGTCGCAGTTTGACCCTTGTCCAAGTTGCTCAGATGCTTATGCTTGCCCAATTTTTCCTGCTTACAACTGATCAGCTTCAAGAGCTCACTTGTCGCTTGCCTAATATTTAATGGCGTCCTTGATAGGTGCCATTACGATGAGATAATCTGCTATTCACTACACCTGCCAGTGGATTTAATGTTATGGCTGATCGGCGTATATGTGTCAAGGTGCTTCCTTCTAGAATTTCTTTCTTCTTGGACCTTTCATCTCTCTTTCTCCTTAAAGAAACGAGACATACGATTGGAAATGTGCCATTTTGCCCAGGCGACTTCTGCCAAAATATGTTCTGCAGATGTACGGCATGACAGATCAGAGGCTGCATTCCCAGATTTGTGGAAGGCTCATCAAAGATTACCCACCCCCCGCCCGCTTTCACACTGTGCCATGTTGCTTGCTTAATTCACTTCCCTTGTGAGAGTATAAACCATGGCTGCGTGATTGTGGTTTAGGTAAACCCAGGGCAAATCTGAGCCATGACAGACCCCTGTTAAGCAACCTGCGATCATTTTAGTGCTCATTCGCATGACATTATGGACTCGAGAGTACAAGCTCAATACTACATACTTGAGTTATCAAATTTCTAAATTTCTAAATTCTGTTGTAGACCACCCAGATATTTATGCTGGCTGGAGTCTCTATAAACCCATTTGTCGACTAAAGTAAATTAAGAACGTTTTTTTATTTCCTTCCTGATAAAACTTTAGAATAGTAAATAGCTAACACACATCAAACTGCCAGTCTGTGGGGAGGGGGGGCACAAAAACCATGTATATCTTCTAATAATAAACCTGTGACAAAGAGTGGAGATTAGAAGTCCCCCGAGAGGAGGGTACAATTGTCTGTAATCAGTAACTGGCTGATGACTGCTGCACTCTGGAATGTGTCCGATCCACCTTTATGATGTCACTTCAAGAATGGAGTGATCTCACCGGGCGAGTGGGAAGCTGCTAACCCTGTGCGTGTCTTAGCGAGAAAGCGCTCTCGGCACTGGCAACAGCGCGAGTGACAGGGCCCGCCAGCCTGACGACCCACCACCAGGTGTATCATGTCCTGCCTGGAACTAAAGCACACTGTAAACTTAACACTCATAGAGAACTTCTCTATACTAACAGCTGCTCATTTCAACCCAGAGACATAGCATAGAGCTACAGCAACGCTTCAGCATGAGATCTGCAGGGGTGGCTGGAAATTTGAGCCCTTTAGAGAGGGTCCTCAAGGGGTATTATGGTCAGTACACCTATGCAATGATGACTGAATACATAACTGATATTAGGATGTCATTGGCACAGTGTTTGGTGTGAAGGTGTTATCTTGGAAAAATGGTCAACTTTAGAAATAATGATAAAAAATATACCAGACCTCTGGGGTTGGAGAGAAGCTCGAATGGCTGGAAGGAGTCTATATGCTGCTAGTTGTCACAAAATGTTTAAATGTCTACAGTTTTACGCAATTTTGTTACAGCATACTGGTGTTCATTTATGATAAATTATTGTAGGCTTGTGCTTTCACATGTATATAGACCACCCCAAACCACAGGGATATCCAGTGGAAGTTTTTTTTTTTTTCTTTTTAAGATTTTAATTGCCTTTCATGAAAGATTTAAAGAAACAGTGCAAGTTTGGCTTGCAGTGCCTTCACATGGAAGATACATGGATTCTTGGGTGGTCATTGCCATCTTGTTCTCAAATGATCTCATCTACAGGAAAAGTCAGGTTTCAATACACAGTCACAGGAACTCACAGCTTATACATATGAGGCACTCAATTTCCTTTACAGGCTGCCAAAACCACAGGCAGACTGAAATTCTCCTTTATGTTCACTGGAACGAGGGTGACTGAAGTGGATGCTGTTAACCCTTTAATAACATCTAAGGATCTGCTAACAGAAACTGGTAGAATGTCCAAAAATGACAAGGCAGGGAAATTGTATTAAGCACCTGTTTTATCGCGGGTGGTTTTTATCGTGGGCTGGATATGTGCGGAAGCGCGAATTCCACAGTTCTGCAAAGGTCACTTTTTAAGACGCGTTTAAGGCTGTCCCAGTACTGACCACATCAAACACAAGTGCCCGTGTGGATTTTGAAAATAATCTGCTAGCTCTTTGCTGCCAGAGTTTACATGAGAGTAATAAAATATGAAGCAATAGATGGTCAAAATTCATTCAGAAATGTAGTGATTAGCAGATTTAAAGCATGTTCTCCTGGAAAAATGAAATTCTTGTAGGACAGTAGACGCCTTGTGGGACTAGGCTGATTGTTTTGTAGTGATGGTTGCGGTATCTGGGTTGAGCAGCTGAAAGGCCTGCTGGGAAGTAGCCGTGAAGCTCTCAGCCGCCTGTGTAAGCTCAGGGGCCAAAGCGAACACCAGAGAATGCGCTGCAGCTTCCTGACACATCTGCTGGGAGTTAAGCCCCCCCTCCCCGGTCGCCATACACATCACAGAGGTGAATTAAGGGCCACACCCAGTCTGCTTGCACGTGACTTGATAAAATGGGGGGGAAGGGGGGGTGTCCTGGTTGACCTCTCTCAGTTCTATTTCCACTTCTCGGCTTCAAGACAAGGAGGTCACCCAGGAGTCAGAGACCCCCGAAGCGAGGTGAAGGCACAGGGAGGAGTTAGCGCCCGGTCCTGTGCCGCGCCGGCTGGCTGTGTAATTGCAGGGGGACGTGTGCCAGCACGCGGACAGGAAATGATCACATCCCGTTATAACGCGTCGCGCAACGACGAATTAACGAGCATGAAATTAAAAACCGCTGCAGCACAGCGCTCTTGTGGATGGGGGCCCGGCCTGCTCCTCGCCTCGATAAGCTTTTTGCTGCTTTTTTTTGGGACCATAAATGATTTGCCCTCTCCAAAGCTGCATATCCTGTTGTCTTGAGGACCAGATCAGAGACCCTCTGATTCTCGAAGATTCACAGCATCACCCATGCTTTTGTTTTCTTTTTCTCAGCCCTAAAAATCATAGAAGGAAATAGTCTGATTAGCTGCTCGTGAGCTTCTCCCCAAAGTTTGCCTTACGTCATCGGATCAGGACACATCCGAACATGAATGTTACAGCACAGGATGGCTTGGAAAACAAAGGAAAGTTTAGTCGATGTGTATCAGTGTCAGCGTAATAGTGGGAATACTTTGAGTAAAGAACTCAACTCTTCTCCACCCAAAAGAGACAAACACTACGATGACATCGCTTCTCCACGCCTGATCATAAGACAGTGCCTCACACCTGGCACTTGTTCAGCCGAGACGTTACTCAAAATCACAGCTGTGTCATAGGTGGTCATCGCAGAGGCCATTTTGTATTTAATGGGAATTAACATTGTTCCTTTTAAGCACTTTTGTATTTTCCCGGGGACATTTTTCATTATGAATGTGAATGTGAGGCATATGTTGTAAAACGCTTTGAGAAAAAGCGCTATATAAATGCAGTCCATTTCCATTTTACATTTTGATTACATTAAGAATATTCAGCAGAAACCAATTATTTATCTATGCAAGCACCGAGAACAAGCAGGAACAAGACACATTTTGGCTTTTTGTCAGTGGTTGTCAGATGGGAGTCACGCCGTACCTCATTCTCATGATCTGTCTAGGAGCTGTGAGGATTGTCTAGGAGCGCAGGATTAGAGATCCAGCTGAGCAGGTCGGTGAGTCATGGCGTATCACGTACCCAGATGCCGCCCCGCGGGTCTCCTGCTTCCAAACGTGCCCCATCCACCATTCGCGTGGCGCGATTAACGCCATCCCATTTGGAGGACTGTTTTCCATGGCAGGCTCCGCTTCCCGACTTGCTCCGTGAGTGACCGCAAGGCTCTCACTTGTCCTGCCAAATGGAAGAGGCCATGTGGCCCTGGATAACATCACTGTTAACTTGCTTCCCTGGCCACTTTCCATAGATGTTTTGCCTTTCTCTCTAAGACCACCTTGATCATTTCCATGATATAACCAGGGTGGCCATCACTAGCTGGTAATAATGATAAGATGAAAAAAAATCCTTTATTTGCTCAGGTACGTGTACACCGGAATTCTTCTCCTCGCATGTCCCATCTTGCTCTTCCGATCTTCTGACCTTACGATCACAGGAACAGAGACTTCGAGAGTTCTCCACCGAGAAAAATACCAAGATACATGACTTGGTTTAAATGCATGTCTTGCTGATAATAGTAATTGATACTTTATTGATCCCTGTGGGGAAAAATTGTCTTTACGCCTCCATCAACTTGCTCTATTTAAGTTAAGTCTACGAAGGGCTGCTACCTGTTGGGGCGCCCAGGGAGCTGGGGGTTAAGGGCCTTGCTGAAGGACCCGCAGACGTGCTGAGGCTGAGTTTGAACCAGTGACCTGCTGATTACAGGCACACAGGCTTAGCCCACTGCGCCACACACCACAGTTATGCAGTTATATCTTTAAAGCTCCCTGCAAGGTTATATGTAATGTAACCAAAAAGTTCCTACAAAAGACATTGTCTCCTACTGTCAGTGCAGTAATATGTCAGGTCTAAGTTTAGCCATTTACAGACAGACACATCAAAAAATTAAAAAGAAAAAAAAAATGGAAAGCTTAACAAAGAGAGCTGTAGCTGCCAGTTTGGGCCAAGGATTTGTGTTCATGTTCTGCCAGCTGTACTCACATTTCCCAACGCTCCTCTTCCCAGAATAAGTGGCGGTCATGTTCGAGTAATGACTTTTGAATAATGAATATGTTTTGCATCGGGGATTTGTATTGGAAAGTGGCATTCCCATAGTCAGGCTGAACAATCGGACGGTCGCTCCTCCATTTGGGGTTTTGACTCGTCATCCGCAGTTCCAGGGGACGGACGCGTCTGCTCGCAGGGCGCTTCTCCGACTTTGTGCGCTAGCAGAAGGACTGGGTGCATTTCAGCCCGGACCCTGTGCCAGTGCCTCATGCTATTTGTGGTCTAGCGATTTATTTTCCATGGCACCAGGCTCCTAACACATTTTCGGCCTTTTTGGGTTTGAAACAGCTGTAACCCAAGAAAGCGCTTAGATTTACAACCGGAATTCTCAAACGTCTCAGTCTTGGGACAGGGGATTTTTATATTGGTTCTGATGTGAAAGTCACACGCGATGGGGTTTTCAGCACTGTGCCCCGAAAATGACGTTCGAATGTTACCCGGAAGCACTTCTGGCTCTGCTGGAAACCGTTATTCCATGTGTCACAGCAATAACCTATGAAGGTATGATTTTGATTACTGCATGTGGACTAGGATGAAAGCGCAAACCACAACTCCTTAGAATGTTATTCAGACCAGAAGCCTTTCTCTACATAACCAATATCATGTTGTGGCTTTGTGTTAAAGATCTCTCCTCCCATTCGGCAATATGTCCTTAATCCTTGCTCCTTCATAGCTAGCCCCCTTTTCCCGTAAAAATCTGCGGCTTGCAAATCTGCACTTCAATAAAGTCAGAAGAATGTCCTTCGGGAGACTGCAGATAGCAGCTTATGTTTTTGTTTACTGTTCGAGAAGAGGGTGTCGTGACGTCACAGGAAACTGCTGAGAGTGGAAGCAGCCTCAGTCATGGGGACTTAATGCTGCCTGAGTGGTCAGAGCCGATAATTTACAGTTAAAGGCCAAGAAAAGAAACACTGAGTAGGTGCTGCACCCTCCTTTCCAGCGCTCATCGGAAAGCATAGCAAATGCTGCTGGCTATTTATGTATCGAACCGACACCAGAGCCGGGATTCCGACAAACAACCGTTTGCCGATGCCTCCACCCAGCTAGGGCATAACCGGTTGCTGTCCAAGAAAACAAGTTTAAACCACTGAAATGTTTCTCAGACCAAGCCTGCAGGCACCTTGTCAACCTCACCAGTTTAAGAGAATGAAAGTTCTCAAGATTTAGCAGATCATTTCAGCAGGCGGCAAAATGAGAAGTACTCTGTCCTTCATAAGGGTGGCATCACCATCATTCCTGTGCCAAACCCATACAGCCATAAGCAAGCATTGGAGAAGGTCTCCCCCAAGGATTAACTTCACTCCATGTTCTAAGCTGACTAGTGGATTCAGGTGTTTTGAGAGGTGTGGTAGGCTATGATGTCACAGAACACCATGTTTTATTTGGGAAAGTTCCTGCTACTGACAACTGTTCCGTCTCTCCTTTATCCAGAGGAGTAAATATATCTGTGCATGTTATATTGAAATGTAGAAAAACTCTCGGCGCAGTAAATGCTGTTTACATCCCCTATGCTCCCAGATGGACAGCTGGTCAGCAATAAAATTATAATTCGCGGTAAATCTGAAGGGAATTTCCAAACTCATTTTGGTGGGTTTGATTGTCACTCATTACGTAATGGGATTGTATTTCAACCATTTAGGACCTTTCAAAACTATGAAACTAATATCTGCAGGCAGGTGATGAGCGTGTTTTGTATAAACAAGGAAGGTTTGAGAGACCAGCAGCGTAAGATATGTTCACGATGACAAAATAACTGCCACAGTCTCTCATACTTTAAAGATAACCAAACTCAGGGGAGACTGGCAGACATGCTTAGAACATTACATATCGTACCCTCAAGTTTCCACGAGCGTTTATGTTCTTTCTCAGAAAACCGTTGTCGTCAGCAGGTTCCCATTAGCTGTACCAAATAACGCACCATTACTCCTGTTACGAGGGGAAGCTAATAGCACCTAAAATCCTGTCACCTAAATGCCCGAGCCTTAAAGGCTGCTTTCTTGCAGCATTAACACAGGAATCCACCTGGGAATGAGCTGACGCCTCTCAGACAGTCTGTGTGGCTCAGCTTAAAGAGGGTGACTGACCTCTCCCGTTCCTGCTCCAGCAGGTTGGTGAACTCGTCACTCTTCTGCACAAAATCGCCGTGATTCCTCTTCTCGTCCTCCAGCTTGCAGAGGGCCTGCTTGTGGGCCTGTTCCACCAGGAGAAGCTGCTCCAGCATCCGTCGATGCGTCTCCCGCTGCTTCTCCACCAGTTTGTCAAGCTGAGTGACCCAAATACATTCTTTAGCGTGATTTTTGCGGAAATGATTCTCAGAGTGGCATGACAAACCCTGAGCGACCATTAGTTATTCAGACAAACATGATGGGACCGTTGGCATTTCCAGCTATTTTGGCAGCCTCCAGAGCGGAGGACTTTTACAGGGTAGGATGGCTGGTGTTAAATGAGCAGATAGTCTCCATTAAACATAAAACCTCAAAATCTATTTAGGGACAAAGCCACTTTTGAATGTAAAAGAAAAACCCCTTACCAAATAAATAGAAATCCCTGAAATACAAAGAAACATCATCAGGTAGAACCATCATGTGCTGAAGATACAGGGGGACCGGAGACTCCATGTCAGGGATGGACACTTCGAACTAGGACAGGATTTGTAAACTATCATTTCAATTAAAAGGACTTGGATTTTACTGAGTTCTTGCTGTTTGATAATTGGTCCATCTCCTTTAATCATGTTAATAATCATTAATGTTAATGTGAAATAGCTGTATGAGTCTTTCAGTCAAGGTAACAAATCATTCAAAGCACAAGAACTGAACTATTTAGCAAAGAACAGGAACCTTTCAGTTTTGAAGTAGTTTGTAAAACCTGAACTAGCTCAAAGTGCCCCCCCCCCCCGACATGGATTATCTGGTCACCCTATCCAAAACATCTACTCAAACCTATGCAATCCTCAAAATTACCCTAATAAAATATTTAAGTATGAGTGGAGTTTTACTGAGCGATTTATCTGTAAACTCTGGGCTTGTGATTACTCACCATGGTAACACAAGCACACACAAACCCAGAACTAGTTCCTGGCTGTCTCTACCACCTTGTTTTATTTTTTAACAGTCAAGCGATGTGAAGTATCAATGTGCTCATCAGTTTATGAAGGAGGATTTTAAAAAGGCTGCCAGATGGTGAAGAACTGAGCGTGCCTTTAAAGACGAAGATCTTCAGCTGGGCTGCTGCTGTACTTTGAAATGTAAATGTAATATAATATGTTCTCGACGTGTTAAAGAGGTACTTTTTCTTAGCCACTCCTTCCTGTGGTTGATGATGAGCCTGATCCGTACTGAACCTGCTGCATACCTGGATACAGCAGCGTAGCTTTATAGTTATCATGAAGAAAGCATAGAAACGGTACAGGAAATTCACAAAAGGGAATATATACTGTATACTTTCCCCAGTAATAAAATCTATCTGGACAATCCTGGACAAGGTCATTTGTACAGTAATTAAGTTATTTTCATAATATGACACTGGCGGTCTCCTACCTCAGCCATGGGTTTTTCATAAATATCCTCCTGCCAGTCGTTGCCCTTTCCCTGAATGGCATCTCTTTGCAGGGCCTGCAGCACCTTGTGCGGCGTAACGAATCCATAATGGGCTTCTAGTAGCGCCAGGTCAATCTTCTCAGCTTTCAGCACGGTAATTACCTCGTCTCTGGCCTGCACATGAGAGACAAGAAACAATCAGCCAGGGCAGAGAATGCAAGGCAGACAGAATCTGCAGCTGGATCAGGTCTAGTCATGATCTACCGACTGGCAACGGCTGGATTTCTATTCATCTCGACAAGGTCATCTGGGATCGCTTGTCTGTACGATAGATTGGTTCTGTATTCTAGAAACAGACGGAAGATCTGAGGTTGACGGGTGCCGGCCGGTGTCACCTAGATAGGCCACTGTATATTTGCAGACGGCTCCTTACCTGCAGCTCCCCCTCCAGGATGCTGAGCAGAAACAGGAGGTCGTCCCTGGAGAGGTCCCTGCCCTTTCCCGCGGAAGCACCTGCTTTTTTTTCACTTTTCCCACTGTCCCCTCCCTTGTGATTCCTCAGGACGGTGCCAGTATCGTCAGGGTGTTCCCTCCGCCGGGTCCGGCCTGCCCCCCGGCTCGGCGGGTCGTCGCACTCGGAGCTCCGCCGCCGTGAGCGTGCTCTGTGGTGGGACAGCTTGGTCTTGGCGGCCTTCTCCAGACTGTTGCTACGGGAACGCATGTTTGTTTACCTGCGGGAGAGGATGTGTGTGTTTTTTTTTTTTTTTAAAGATTTACAACTGTGTCATGGTGGTGTGAATTGTGTGAAATGCCCAAGATCCCAAACTATCACGTAAATGTTTGGGTTTGACTAAGGATGCTGATTTGGCTCTTAGTTCTCACCAACACTGTCTGCTAGCATGATATATTTTATATTTAAACAACCTTTACCATTGTGGATCAAAGTTTGGGCCTAATCGTGTGCATTTCATCACTACAATGGTATGGGACTGTGTGGCCATTAGATTGTGTGCGTAAAAGTAATTTTGAATACATGTGTACACAGATAAGGCAAAAGAATGGATTAGACATCTATGTGGCGGCAGGATTTGTTAATTGTGACTCCCCAGAAGTTCCGTGACAGCGTTATGCCATTGATTACAAACTTCCCATCATCAGAAGCCAGCATATGTGTATATTTCCATGGCACAAAAGAAGAAAAGGTTTAATGAACAGCCAATGCAAGCCTCACTGTGATAATAGCTAGTCTCGTAGTTCCAACATCCTGTCACTTAATCTAACCCACCCACCTCCACTGAAACGGTTCACGATATGGGGCCCAGAGTCTCCTAAGGTTCGATTTTAGCTGAGCTATACATTCTGTGAAATGCAAGAAACGTGAAGGCAGGAGCAGCCGTGCAGAGTTCAGTCCGGGACACCACTAGGCACAGCAGACCTCGGGTGATTCACCAGATGGGCTGTCTCTGCCTAGTGCATTTCTGAAGAGTGTGTTATGTGACCATGATTGTGCCTGCTACCTCCCAGGGCTTCAGCTTGATCAAGGGGCCGGGGTGGCGGGGGGGTTGGTCTGTAATTGAAATGTTTGTTCTATACGGTTTATGTCTCGTTATTTATATATTTTTAAAGCATACCAGCTTTCGTAAACCAAAAAGTTGTAATTCTGCTCCCTCTGTTTAAGGCCAAGACGGCTTTTGCAGTGCAACTTCACAGAATCACTGCACAGACTACTCCCACTCATTTGAGGGCCAGTGCAGTGGGTTACGGCTTCACAGGAGTAACTGTTACCAATCCTACACAATGCAATTCTTGGACTAATCTAAGGAATGTTCAGGTATATGGACATATCTGTTTTTTTTGGCTCCAGTTTTAAACAAAATGGGGAGGTTAACTGATTTAAAGCCTTTGATTCGTGGTTTCTCATTATGTTTGCTGTCGAGCTGTAGGGTCTGGATTTACAATTCTGGTGTGCACATAGACTGACATCATTTCCAGCTGCAAGCCTATCACTGACAAATAGTAATACATTAGGAATATTGAGAATATGATGTAACTGTAAAGACCATGCAAGGCTTCCAAGGCTGAGAAAGGTCCAAAATGAAGGAGTTTATCTAATACTGAAAAATTTAGCACTGTGCAATATTGAAGGCAAATGAAGGTTTGTAGAGTAAAATGAGCATTTCCCAAATCATCGGCGTTTAGATCCATTAGACATTTTGTCATGGCGTTTAGGTAGCTGTTTGTCAAGGAAAGAAAGCGGCTTTAATTTCCTGTTACTGTTTGTTGTTGCTGTGCGCTCATAGTTTCTCTCTTACAACATTGTTTGAAAGGTGTACACTTAGGAAATAAGAACACCGAGGTTGGGCCACATTGCAGATTAATTAGTGACCATATGAGGAAAAAAGTGCGTGGCTCGTGTAAGCTCTAAAATGTTTATGGGAGTCTTTAACAGAAATGTATCCTCCAAGAGAACAACAGCAGTAGTTAAGTTGAGGAACATTACAAACAGTCAGAGTGAGATGAAATGATTTTTATACACGTTTTTATGGGGACACACCTAATTATGAAGGACGTGTGAGGTGATTAGCTGTTAAAACTAAATATTAACGACAGAGTCCTAAGCTGTATAGCTGCATAGCAAGACTCTTCCATTTAATGAGTAGAGTCTTACACAGATAGTGAAGAACTGTGAAGTGATTGAATCAGTTCGAGGCTAGTTTATTCTCATATCAAATTTCATCAAAATATGTAGCTATTTTTTTGTGCCGAGGAGCTGCCCTGGATGGCAAGCCCATTGGCTGTCTAAGCCAAGCTGACTAGCTAAACAAACAGTACATTCATAGGTGTCTCACAACTTTGACTCGCTCAGGCAGATCCCATTTTTCTGAGCTGCAGTAAGACCAAGAACCCCTTGCCAATAGGTGACCTAATGGTAAATAGAAGCCTGGCTTGTTTGTGGGGGAGTTAGCGGTTGCCTTTGATGCTTTTGAGGATACTTCCTTTAGCACGCACATGTATGTCCCAAGCAGCGCTCCACACATGCATGTACGCCATTATAAAATGTAAGGCTATCAGGGGGATGGTTGGCAGGAGTGCAGCAGAGAATCGCAGTCTCAACCCTACGAATTCTAGGAAGAGGCTATCATGGGGCACATTTTGGGATGATGCAGCTTGTTGTTCGCAGCAAAGGTTTCCGAGTTACTTCCCAGTAGTTCAAGTTCAGCTTTCCCTCCTTAAATTCTAAGGTAATGTGTCATGATTTTAATGCTGATTTGGGATGAGTTTGTAAGGGAGTGTGTATCTGTACAGAGCTTTGGCCACTGGAGATATTTATGGTCATTAGCTTGAGATAACAGAGAGCTTCGTCTTGTAGGGGACAACCCAGATCTTGAGCAGTTTTTTTGCTCAACATCTAGTCTTCATCTAGAAAACGTAAACGGGAAACGCATCTAGTGCCTCAGAATTTCGGCAGAACACAGATGTTGGACAAAAAACATGTATTGTTTCAGATTCATGAAATTACGACTGTTGAGTGCCTTTTGCCTTTAGGTTGAGTCAGGATAAAATGACATCACAGGACAGCAGTAAACTGATCAGTTGTACATGTAACTCCAGGTCAAGCAAGTCATAACAAGACCGCAAGTCAAAGGTTACAGCACTGAGAGAGTGACAGCATTTTCTGTAGTAAGAAACACAACTCCACCCAAAAACATCTATTACACCATTCGTATGTTCTTGTTTCCCAAGACTGCAGCTAATCGGATAGCTACCACGACGGCATACTGGCTTCATTCCACCTTAGCGCAGATGGCCTTTGGCAGGGTGACGGTGAAATATCGATGTTGCCATGCTCATCTACCGTCTTCCCTGATGGATGCGAGAGATCTAGTATTCAATGACTTTTGTGGTGATTGTAAAATTGTAGATCTTCAGTGCCGTGCTTGGGGGGTGAGCCAAACGCTGGCCAGACCTGCAGGCACTTCGGGGCTGTGGGAATTACAGGCCGAACTGAAGTGTATTCCCTGCCCCCAGCTTGTAGGTAATCGTTTGCCAAGAGACTTCCTTATATTTGGCGCATCGAAATACTGGTTGGAAGCTGCTTTTAGCTTCGTAAGCAAGGACCTGGTGCAGGTGAAGGTGTCCTCAGCAGTCACGAGGCTGAGGGTAAAGGAATTTGATTGCTCGCTGATGAGACGAGCATAGCTGAGGTTTATTGAAATTCCACAATTAGTGACTGCAATTATAGTACTATGGTTTAATCCTAGTACATTTTCTATTTAATGCTTCAAAAGTACGTGAATATCTCATTGTTGCATGGCAGCTGGGCTTGTGTAACCATGTAAATAATTAGCTAACAGCTATTCCTTCAGGACTCATGCATAATGGAGCATGGGTTCCCGCAACTTGTTCCGATCATCCACTGTGCACCTGTTTCTTGTGATTTGTCTGTTTTCCTGCTGTTACCGTGTTTCCCCGATTATAGGACATCCCCAACAATTAGGGCACCCCCCATTTTTAAAAAATTGGTCAGAATAAG
>JAODKE010000085.1:1018744-1029815 GCA_026779605.1 Mormyrus hasselquistii
CACACACACACACACACACACACACACACACACACACACACACACACACACACACACACACACACACACACACTGCATGTTCCAGTACAACCTCGCATTCCTGACGCCTGACATCAGAGCATTGTTAATGCGACTGAAGCATTAGGGACAAGAGGCCGCGCTGATACACAGGCAGCTACCTGACAAGGGAAAAGAAGAACGGACAGAAGGATGGATGGAGAAAAAGAGAAATGGAGGAAGAGGGAGTGGAGAACAGCATGTAAAAAAGGATGTAGGTGTGAGAGAAAGACATGGGAAATTGCTCCAAATGTTCCGAGCCGTTGGTCTGCCTCCACACTGACCACTTATGGAGGGCAGTGTGATCTACGCCAACATCAGAGCAATGTTGGTAACATAGCAGTAACTGCTCTGAAGGCCAGAGGTATGTTGTAATGCTGGTGCCTGAAGTGGATCAGCCGTTCCTGCTCCCGTTTTTAACGAAAACAGTGCTGAAACAAATCCCTAGAAGGTCACAGAACAGCTTTCCTTTTATTACAGTTACGGCCCATCAGAACTGAAGCCAGTACTGTGACCAGCCTTCCGTGTGACCTACTGCATGAGCAAAACCACAAATAAAGATTCTTCTTAATTGGTTATTTACTTACAGTCACGGCCTTAAAAATACTGAACATGTACTCTTTCCCAAAATTGTCAGCGTGCTCAGAGATTGAGGCTGCAGGGTGAATCTGTAGAGCTGTCAGATATTTGTCTTTTTTGCAGCAGTGCATTAGCTGAAAGGCTCACTGCCTTCCTTCATCGTAGTACCTCCCGATTTTATATATATATATATATATATATACACACACACACACCTATCAAAATGTATCTCACTGTCGTCGGCATTGCCTGGTGCTCAGGCATGACTCATTGGTACTCAGCAGAGCACTGCGGCCCGCAAGTTCATCTCTTCATACGGACCCCAGACACTGCAGGAACCATTGAGAATGCATGTCAGCACACATGGACACACACATACATACACGCATGTGCCTGCAACAAACAGCAAAATTTGAGTGCTCTGGGGGCCTGTTAGATGGCTCTCCGGTGGTCAGGTCAAAAGGAGACAGATGCTGAGATCATCGCGTGGAACATACGTCACATGACATCCGCCGGTGCCGAGAACGTATAAATCTGTCGGCAAAGGAAGAGGCACGGTGTGTTTGTGCAGCACTCGCCAAAGATCACATGGCCCTGGCTGATCCAATGGCTTTGCTCGGAGTCAGCAGGTGGTGCTGAAAAGAGGGGGCTCCTCTGCAAGCTCCCAGGAGTGGCCTTGAGTGGGCGCTCTTCCTGCTTGGACTGATTTATGGGGCACAGAGAAGGAACCGGATTCGAGTTCCGCTTCAGATAAAGCCTGTGGCAAGTGCTAGTCGTCACAGAGGTTCAGCTCGTGCATAGTTGTGCGTGAAGGATAAGTCCCAAAGCATACTCAACTAATTACAAGTGTTAGGGAGGTGAAATTAGATCAAGCATAGTAGCAATATGGACACAAACAGACATCCAGTGGCTTAAGCGCTAAGATGCTTTAACCTGGATTAAACTCATTTAGTAAAGTCATCAGGTCATATAACTGAGTATAATTGTCAATCACGACTGAAGTCACTCTAAATAAGCTGAAATAAAAACAGCAACATCAATATCATGTTTAATCATGAGGACAGCAGGTGTTTAAGAACTCGGGAATCGGCAATTCACCCTTTAGCAATCTAATTAAACCCTTAATTGCTTTAGTAGCTAATGGTATCTTATTGTAAGAGCCTAGCTATCTACAGCGGGGAGAACAACCACTGCTATCCATGTCAGGTTTTATTTTTGGAACTTTTTCCTACATCAGATAAATGAAAGGATGACTGAGATTGTAGTGTGCTCCGAGCAGATGTTACAGCAGAATCAAAGCTGCTCTTTTACGTGAGGAAACACAGGCCTCTGGAGATAGTTTTTCCACTCTTATCCACGGGGGAAGGGAAGTGGGGACAGACTAGTGGTATGTAACTGGTTACGGTTCAATGTGGGGCCTCTTTTGTGCTGGATTTATGTAACCGCCACTTGATTTTTATTTTTTCTTCCCCCCTGACAGAACTTCTACAGCACTGAGTTTAGCTTAAACTTAACGTAGTGTTTCAGCACATTTCCAGTTATACCAGGAGTCTGGCTTTGGGGAACGTGTGGGCAAAGCCGAGTGCTGCCTTTTGCGCAAATGGTTGCTTAGTTGCTGCGGTTGCCCCCCCCACCCCTGCCCCGTGAGACCGTGTGACACTTTCGTCAGCACTGTTTGCTTCCACCCTGGAAACTATTTCACCTGGCCGCAGAAATGCCGTCGGCTGACGTGCTGCGGTTTTCGCACCTTCCCCAGAGCCGGGTGCCGCCGTTCTGTCCCGGTTTGGACATCTCCTGCCCACAAGACCCTGCTGTTTCTTCATGAGCTGATATTTACTGAGTCTGTACCTAAGACTGCTAAAGGCCAAAAAAGGCCGGTGAGTCCATCTAACTGAGAACACAGGTATTATTATAAAATAATGCTGTTAGATCACATGAAAACTGAAGAGGACTAGAGGTGCCATTGTTGACTAAGCATTACTCTGAATGCCTAGAGACACACAGCAGCAGAAATGATGACAAGAAGGGAGATGGATAAATTACATCCATGTTGCTTGTTTTGGATCATATTAGCTGTGCTTGATGCCTTATTGTCGGCCCTTCCTCTCTCCTGAGGAGTGTATTGTTTACAAACCGCTGTCAGGTCACCATGGCAATGGAGGGCGTTCGCTAGCGATTGCGGTCCCCTTCCGGGACTGACCCTGTGTGCCGTTAAGCCTTCTCAAGGCACCCCGCTGCTGTATGCTGAAGCTGAAGCAACATAAGCCCAATTTGGGAATTCCACAGGACTGAAGTCAGACACACTGCATTTTCCCAAAGCAGAATGGGAGTGGTGTGTCTCAGTACAGTGTCCGTTCCTGCGTTTGTGCGTTCTTTTTCTATGGGGGGTGGTTACAGGGTCGCTCTGACTCGCTCTGCCGCTTCAAGCAGCCCTCTTGGAAAGAATGACACCGTCATTTCATGGCCTGATCAGACTCTGGGAGTCACTCGCACTGGGCACCCGTGACGCTTCACTTCCCCCCCTGCTCCAAAGATGTCGGCATCTTAAAGATATTTGTTTTACGGTGTCGAAATTAAATTTTAATTAAACTTTAGGCATTTTTATTTATTTATTCATAGTTGAGTCACGTATCCCAAACATCCAGTGTTCTGTGCATCACTGTCTGTGCTTCCCACAATTATTCAGGATAACGAAGCACTTGTGAGCACGCACGTCTCCACACCCTGCCATCTTTCCCACTTCAGACTTGAGTTACGTAATCCCATTGCTCTGCAAAGCGAGCCCACACATGCCGGTGATTCTGCCCCGAGACAGCGTGACCTTCTGGGTCCCCAGAGTGCACTGAGGTCCAGCACAGTCACTCGGACACATGGCGGTGGTGGTGATTTAATAATCCAGACATTAGCTCAAGTGTGCCCCAAAAGGGGGCAGGGAAAAGTGCCAGAAGACAGTGTGAATTTACAGAAACAATGTACAGCTGTTTCCATACGTATGGTCAATTAAACGATTAATTAAAAAGGACTTCGGGAATCTGCAGCAGGTCTGGTTTCTCAGGAAAGGTTCCCCTACTGTGTGGAACATAACACCCCCCCGCGTGACTGATCGCGGTTGCCGTCCATGTTCTCTGCCAAATTGTCGAGGACAGGGAGGGGTGGGGGTACACGTAGAGCGAGCTTAGCTGGGGAGATTTCATGCTTGACTGTGAAGGCCGGCATCCCGCTAGCAGCCGCCCGCTAACTCAGTGTGCCCGGCTGGGGAAGTACTAGAAGCTTCTTGGAGGGCTTTAGGCGAGTGTTGTGTTCTGAGTTTGGGAACAAAATAAAGATCATCCACTGCCTGGGGTTTGGGTTTCCCTGTCGATGTTACAGGAAGCACTTGAGACTGCCAGTGTGGGTTATGCGTCACTGGGACTCCCAGCCTGCTTTGCATTAGACGAGCATAGCAACTGAACTGCTTTGGCCATAAAGTCTGGCAGTTTGGGTTCTGCGTCACTGGGACTCCCAGCCTGCTTTGGCCATAACGACTGGCAGTGCCCCCAGTACCGCCGAGTAATAACTGTGAGAAGACCTAACGCCATGAGGTTTATCCGCCATCTTCCGAAATTCGCATGTTGCATGATGATGAACGTCCCATTTGCTCAAAAGCACAGATCACAACTACCTGTGCTTTATCTGTCAGAAACCTGTACGGTTTAGAGGACTGCCTCATAAATATGCTCCTTCTAATGGAATGCTGACAGAGTCCAGACTGTACAGAAACACGAACCGGCAACTTTCAACAGCGCGAAACTCCAACGTCGAGCTCGGCGCCGACTGACAAGGCCCGTCTGGCAAGCGAGACTGGAACAGCTGTACTGTGATATCACCTTAATGGTTTCGTTGTTGGTAAACGTTTCATTATACATTTACAAGACGGATCTCCAGGCAGGTTCACGGAAAACTCCAGAAGCAGTTAAGCAGCAGCTTGGAGAGGAAGACAGCCTAAGTGTGTGTGCTGTTTGCATTTAGTCTAAACCGATCTTTGCCTTTATTCGTCTTGGCTCTTCATTTTGTCAAACTCTGGATAAACAGTCAGTCGTGTTGATGAGGAGAACAGTAACCAAATGCAGTATGAAATTGTGAAGGAAGTAGAAGTCATCACGGTCTTCTGGGACATTTAAAACATTTTTTGTAGAATCATTTTTATTTTAACCATTTTGAACCAGGTTATTCTATCATTTGAAAGTTATGAAATATATTCCTCCCATAATCTATTTTCTGTACCTGCTTGTCCTGCGTTGGGTTCCAGGGGTCTTGTGCCTATGGGCACAGGGTAGGGCCTGGATGTAGTGCCAACCCATTGCATGGCACACACACACACCAATGAGCATGTTTTTGCACTTGGGGGGGGGGGGGGGCAGGGAGACTAGCGGAAATCCCATGATGACATGGGGAGAAGCTGCAAACTCCGCACATGCAAAGCCCTCTGGTTGAGCTTGAGTCCCAGTCCCAGAGGTGTGAGGCAGTAGCACTGCGCCACTGCGCAACTGCGCAACCCCTCCTTCTGTCATGTTTGAAAGGCTTTGTGCTTGTTCAGTCAGGCAAGTCTGCAGATCGGCCAGTAGGTGGCAGGGCTCAGCAAATTATGACAGCAGGAGCTTAGGACAAATTACACTACAGAATAAAATGCAAATAAAGACTTAAAATAAACACCTAAAAAAAACAGCCACAGACGGATAGTGTGTGACTTTTCTCACCTCTCCCCATTTTTATTCCCTGGTCAAGGGTGACCTTGTCAAGAGAAGTTGCAAGTCTGCCAGAGTGTATTAACAATGGTCTGACCTTCTATATCATAGTCTAGTCCAGCTCCAGACATCTGGAGAGACGTGCTGATCTGGCAGGTCTCGCTCCTGAAGTGAGACCACCACACAGCCTACCTCATCATCCTCTTTCTGTCAGAGAACAACTAGCCTCAACCTTTCTTTCCACTGCTGGTGCTTGTATAATTATTGCCTGTATTGGCCTTCTTGACTTTTATTTTGAATGTATGTGTCAGGGCATCCCTGCATATTTTTGGGCATATCTGTCTGTCTCTGAGTGCACCAATGAGGATGGGCTTTGTAGAAGAGAGATGTCTGTCAAAAATGTTTTTTAGATAGATATATATATTTAAATATGTGTAGGGGTGGCACAGTGGTACAGTGACTAGTGCTGTGGTTCGAGTCTCTGCTTTCTAGGATAGGCTCTGGACCCCCCCATGACCTTGAATACAATAAGTGGTTACAGACGATGAATGGGTGGACCAATAGACGGACGGGTTATATATGTTAATTAATGTTTTTATATGAACACTTGCACTATTTATTAAATCAGCAGTTTCATTAGGCTTCTGTAATGTGTTACACATAAACAGCCCCAAACCCAGATGACATTTTATTTGGCTCAGTAACCCTGAAAATAATTTTTCTATTTTCTAAATCCATTTATAGGTTTTTCCTGTATTTCTGTACACACTTCCCACCGCTCAGCAAACTTTATTTGGGGGGGCGGGGTTTCGTACACAGAAAACAACATCTGACAACTTACGAACAGGCTGCCATAAAACTTGTATTCAAAATTTTGCTTAAATGTTTCATAATAACCAACGCATACACTTCTTCGTGACACTCCTCAATACATCGCACGGCTTCAGCGATCCGTGGGTCACGACGCATACTTTCATTGTCATTGTTATTGTTATGTAATTATCGTGTCGTGTATCATTATTGCTCTGACTTACCTACAAATTTCGTAAATCTCATTTGTAACTTGGGGGCCCATATTTCTTCGGAGGACTTTTACATCCTTTTCACATCCTCGAATCGTCTCTGGTCCAAGCTCCTTTTCCTGCCTGCCTGCTTCAAAGAGCTCAACCTTAGCAGGGCCCAATGTCAGCTGTACACCGCTGAACGACAGGTGTGGATGCGGCCACGCGATCGGGACCCTCGTGGTTTGCCCTTATTAAGCCTGTTCCCGCTGTGCCCGTGCTCCGCCGGCTACATTCCTGCCTCACGTTTATGTGCCTTGCTTATATTTTGGACGTTTGCCCTGTAATCCATGCTGCCCGGCTATAATTATGGCCACCTGATATGGCCGACTGTACCGGGCGCTGGACCGAGTGACACCTGGGCATCATGCCAGCTTCACCGCTTTCCAAGGATCACCTTCATCCCGCTCCGGCTCCTGGCATGGCTCCATTTGTGTGACTCGAACCCACGAACGGCCTTTTGGCCATTAGCCGCAGCCCATTAGCCTGCACACGACGGGCTTTTTTTTTTTTTTTTTTTTGGCCTGTGATTTCAAAGGTAATATAGAGTAGACACTGGAATACCGGTACAATGTTGAACATTGACTTTAAGTGGGATTAGCAAAAAGGTTGACTAAGACTTCGGAGTTCTGGTTGTTCACGGAAGCTAAGGTTGGGCCTCGGCTAACTGCGCTAAATCCCCAGTAGGTTGCTAAGCAGCTCCACTCTTGGTTTTGGGTTTGGTTTAGTTGGCCCATAATAAATAGGCAGGATGTTTCCTCTTAGGCATCGCAAATTGCTAGTCTCTAAATTTTTTTTTTTTTTTTTTCAAACGCTTGGAAGTTTGCTGCAGGAGCAGAAAATTGTAATTAAACGAGCCAATCCATCAAGTTGCACTGGTACCTTTAATCAAAGTAATTTGCGTGATCTTTGCAGCGATAAAGAGCTACCGCTGAAGGATTTAACTGCTTGGTTAAGGAGACAGATGCTGGAGGTTGGGGGGAGACGGTTATGATGGGCTTCCTGGTCCAGGGGGTAGGCAGGCCTGGACAGACTTCCATCTGTCAGCAGAAATCGAAGCACTCCCCTTGGGGAACAACCTGTCCCCAGGCCTGTGTGTGTGCTGAAGGCCTCCAGCACCAAGCTGAATGGGAGAACTTTTAACCATCAGGAGCTCTGAGCAGCTGTTGGGGGCCAGAGGTAAGTCTTTCCACAGTCTGTCATCACATGGTCAATCAATAGGCACAGGGCTGAAAATCGATTATCTATATAAAAATGTTTTGTTGATTCCATTTACCAGTGGCGATGCTCAAATTACAACAGGGAGTCGTCCCCCCACTGGCTCAGGAGAGCACTATGGGCAATGTAATAATTTTTTGCACTTGTTTTGTTACCTTCCGTTTTTAGGGGTGTATACCAGCCCCAGCTCAAAGCTGATTGGCCTCCAAAATATGCCCTCCCTTGTCACTCACTGATTCAGAACATATCACTGGCTAATGAGAATGTTGTCCCCTCATATGCACCTAACCTTAGAAGTTCCAAGAGTCGCCCCTGCATAATATTCTGCTTTCAGATCGAATCACACTGTTGTCATTACATGATTCATTGATTGCTTTGGCCCAAGCGTTAGAAACAGGTCGAATTGTTCTTGTTTCTGCAGAACCACCGGCTTTAGTCGCAAGGTTGAGGGATGGGCATAAAGCCGATGCCTTGTAAATCATGTTGTGTCATGTGAATGGACCCACTCAACCCCACAGCGCGCCCAGTGCCCCCCGCCTGTTGTCCCAGCGACGAGCAGTGTAAATGCCACGGCCGGCTTAAATTAGGGCATGGTGAGATGCCACCAAGGGTGGAAAATAGCTTGATAATCACCTCTGTCATTTAATGAATGTGAGCGCGGAAAGGCTCCGACATGCTAAGCCCTCGTCACTTTTAGCATGCTGATATCAGCAGGCCCAGTTTTTTTTTGGGGGGGGGAGCAGCAAAAGGGATTTTCTTTGCCAATTATCACCCTGTGACCACTGACCTTACCGGGAAGGTCCAGTCGAGCGATACGTTGCCCGTGATCGACCACGTCAAGGTTCACATTTGTAACGGACGTTGAAGTCATTCTCACGGGTACTCACTGAAAAGGCGATTGGCCCAAAGGTTAACAGGGGGTATAGCGATGTCTTTGGAATTATTGAACACAGTCACAGCCCGAAGGACAAGAATCTACTTCCTGCTTAGGTCAGGCGAAATGATCAGTTTTGTGCCGGAGAACTGTAACTGGCACAGGGACTTAGGAAGGACAGGCAGCACTTGTGGCCTGCTTGAGGTACAGTAAAGTTTTTTCTAAAAACGAATGGTGAATATGGACAACCAGCTTGGGGTCAGGTGAGAGGGGCAACATTGGAATGCTGCCCTGACAGTTTTATACCTTGGGACACCCCCCCCCCCAACCCCCAGCAGCACCAAAGCCCAGCTTCAATTCCACTGATGGGGGCCGCTCAGTTTTTTTAACACTGGCTGTTAATCCGTTCATCAGCCAACACACTCAATGTCTCTACTGACCTCCTGTTGTTAGTTGGAGGCTGGTGATGTTCCACTGCAGCACGAAATAGATCCTCACATGTTCCACCATGGAAGATGGAAATGTCCTTGGGGAACAGTTCCTCCTTCTGAACAACTGTATAGAAGTCATTAAAAAAATGACTGTTGTCTGTGCAAACAGAGGGCCACATTAAAAAGTTTGTGTATAAATAGTGGCCTTTTCCGAGAGCCTGGGAAGGAAACTGGATCCCTGATGTAAAAGGAAACTTATGTGCTTTGGAGGGACAGAGTGTGCATCTCAGACACCCTCGTTGCCAAAATTATATGGAAAATACGGTATGCAGAGGGGAAAAAATGAATGCACGCTTTGCTGGTTGTGAGCATCTACAAGAGAATGCTATGGGAATTGAGAAGAATCAGCTTTAAGGCAGCACCGAGAATCCTGAGGGAACAGAACTGTCATCCCAGCCGTCCACCTGTCCTGTTCTCTCCAGTGGACGAAAGTGTACGGCGCTCGCAATGGGGACACCAGTGAAGGAATGTTCGATGACAGCTTGAGAGCTGAGATACTTCCAAGCACATTACAGGGATCGAGAGCAGAAGTACACAGGCAGCTACAGAAATACACCATCGACACGTGGGGGCTACTTTGCTAAGTTTTCTTGTTTTTTTTCCACAGTGTTTAAACCTCCCAGCTAGTTTCCCGTCTCGTAACACACTTGGCTTGTCCTTTTAGTGCTCAGAATATGGCTGGATGCATTCGAGTGCACGATTCCAACACAATTTCATATTACTTATGTTTCAGATCTTGGGGGAGACAAAATGCTGATTAGCAGAGTGGTGCAGCTTCCATTCTGAAAATGGCAGACAAGTCCCAAAACCCTCAATGAAAACCTTCCTGCACATTCAAGCCACCGTAAATGTCCAGGCGCTTGCACATACTCTGCTAAGTCTCCCTCTCCCTGGCACCCCCTAACCCAAACACCTTGTGATACAATAAAAAGTGTGTCTGTTGTCTTATATATAATGCGTAAAGAAAAGGTCAAAGGACTGTAGTAAGTTTACCCTTTGTGTAATGGGGACATCTGCTCAGGGGATTATGCATTACAGACTCAAGTCCAAGTATCTTTGACTGTAGTATTTGAGGCTCTAACATCATTCAGAATCTCCATCAACATGCAAAAAAATAGACCTGGAGTTGGCCGCAAGTGGTTGAAAGCTTAGACCTCTGTTGCTATACTAGTGCCACCAGGGCGTTGGGTACTTTGCAGATCCCTGCCCAGGGCAGAGACAGAAATCCCATGAAGTGCTCGTAGCAGTCGGAGGGAGACTCTGGGCTCCTATAGGCCGACTTTGCAGCAATGTCCATCAATGTACATCGTCTACACGTACTCCTAAAGGACGCTGTTATTTATCTGCTGCTGATGATCCTATAAAAAGCTCAGCGCCTTGCAACTCTCCACGTGAGCCAGTCGACGGGCGTTATTTCAATGAACACGTCGTTCTTCATTTCATTTTGAACGGCAGGATTCGTGAAGGGACGTTGCATAGAGCTAGGCGTTTCTGCGGCAACAGAGTGCTCGTCCCCCCGTGCAGAGTTCGGTAGGACCTACAGATGCCGAGCGAGGGATTTAACACTCACGTTCTGCAGTAACCTTCACGGCAATCTTATGGTAACCCGCACCTTGGGGCTCGTGTGCGGTATAAGTCAGCACAGAGATCGGCCAGTGAATACAGCAAAAGGCAAAGCAAAAAACGATTGAAGCAATATATTAAAAAGCCCCACACCTCCCCCCATCCCCCCCCAGCAGCATCACACTGAAGCTGACCCAGCGTCAGACGTAGCCTACCTCCCAGTTGAAGTCAATTCCAGCTTGCTGCAGCTCAGTCTCCTGCCAGCGGAGAGGAATTATTATCCAGTACCACGGTCCCAGCCTTTTGCCTTCTCTCCAGCTGTGTTTGTAATGTGTTTTTATCTCCAGTCCGCTGCCTGCGCGTGTGTCTGCTGGAGTCCAGGTCGAGCTGGAGCCCATGGGGTGGGGGGAGGGGGGGCTAGTGCGTTGAAGCAGTTCTCACCGGCCTCCTGCCGGTCCTCTCTGAAGTGGGAGCGTGCCTCAGCCAGGGAGGGGGATGGAGGTG
>JAODKE010000085.1:1034776-1045544 GCA_026779605.1 Mormyrus hasselquistii
AGTGGTTATAGCCGGGATTTTGCCTGGCTCCATGGAAATCTGGCACTCTCTAGAACAAAATTGAACTACGAGAGAACAACGTTCATAAACGCCAGAATGAGCGTGTTCACGTTCACGTTCATCAGGCAGATATACAGTACGTTCAGTTCACATTCACCCAGAATATGAACGAGTTCATGAACGATCGTTCAATGAACTCGTTCAGGCACAACACTGGAAACCTCTGGGTCATTCTTGACTCTGCCTTTAAACTGGATGAACAGATCAGCTCAGATATAAGGTCTAGCTTTTTTTTCTAAGAGTAAAGTCAAGCACTACATTCCCCCTGAGCAGTTTCAGACAGTAATTCATACTTTCATCACATCTCGCCTAGATTACTGTAACTCATTATACATAGGCTTAGTTAGTCACAACTTGAATGGTTACAAGCCATTCAAAATACTGCAGCTCATCTTCTGACAGGGAAGAGAAAACGTGATCATATTACACCTATACTGGCCTCCCTATGCTGGCTTCTAGTACACTTCAGGATCCAGTTTAAAATTTTACTTTTTGTTTTTAAATGTCTAAATGTCTTGGCACCTGCTTACCTGTCGGAGCTCCTTGTTCTTTGCTCTCCTTCCAGAGTGCTGCGATCCTCTGATCAGCAGCTACTGAATATCCCCAGAGCAAAGGTCAAAGCTAGAGGTCGCACAGCCTTTTCGGTAGTAGATAGTAGCCCCCAGTTTGTGAACAGCCTCCCCTTGCAGTTGAGAGCTGCGCAGAATCTTAATCATGTTAAAACCCTGCTTTTTACCTGGTTTCTTATCTTATCTTGTTTGTTATTACTATTATTATTATTTTTATCTTATCGTATTGATTTGTGTCTTGTGGTATTTAATTGTATTAACCCTAACTGTATATTAACTATGTACGTTTCTATTATCTATTGTGTATCTATTAGTATCTATTGACTTGTTTCTATGCTTGTACAGCACTTTGGCCAACGGAAGTTGTTTTAAATGTACTTTATAAAAACATTTGATTGATTGATTGATTGATTGATCGATTTCTGTGCATGCTTTCAGAACTGTCCAGTTCAGTTCCGGGAAACTTATTCAAAACCACTTATTTTATAAGTAAATGCCTTGTTTTGTTGTATTGCCCTGGATTTCCCCCGATTCCTCTATTTTCTCTTTCATTAATTTTCCCCCGTCGATTTTAATTGCACCACACACAGCAGAATTCCTTTCCACTGCGTCTAGAGGCCTTGCAGGCTCTGACAGGATGGTTTACGGTGTTGAACATTGCAGTGGTGGAACATAACCAGCTGACGTTCATGGGAGAACGACAAAACGTGTTCTTTATTGGGTACAAGCTCCCCCTAGGCCCGCTGAGGGAGGATCCTGGGCTGTGTGGAGCGCAGCATTAAATCCATGGGACTTTCCTACCCTTTGCTATGCTAAAGTTCACTGTCACTAAGCTTGGATTCACAGCACAGGGGGAGTGGGGGGAGGAGGGTGCTTTCATTAAAAGAAGAGGTATTTATGATTCAGCATTCTCCGCAGCCTTCTGTTCCTGGAGCTTGGGTCGGCCGTTTTAAAGATAGCTGTCAGTTATGCTTGGCCGCCCCTACTATCATATCGTCTCCCTGTCAGCAATGACCTCCCCTGCTGTCCACTTCAGCATGAGTGAAACGAACTGAAGCAGCACTTATCTCCTCCCTGCATGGTGAGGGGTTCAGGGCTCTGCTGTAAGGCCTTGTTCCAGAGCCAATCTGGCAGCTTTCGCCCACATGATTCCATGATGTCGATGCATTTATTCCTGATTTACTTGCTCTGATTTGGGAGCAGATGGTGAAGTGGGTGGAAATGCAGATATTCTCCTACAGAACACGGGCACATGACGGAAAGGTGTGAACAACTTGTATCACAAAAATGGCTGGAGAATTATCATCCTGTAGAAGCAAAACAGTACCTGTTCATCCACTGTATTAATATGGACTCTTCCCTATACATTTGTGGCTGAAGTGGAAACTGTGGAAGGTACAGAGGCAGCGTTCGTCCGCTCGTGTCGGTACACAGAAGTGACGTGACTGTGAAATGCAGACAAAACAAAACCCTGTCGTTTTGGCAGATGCGTCCGATGGGGGAGAAGAAGAGAAGCCCTCAGAGAAAGCTGCAGATGAGAAGAAACCAAGAAAGAGGAAGACTGAGAGTGTGAAGTTAACAAAGGCTAAGAAGAAGAAGGTATATCAAAAGCCCTAGTTTAAAATTTGCATATTGTGCATTGACTTTAATAATTTTACACTAGATTTTCCTACAGAAGGAGTGCTTCATTGCTCAGGAGAAGAAAGACACTGCTGAAGATAAAGGTGTTGAAAAGCCAAAGAGGAGGAGAAAGGTAAAGCAATGCATAAAACTGTTTTAGCTGCACTGTCCAAATGGAGGAGACAACCCTGCTTTTACTGACACCTGCAGGAATAAATGGGGAACTGCACTCAATGTGCATTCCATTTATCAAGCCGGCCATTACCGTGTTCCTCTGAACTCACGTGATCTTTCGTGTATTGTGTAGAAGAAGAACATCACCGATGCTTTGGCCACATCTGAGCCCAAGCCAGGATGTGCAGCCGATCTTCAGGAACTTCTCCATGATCACTACGCCGACAAGCGCTCCATCATTGAGTTGGAAGAGATGGAGCTCCCAGGTACATTTCTAGGGGCATCTCCAGGGAATATTTCTGGCCAGAATCCTTTGGATGGCAGCACACAAATATGAAAGTGGTACAGCTTTTTAACTTTTTGTGACTGATACTTAAGCTATGCTGCCGTCTGCTTAATGGTAGCTGAAGCATGATCCAGGTGAATCCTAAGTTCCCCTATAGCTAAACTGCGACCTTCATCTCGCCTCTCATGCCAGATTCCTGCTTCTTGGCCAGCAATGACCTTTCACACTCCCTGTCCTCCTACCTCAAGGAAAGTAAGTGCCTGGCTTCTGGTAACTGCCTCGTGTGACAAAAGCCCAACCCTGGTTAGTAAGTCACCTGATGCTGCTTCATATGTAAATTGGGAGCCATGTGTCTGTTAAACATGGCTCACCGCCTTCGTGACTTTTTGGCCAAATCACTATTGATATGATTAGTGAATCATTGTGCGTTTGTCAATAAGAGGGTTAATTACTTTACAGTTTGGATAAACTGTAGATGAGATTCATTTTTCCTGCTAGATTAAATTGCTAGATGCTAAATTGCTAGATGACCTTGTTTGGCATTGGTTTCACATTATGTTTCAGTTTGCCCAAAATGGGCCAAGGTCCAGAAGAACCACGCAATTAAGAAATCTGTTGTCCTGCTGATAATCTGTAGCTCAGCCCTTCGCACTATCGAGCTCATCAAGTAAGTGACAGAGGACTGTATTCAGTCACGATCTGAAGTATGAATACATTGAAAATGTGCTTGCACACAAGGAAAATACTGACTTCAACTCACATTTCTCCTCTTGTTAGGCAGCTGACATCTTTTAAAGGAGAAGTAAAAGTTCTTAAATTATTTGCAAAGCACATAAAGGTGAGTAATGCCACAGCTTTCTGCTAAAGTTTTTGTGCTCTTTTTCTTTTTTTGTTGCCGATTAACTCTTATCCAAAGCATGTTCCATAACCTTCAGTCTTGTACAAAGTTACGGTGAGCCTGGAGTCTGGTCCATCACAAGGCACCGACTCTCGAATGCTGCAGGCAATTTGGATAGAATTCTCTGCCCGTCTTTAGTCTGTGGGAAGAAACACAAATATGCAGGAATAAATCCACAAGTCCGAGGGTGTGAGGCCACACTGCTTTTCACTTTGCCAACCACACCACCCCAGCAACTCAAATGTTTTAGTCCTTTTAACAGCTAGATATCTATGTTTTTGTAGTGCCAGAGCTCCAGTAATCTCCAGTAAGCAGTGCCACAGTCCAGAGCTCCACTGACTAGATTAACTCCAACACACCTGAAAACAGTTTCGCAAAGGAACAGATTTAGGCTTGCCTGTGTGTGATGAATGGAGGTCTGCTATGTAACGCCGCTAATTCCCCCTGCCTCAGGTGGAGGAGCAGATGAAGCTGCTGGCAAAGGGGGTGGCACACATTGGAGTGGGAACGCCAGGGAGAATAAAAGCGCTCATTGAAAAAGGCAAGGGGACACATTTACTTGCCGTTAACCACTGGGGGGAGCACGGGGAAGGAGGGGGGTGTGTGGTTGCATTACTGAGTGACACAGAGAGGAAAATGCAATGAAGTATACACTGTTTTGGCTGTCATTCATTTGGGATAAAATGAATATCAGTGCTGTTTATTTAACCTCCAGAACTGATCAAATGTGTGCCACTCTGCCCCCTGGTGGTCTGAAAGAAGCATACATACAGAAGGTTCTTGCTATTGCTGTAGTTTCCTGCAGAGGTTCAGACCAAATAATGTACTTAAGTAGCACTGAGAATTACAGTGGTAACATCTAGATGTTCTGCTGCCGCAAAAATAATGACTCCAGGCCTGGTCATGTGACCTTCATGTGAGACTCCCTCCCTGATCACAGATGGGTTGGCCCTAGATGCCTTGAAGTATCTGGTGCTTGACTGGAACTGGAGGGACCAGAAGCTGAGGAGGATGGTTGACATCCCAGAGGTGAGAGAGCACCACCTGGTGCCAGAAGTATAGTAACTGCTGAAAATGTTCAGTCAAACAAACTGTACAATAAATTATTTTTTTAAGGATCCTTCCAATGGTTTATCTTGCTTCTTATGCATTTCTTTAAAACACTAAGAAGTTATTCATTAAGTTAATTTGAATTAATTTGCTATCCAGTGTCTCCTGCAGAGTCCATTGTTTGGGGTAGACACACGACATTTCACAGGCGGTTGTATTAATATGCACATTGTGGTGTCTCTTCTAGGTCAAAGTTGACATGCTGAGGCTTCTGGATACCCGCATCATTATGGGCTGCAGGGCTGGAACAATTAAATTGGGCCTCTTCTGATCAAAGACCTCTTCATAAATCACATTTTCCATTGTTCAGTAGTCATCAGTAGGACTGTCTTTAGTTAGTCATGATCCTGTATGTAAATGGTATGGATTTGTATCTGCCTCCCTAAACACAATGCAAAAAAACTGAAATGAAATGCAAATAAAGATAAACTGTTTCCGGGTGTCCAACATTCTCAGGTCTTCGTTGGGCAAGTTAATCACGTTGAAGTTAATGATTGTGGCTGCTCTGTGGTTTTCCTCTGGAAATATTTTACATATTGAATACACATGATCTTCAGAAACATGCAACAGACACCAGTTAAAGGGTTATAAGTTCTAAGCCCCTGCTTGTGCCTCTCACTCTTATTAGATGTCTCATATTAATGACTGTAGAATAAAATGGCCTTAATTCACCCATCTATCAATCCATCCATCCATATAAGAGATTTTCTCGGTCAGGGTTGCACATTAATTGCACACATTACCGTAATAACCTCACAATGCCTGCCACATACTTTTGCTCAAGAGAAAGCATTAAATATCATTTCAAACCATGTTTTAGATGATTATACTTTATTGATTCCCATAGGGAAATTCTCTTTTCAACTATCCTAGCTTCATTTGGGATAAAATGAATATCAGTATGGCAGCAACCTGCTATGGCACCCATGTAGCTCGGCTTTAAGGGGCATGTTCAAGGGCCCTGAGGCCAGGGCTCAAACCGGCAACCTTCTAACCACCAGCAGAGAGGCTTAGCCCACTGAGCCACATGCTGCCCTCTCTAGGGAAAACAAAGCGGGATTCAAACCCACATGTGCATAGCACACTGGATTAAGTCGTCTGTGCCATTAACCGGCCAGAAAGTTCCACATAATTTTCCAATGCTTTTTGCTGCAAAAATCTGGATTCATTTAGGAAAAATGAACACAGGATGAAAATAAAATATAGTGTGTAAATGTTTGAAATGTAATAATAACATATGTGAGGTTTAAAATTGATTAAATTTGGACGTATCCTACAAACAAGGATTAACATGCAAATGTTAAAGATTTATTATAAAAGACCTTTTCTCTTCAGGAAGTCGTTTTTTATTACAGCATATACAGTAAATCCTTAAGTGAAGAGATCTCTGACCAGTCAGTATTTTTATTGTTCTGCTTAAAGGTCTCTCTAGATAAGCAAGACCAGACCATATTTAAAGTCTAAATTAAGAATTATAATCCATTTTATAACCATGAGATGTAACTCTGATACAGATGTGCTGAGATAAAATGTATATATTCCCGTAAGCAACTGTAAAGTTCTCATGAAATAACACAAGAACAAGAACGAAAGACATCAGATACAAATATTTCTACCAATGTAATTTTTGTTTATATTCATCCACAGAAATAATACACATATTACAAACAACTTAACACTGTTCTACATGTACCAGCCTCTGAAAATAATTTGGACCAAGTATATATTTTGCATCCTTGTAATAGGATTTAAATGTCTTCTCCTGATAATTCTTATCATCTAGACTGTATGGCCACTTATCTTTTAAAGTTGGTTTTATAAGCAGATTGGTTTCCAGATTAAAGATTGACACTAAGATAACTCTGCCACATACTTTCAGTTTTGTGTCATAAATACACCAGTAGGAGCTGCATTCAGCATTTGAAGCAGGGAGGGATAATGGACAGCCCTGATCAGCCCAGCCAGCCATGCTTTGGTAACTACATACTATATACCTTTTAAGGTTATGATAATGTACTGTGTATGTGTGGCATGGTAAATTCCAATTGATGATTCATCTGCATTTTGAATTAAGATAGGACTGTTTGTAACTTGAATTTATGTTTAGTTTTTTTTTTTTTTTTACATTTCTAAGTGCATAAAGCGAAACAGTAAGTGAGGATGATTTATATTATATAATCATGTATTATGCAATTTAAATTCAATTTTATAAATTGGCCATTATATTTATCTTAGTCTGTGACATTGCATTTTGTTTCAGTGGCACGTAAAGTGCACGGTCTAAGAAAAATACTATGCAAGCTTGGACTGGAGAAGTACTTTCCCAACAAGATGTCTCTGCAGTGTCTACTGAAGATCACCAGTGACTCCAGCACAGACGCAGCGTCAGACTCAGGGAGGACTCTCCCCATGCGCTTCCTGAAGCGACTGATGATGCTCAATGCTGAATGCCGAAGCATCGTGGCTCAAACAGAAGACGATGACGACGACAGTGGGGAAAGCGACACAGTGAATCTTCTGGACCTTGTTACTGCGCTCTTCCACTGCGCGGACAGCTTCCTCCAGCAGGCAATGATGCTAAAGATGTCAATGTGTCAGTTTGCCCTGCCCCTTCTACTACCCCCAGGCAGTGGATCCCAGTGCACGCTGATGCTCTGGGCCATGCAGGAGATCCGGAAGGAGTGGCGTCCCCACTCCCTATTGGACACAAGAGGATTTGTGGAGGACAGTATTGTCAATGTCAGCATGCCATTCATCTCCTTTGTCAGGCTACGTGAATGCAGCCTGCCCAAGTCCCAGCTTCTCAATGAGATCATGAGCAAAGCTCAGCAAATGCACAACATCTTCACACACATTGACATGGAGGCAGGAAATGTACCTAGGTACATTGCTGATGGATTGGTTGAAATTACTTGGTATCTTCCCTGTGGTAACAAAAATCTTGATATCTTCCCAGAACCTCTGACAGTGGCTAATTTGCGAGGAGATATTTGTTCCTCAGAAACACAATTTGCATTTCTCGCGAAGGTGTCATCCGCTATTTTTTTATTCCTAGATCAGGCTGAAGAGGCAGAAATTAAGCTGTTAAGCTCTGTAAAATATAGTGCATCCAAGTCCAAGTTTTTCCTGGTTGTTAAGACTGATAAAGAGACAAAAAAAATAAATAATCCTTCTGTTGAGCAGCTAATCAGTCAATTAGACTTGCAATCAAGTAATATAATATCAAAATCTGCAAAGGACAACAAATCAAGATTTTCAAATAAGCTAACTGCTGCTGTCACACACGTAATGCAGAACTGCAAAGAGAGTATAACCCTAAAACAGATTTCAAGTGTGGCTTATGATCTAGGCATTCAGGTTGATGAAGACAAAACAGATGCTTCTAAATCTGGAAAAAAGGCTGCCAAGGAGGTTGAGAAAACAATTGGTGTTCGAGAAGTAGCAGAATACAAGAAGAATTTTCTGCCTCTGCAAGGTGAACCATGGAAGAAATTAGCACAACTAGAAAAGGAAGAGTGTCGGTTGCTCAACTCTAAAGATCAACATTTGGAGACATACAAGGCTCAGCTACAAGAGGAGATACGGGACATAAAAAATAATCAAGGGAATTACCAGACAACCAAACCTATGCTGAGCTTTATTAATGCTCTCTCAACCTCAGATAAACAGGAAAGAGCCTTTTTCCTTAAATGGTTGAGTCTCAGTCTAGACACTCATTCCCAAAAAGTATTAAGCAAACTTCGCTGCCAGCTGAAGGAAGCACGGGAGCAGAAAATCAACAAGGACTCACTGGCACGGCTTGACCAACAGCTTCTTGACAGTTCCCTGGGCATTGAGCATTACTTCAGAGAAATGGGACAAATCTATGAGGCCTTTAAGGGTAGGTCCAATCAGTTCTCTGATCTTCCTAATATTGCTGCAGAAATTTTGTTAAATGGAGTCCCTCTGGAACTTTTGGATGGAGATGCATCTAATATCCCAGTGGACTGGGTGAGAGATGTGCTTATGAAGCTTCACAGTGCAGTGGGTGAGAAAAGTCGCCTGTGGGTGGTGGCAGTACTTGGGGTGCAGAGTACAGGAAAGTCAACTCTGCTCAATGCTATGTTTGGGGTCCAGTTCCCTGTCAGCAGTGGCAGATGTACCCGTGGGGCCTTTATGTTGCTTCTTAAAATCGAGGAGGACCTGCGTGAAGAACTGGGCTGTGATTTTATCCTGCTGATTGACACAGAGGGCCTCAAGTCTTCAGAGATGTCCCAGCTTGAGGACAGTTATGAACATGACAATCAGCTAGCCACCCTGGTTGTTGGTTTAAGCGACATTACTATTATCAACATCGCCATGGAAAACTCAACAGAAATGAAGGACATTTTGCAGATTGTTGTTCATGCATTTCTCAGGATGAAAGAAGTTGGCAAGAAGCCCAGATGCCATTTTGTTCATCAGAACGTAGCTGGAGTTTCAGCACACAATAAAACCACTGCAGAAAGACGACAACTCATGGACCAGCTAGATGAGATGGTAAATATCGCAGCTAAAATGGAGAAACAGACTGAAGTCATTAAATTCACAGATGTATTAGATTATGATATGGAGAAGAATAACTGGTATATCCCAGGGCTGTGGCATGGCACCCCACCAATGGCCCCAGTCAACACAGGATACAGTGAAGCTGTGCATGAATTCAAGAACCACCTCATAGAAGAGATAAAGTCTTGCAAGACAGAACGACATCCTTCACAAATTCCTGAATTCTTGGAATGGATGCAGAGTCTATGGAAAGCAGTCAAATATGAAAACTTTATTTTCAGCTTCCGAAACACGTTGGTGGCCCACGCCTATGACAACATGTGTAAGGACTTCAATCAATGGGAATGGGAATTCCGTAAACAAATGCTCCAGTGGGTAGCAGGAGCAGAGGTGCAGATTTCCCATTTTCTGACAGAAAATGCTGATAATCTGAATGATTTACAGCAATTAATCACAAAGATAAAACAAAATGCATCAAGTGAGTTGAAGACAGAGGAACAAAAAATGACTGAAAAACTAAAGGAATACTACAAAAGAAAAGACAGGCATGTCCATCTAATTGAAAAGTACAAAATGGACTTCTTTAATAGCATTAGATGTCTGCAGAGAGAAATTGAACATTTTGTGAATAACAAATTGGACACGACTGTTGAATTAGAAAGGAACATGAAAAAGGTGAGAGACATTCATAGTCAGCACATGAAAATGATTGAGGGGCAAGTGTCCAGACTCCTGAAATCGTGTAAGAACACAAATACCCAATTGTCAGACGAACAGTTGAGCAAAGAGTTTGAAAGGATGTGGGCTGAGACTGTGATAAATATTACAGGTCTGAAGGAGCGAGATATTGCTGCTTCTGTGTTCGCAAAGTTACGCAAGAATTTGGAAAGACGAAACGTCAATGAGGACTTGCAAAATGTTACAAGTTTCATTGACTATGCTGGTGAGACCTTTGAAGTTAAGAGCAAACATTTAAAAGTAAGCTGGATTAGAAAGAAATGGAATGAATTTCTAAAGAAGGAAATAAATGCAAAGGCACAATATGCTATAAATGAGATCATTGACAATTGCCAACGGTTTGTTAAAGACCTTGTCAAGAGTGAGGAAGATTACAGTGACATGTTCACCAACGATTTGCTTGAAAAGATAGACCATGATCTTGTGCATGAAAAGCTTAAAACCAACACAAAGTGTGAAGTTGATCTAAAACTGCACATCTGTAGTCATGCTGCAAGGGATTTCCTTAAGATGCACAAGCAGTTCCTTAAAAATAAAGATCCTCGTCAACACCTAGAGGATTCTAAAGCTCGGTACTTATCAGACTTTTTGGATCTGTACCACGAGAAGGATCACTGTCAGCGAAAAGTGACAGACTTTGTCAATTTATGTCTTAAACCTGCAGTGACAGATTATATTAACAGATCATTGGGGATTGACATTGTGGACGAAGTCCTGACAAGCAGCCATTCCACCGAGTACAGCTCTCGATCTTACTTTCAGTTCACCATTCTGAAGGAGCTATTG
>JAODKE010000085.1:1083814-1114414 GCA_026779605.1 Mormyrus hasselquistii
GCACATATGTTCAGTAAAACTGTGTCCTTATTACAGTAGCTGAAGTTTAAGTTAGGCGACCGCATCCAGTGTGTGTGTGGGGGGAGGATGTCTACTTCTGCTGGGGCGTCGGGGGCGACCGAGCAGAGGGGGAGAGATGCAGCCGCTGGAGCGAACTCAACACTTACAGATAATAAAACCCAAAATTCACTGTCTCAGAAAATTAAAATTTTGTGAAAAAGTTCAATATCGTAAGCTCAAAATGCCTGTCTTACAATTGCATCCCTGACATGTGATCATTACTTCTGACTGGTAAATTGAATAATAGTAATTATTGTCATTTTCATTAAAATACAATGGACAGTAGAGCTTTGAGATTTTACTTGAGTACAGACATCTCACGGGGATTATTTCCCTTGACTATACCGAAAAGCTTCATGTGTTATTGCATACTTTATTTTCATTGCCAATGTCTTTGTTCAACAATTGTACAAATTACAAATAAATGTATATCATCAGCAAACATTGCTTCCTCGAATCCACCGTGTTGAGATCAGGATTATCCTGATTATTTGGATCAAATGTATCACAAGTCAAGCACAAACTTTTTTTGAATCAACACAAAGTGAAGGTTTGATCCAGATTAAAAACGAGATTGGAATAAGTGAGCTGATTTTTACTGGTTTATCAGGGTAACTTGTCAGAATTAAGGTACCACAGTTTAATTTGACTTCATATTCATTTGCCTACATTTTGCTAAGACTACCTTAAATCCGATAAGATATCGCGATAAGCAAGTAACCCCGCTAATTAGTACAGGTTACTGATTTCAAAATCCCTCTTTTTCCTTTGAACAACCTGTTTTCAAGATTCAATCCAATCCGTTGTATGAAATCCCATTACAATCACTTCTTCTTATTATTATTCTTCTTATTACAGTATTAGTAGTGGTGAAAAAAGGATGGGTCAATTGTAAGACCCGGATGTGAGTGGGCGTGTCTCTGGAGACGCGTCTGTCCAATAAGAACCGCAGGAGGAGATTTAAACTTCAGACACGATGCCTTCGTTTTGGTGGAGTTTCCCATAATATTAGTGCGGTAAAATAACAGTTTCCTTTTTAAAAAAAAAAAAAAAAAAAAACTCTGTCAGTCGATTGCGTACGTGTTAATAAAGTAAATGATCGTCCACATTCACTGATTTTTAAAGTGGAAATCGCTGTGATAGTTATTGAGACATTTTATTTAATATATTTTACGCTTCGTTTATTTACAGCGAATTTACCAAACCCCGCGTGATTCTGACTCCAAAGCGCCGTTAACATGAATTCGTCAAAGCAGCCGGCACAAAGCCGACGAAATGCGAAGAAGGCGAAGCGCGGCGATAAAAACGAGCCCCCGACCAAAGACCACGCCGTGTGCTCGCAGATAAGCCCGTGGATTAAAAGGGCCAATGTTTTCCCCACGGGGAGACAGCTGCCCCGCACCCCTCCAGCGTCCCAGAGGGACCGGGGCTTGTTCGCCACGGCCCGGGCACCCGAAGGACCGACCGTCAGTAAGCAGCCTCGCCAGACTGAGGGGGAGAGCACGAACTATCCAGCGTCCGGACATGGAATAGATCGGGTATGAGCTGTCGATATCCGTCTGTCTAAAAGGCTAAACTTTTTAATTAAATCAATCACATTGAGTGTTACAGAAGCTCCACAAGGTGTATTTGCCTCTTTTATAATCCACTCCTCTAGAATTCATGTACACCTGCCGCAGAAGGGGCGCAGGGTGGAGGCGAGCGGGAGCATTGTGTCCGAAGACACAGTACGATCACGGCCGCAGGTGAGCTGCGGGAACCCCCGGGTGACGTCAGAAACTCACACGGTCCCGAAGGCTGTCAGCCGGGATGCATCCATCGTGATTTCTTATGGATGATTCCAAAAGTCGATTTTTTAATTATTTTTTTTACAAGCAAATCGGTCAATTCCTGAACCGATTGCACATCTTATTTTATTTTTTTGCTTTTTTAAACTATAAAAAGAGGAAAACTAAATGAATAAGAATACAACTGAATACAATTCGTTTTTCTCTCTAATAGACGGAATAGGGAAAAATGTCTGGCCATGTAAATTTGCATAAGCACTAGAAAAATAAACGTTGCGTATTTGTAGGCAATTTGTTGTTGCATTTTTTTGTTTTAAGTTATTAAATGTTATATCAAGTCGCGTTTAGTGCAATGAGTGAAGCACAAAGTGCCTACAGCAGTTGTTTTTTAATTTAAAATCTGTCAATGTAATTTAAAGAAAAAACGACAGTCCTATAGAGATCTGTATTGCCTTTTGTTGCCACTGGTCTTTGCTTTATGGCTTTTTATAAATACTCTTTATAAAAAGATGCATTTCAGCTTTGTCACAAGCCTGTTGGTTTCTCGCATTCATCACCTGAGATGCTGAGCTTAAACGTTCGCAGATGGTAGATGGGTAAGCTCATGCCGCTTCAGCAAACACAGGAAAGCAGTGCTTATTTGTGTGCATGGAGCATCTACTACGACATTTCTGGAATGGCCAAAACAAATGAAAAACCAGCCAGTTACTAGTCGCATGGTAGGAGCAACAACTGACTGGTTCAGATTGATGGCTGGCTGACCAGTGTATCCTAGATGTCAGGTGCTGTGTTTCACTGTCACTGACTGCTATGCAAATATCAATCACAGCCTTTGTCTCCATTATAGATGCATCTGACCCGCGCATATATTCAGAACTGGTTAGCAGTTTTCTGAGGAGTACACTGCCAACTGAAAGGATGCTGGACTGGATGCAAATGAGAAATTTCCATTGCTCTCTCCTTTATCCTTTTTTCATTCTGCCCTCTCTCTCGTTGCAGTGCAGCCCGATGAGATGAACCCTGAATGCTTCATCAAGGGCATGCAGGGTTACCAATGGACTGCAGAGGACCTTGAGTTTGTTGAGCGTGCTAAAAACGAGAGGCAGGTTCGACAGCTAAAGGTGAGATGTGAATGGCTTGGGCTGACTAATCGATAGCGTTCAAATACAGTATTTTTTTTTGTAGTATCTCTTGTGGGTTTATGTGTGGATCAAGTGCTTCTATGATTTAGGCAGAGTTATGCGTGCTGCTGAAACAGCTTAAGGACGAAGAGCAGAAGAAGGATCTTGCCCTGGCCATCAGAGACAAAGTGCAAGCAGACCTGGTCCAGGTATGATTGTGAGCCAGGCCTTCACATCCAACATCAGTTCCTGACCTGACAAATGCTGGATGAATGGGCAAAAATTCCCACAGACACACCTCAAAATCTCGTGGAAAGCCTTCAGAGAACAGTGACAGCTGTTATAGCTGCGAAGGGGGGGACCAACTCCATATTGATACCTATGGATTTAAAGTGGCATGTCAAAGTTCCCGTAGGTGTAATGGCCAGGTCTCTCGATACTTTTGTCCATGCAGTTTGTATGAAGTAATACTTATCGCCTACAAAGCTCTTCATGAACTTGCTCCTATCTATCTAAGCTACCTAGGCTTAGGTCATCTTCACTAGGTGGCAAGGCATTTTAGTGCTGGTGACTAAACACAGTAATGCACTGCCACAGTGCCTGGCGTTCAATCTACTTCAACTTTTAAGCATCGGTTAAAAACGTATCTTTTTCAGGAATGTTATTATGCATCATCCAGTTTGTAAGGTTGAATTTGAAGCTGGGCAGCCCAGTTCCAGTACATACATGCACTCTAAAGCAGCCTTGTGTATGTGTGAGAGGCTCCATATAGATACATTTTATCATAATTATTGCTACATGTTGTAGAAAATTTTGTAGCATCTGTTGTGCAGCCATGTTTGGTGTTTCAGATGGCTGACTTTGATCAGATCCTACACCTGGGTAGAGACTTCCTCTGTAGGAAGATGCCAGTGGCTGAAGTTGAGCGCATGGACTATGAATCTGTCCTGGAGCATATTAGAGTTGCAGATGTTCAGTCAGCCACGTGTGAGGAGCGATCAAAGCTAGTGCAGTTGGAGGAGAAGCTGTCCAGGTTGCAGCAGCTCTGCAGGTAGGCTGGGTGCAGTCCTAGTGCAGGGTTCCCCTCCTAGGACGTGGGAAAGGTGTTGGGTGTGCAGATCGATGCTGCTGTAGTCTTCCTGAACTTTCTAGTAAACAAACATGGAGTTTTCGTTTTGTGATTTTCTTCCAAGGAATAACTTGCTTGGTTTACTAGAACATTTAATGTGTCCATACATTTCTTAGCAATGAAAAACACCGTAAGGAGATGGAAAGACTCACGGACAAGATCATTCAGAAACAGGTATAAAATCACATCATTGCTTGTCAGTTGTGGTGAATTAACTCACGAAATGTACATTTCCTTCAATCCAGGCAAAAGTGGAGGATTTGAAGAGGGAGATATCTGATGTTAAGTTGAAGATTTCACAAGCAGAGGTGAATTACATTTTACTACCACCCTGGGATGGGTTGGTAAACATCGGGTTCAGTTTGTTGCAGGAATTATGAGGTCTGTATTTATGGTCCTAGGACACGTTGAGAGAGACTAAGACTCAGGTGGCAGCAGTAAAGGTTCAAAAAACACCGCAGAAGGAAGAAGAGGTGGACATGACCAAAGTCCTTAGACGCTCCAAGAGGATTGCAGTAAGGATGGAGAAATTTCTGGAACGAGAGGCCATTTTCAAGAAAATACATGCTTTGAAGTAGCTCATAAGATCATGCTTGTTGATATAATTAATAAAAAATAAAGGATTTTCTATTCAACCGGGTTTGATGTTTCTTTTGAAGGGTAAGAAACCTATGATGACATCTTCAGGAATCTTTTACTGCTTTCTAATTGCCTGCACTACCAGGTTACCACACAAGATGGCAGTATTACTGTAAGTATAGCAGTTCATATTGTTTAATGTATTTGGATTTATCATTTTTCCAAAGGTGGTTGTAATGTTTCCGATTAATGGTTTTCTCCCTCCATTCATATAGCATGTAAGACAGGAACAAGAAAATAGTCAATGTCCATGCAGAAACGACAGGGTGTGACAATGATTTTATTAAGGTATACAATAAATTTAAATTCTCTCTATACAATCTAGCAACAGACGGAAGCACACGGAGGTACAGCATGGATACATTCAATGGATTCAACCAGGGTAAACTTCTCTACAGCCACAGTAGTGAGGGCTCTGCACATCGCTATCTAAGAAACACAGGAAATTTTAATTTGCTTATTTTCACAGGGACTCTCCACTAGCTTTTCACGTACCATATGAATACACCTATCCGTCACCAATACAAATCAGTGCAGAGTCACCCTGCTCAACGCAGGGGAAGGGGACTCCTGGAAATGTCCTCTTATCAATGCGAAATGACTGTCTGTGAAAGGACTTGAAACGCTGACAGCCTAACAGTGTTATGTGGCCATTTTATTTCCGGGTGGGAATAAAGCCAGAGGTCGTGCTGGAAAATCAAGATGTTCATGCCTCAGTTTAGAACTACTAATGAAATGCTGATACTTTAAGGAATAGACACCAGTCTAAGAATATAAAAAAATATTTAAAAATAATTATGAATCAGTCTCAACTCTGGCGCCAAAACATCTATTCAACCAGGCCAGTTTTAACTGTTCAGTTTTCCTTAAACCCCTCCAAACAGTGAATGTAACTGTCAGCTGGTCACTGCCTAACCTCTGGTAGAAAGTTTTGGTTCGACCAGCTGAATACAATAGTGTAAAAATGGTTAAAATCGCATCTTTCTCAGCAGGAAATGTATGTCGAGTGCTTCTGGATAAGCGCTGGAAGCAGCTGGAGGCTGTCGCGTCTCCTCAGAGTGTACAGTACGTTTTTCGAAACTCAAACAGCAGCTCACACTTCAGTCGAGTCCCCCAGACAGCAGGTGTAGTCTTTCCGGCTTTCCTAGAAGCCTTTTAATCCAACAACACAATGCCCCCCCACTTTTCACACACGACCTTCAACCAATCAGATGTAAAATGGGGGGGGTGGCAACTAGCCTGAAGGTAACTAGTCACGGTTTTCTTGGCAAATGGGCATTTGAGTTTCTATGTGCCATTGAAAGGAAAGCTGCCCCAACGTTAAAATAAAAATTCGCTGAACTGCCAGCCTTCAGGGCTGGGATCCTCCTAACCCTTGCAACAAATTTCAATTAACACCTACTTTATGGCTGAAACACCGGGTGACTCACGGGTAGAATAACTTCAGCGATACACTGAGGAGTGAAGCTGGGGAGAAGCAGCTCTCGCCGCGGTCACCGAGGCATGGAACAGCCCAACCCAACTGAAGTATCAAAGCTTCAAAGCTTTCAATTGAACGTAGACCAAGAAAAAGGGGGGGAGGGGGGTTTAAGGACCTCACAGTTTGATATTACAGAAGATTAAGACGAGAGAGTGAGCCTTTTCTGTGCTAAAACAGTGGTGAGCTTTCACGACAAACATTCATTTCCATTAAATCAGTGAAAGGACTGTAGCGACTATCGATCTTAAGAGACAAACTGTGCACAAACAGGTGAACATTTACCACAACAAACATCTCAATGAGACCGATTGCGGCCCAGTGGACTTGAATTCAGAGCTAATACCCCCGTTTTCTTCACACCACCTCCTGGGGAGTTTCAACCAGGTGTGCCGAAAAGGGTAATGAAACAGTTCGCTGAGGCTAGCCAGGGTTCCGTGAAGGTCACCCAGATCTCAGCTGTCCTCACGGGCTTTCTGGGCACCATTCTGGGGGACTTGGTAGACCAGGTCCTCTGTGGACTGGGTCTGCCCAGGTGTGGTCTTGGGCGTGTCGTACTGAGCGCACGATCCTGATTGGCCGCTGTCTGTCCTCGTGAGGAGGGGCCCGGGGCCACACCTTTTGAACGTGGAGACAGACACCTGTCCCATTGGGCCGGGGGGTGCCGGGTGGCCTGCGATGTCCACAACGATGGGGGTGGCGTACTCCGCCCCCGAAGCAGGGAGCGGTTGGGCGTACGCGTGGTATATTTCCGTAAGCGGGGCATCGTACGGGTCTGGGTCCGCGTAAGCTGGGTCACTTCCTTCTTCGGGTTTAAAGGTGGACCTCTGACCAAGGGTGCCGACCATTCCTCCCACTAGGGGCTGGGCATACTCTACCAGGGGAAGCAGAGCAGGACAGTCACCCAAATGCCAGTAAGTGCATAAACATGCATATCGTGGTGCAGACTTCAGTCTGTCACCCTACACAGACCGGAGTGGAGAACTGACTCGTTGACGGACTTTGGCTTCTCTCTTACCCCCTGCTTTTTCCCTGTTTCTGTGTTATTCTGTGATGATGCTGTTGCATCACAGCACACCCTTGTAAAGCGCCTTGGGGTGTAAAAGGCGCTATATAAAAATGAAAGTGAGCGAAGTGCAGGTGGTGGGTGTCGCGCGTACCTGCCGAGTCGGCCTGCACCACCGGGACAGCCTTGCGACTCCGAGCGGGATTCGCGTCACTGTGGCTGTATCGCACGAAGGGATCGTCTCCCTCAGTCACCTTCGCTGGAAATAACTGCTTCATGCCTTTCCACAGGCCTGGAACAGCAGAAAATTACTTACAATTTTACTCATTATACAAGATGAAATTCTTCTATTTGTATTTAAGAAATACACAGATATTCATAAAATGTAATGGAACAATGGGAAAGTTAAATAACCTGGTTGTGGCCAAAGAGGGTTAGATCTAAATGGCGTCTGACTAGCCTGGATTCTGGATGGCATGGGTGGTTTTAAAAAGTCAGCTTACCAGCTCGGTCCCAGTGTGCCAGGCCATAGGCCCCCTTGGCGCTCTTCTTCCTGGAGGGGAGAGGGAACGGTGCAGGTTACCCAGGCTGTCCTACCCAGCTAACGGCTAAAGGCAGCACCTACGCTCAGGCTCACCGGGTCTTGCAGTGCCAGGTACACAGCAGCGTCAGCAGGAGGCAGGTCAGGCCCGTTACCAAGGCCGGCACCAGCACCGCCGCCAGCGCCACACCTGGAAATCAGGAGCTGCTGTTAGAGGCCATCAGTAGGCCGTCAGACATACAAACGAGGGCTCGTCAGTATCTAAAAAACGGGGTGGGAGGATACAGTCCTTCCACAGTTACATATACAGCACCAAGTGGGCTGGCTTATGCACCAAATAATCCTTAGTAAAGCAAAAACTGAGGAAGAATGAAAGCAGACAGATACTGGTTCTGCGTGCACCCTGTACTAAATGGTGGTCCGACATTTAGAAGCACGACAGGCATCATTCTGCTAAGCAAGCACCCTCACCATTATTGCCATTGGGGGTCATGGTGGTGTTGCGGATGTCTGGAGTGAAGGTGGTCTTGTGCCGCTGTAGCGGTGGGTCCGTGCTGAGCTTGGTGGGCCGTGGCTGGAAGGTGCGCGGCAGCACTGCGAAGAGGGGAGCCGCGATAAAGTCCAATTTACCCCCAGATCATTTATCGACGACAGCCTGTTTCAGCCCATGTTGCTTCAGCAACATAATGTTACCTCACAAATGAAAAGGCTTTTTTATATTAAATAAATGTTACATTTTGACGTGGAGCTGCAGAACAAACCAGGGGGGTGTTCCACAAAGCTGGGTGAAGTAGCTAGAAGTCATGATTGTCTAATAGGAATGCTTCTTACCTAAATTCTTATTGGATGATCATGATCGTCCAATAGGAATGCTCCTTACCTAAACTGTTATTGGACAGTCATGACCTCCAGCTTAAGTTATCCCAGCAGAGAAATCCTGCTTCATGGAACACCCCCCAGGATTTCTTCAATAGTCAGATTATTTACACCAAATGTAACAACTGTCCAGCAGGAATGCCACTTACCTTTCTTCCTATTTGACAGTTTTCACTTTAAGCTTAAGTTATACAGCTAACTGGGAAATCTGGCTTCGTGGAACACGAAGGATGCGAACGCAGGGAACTCACATGCCGGAGGCTGGCAGCCCAGTAGCTCCATCTTCAGGGCGATGCGCTGGTGCCACTGGGTGGGGCTGACTCGCACATAGCGCGCCTCCATGGGGGGGATAAAGTTGTTACGCACTTCGTGAAGGTAATTGATGTTTCCCTGGAAGATCTGCATGTAACAAAACAACAAACCTTTAATTGATGATATGAAAACAAGAAAATCTCACATCTAGAAATATGGGCAATTAATGGAAACCTCTGAAAATCAATACAAATGAGTTTAATACAAAACCGAGAACATCGCCTGTGTTCTACCTGTGATAAGCCGGTCACCGATGTATCCATAATTTTTCACATTATTTTTCTACATGAAAAAGAACTTTACTGTAATATAGGTTGTCTGTAACCAGACTCAATCTTAGCGGGAGTAAAAAAAAATCCATAATTTAAGAGGTGTGAAAACTGTGTGTAGCCACGTGAAAAACAAAAGTGAGAGACCATTTCCCTGGCAAGGCAGCCAAGCCGGCGATGACACACTGCCGTGCCGCTGACGAATCCCAGCTCCCCGGAACCTCTGACCTCATGCGCCCGTGTCGAACTCACGCTCGGCATTCCGCACAACGCGGACGGAACATTCCGTCGCCACGGCAGCACCTAAACAGGCCAGACCAGTGCAGCGGCTGGGGTATTCTTACGCAAGTGAGCTGACGCTTTCCAGCTACGGTTTTGTATGCTCCAAATCTGCTCTTAAGAAATCAGTTCCGGACAGATTTGGGCTGTAAGGTGGATGGGAAACAATTCACATTAAATCCTTTACATCGTGGTATTATCCCACCGCTGTTATACATGTAGATATGAGGAGATTCCAGGCACATCAACCATAACCGACAATATAATGCTGGCCGGCTGTATCGCATATATTCTCTCATTAATGTTTTAACATTTACTGATACTCATTGGGTACCAGGTCAGGTGATGGCTCACAATCGATGACCTGGCACTCAACTCTCAGGGTCACTACAGAAGCATGCTCTCAGAGATGCATAAGATACACAGAGCAGAAGCTACACAAAACAGGAACCTTTCAGTTCCAAGTACAACTAAGAACCACGCAAACACTGTATTAAAACACAGAGGGGTGTGACCACTGGCAGGTCTACAGTGATACAGTAACATACATGTCAAATCTTGAGTATGAATTTAACCAAATTTGAAGCCAGCGGCAGTTCGAGGATTTGACTCATAGGACATCATAATAAAAATTGCAGGACAAATCACAAGATGGACTTACAAAAAATAATTTTTAATGAAGGCTGAGACAAAAAACAAGCCCGCTAAATAAGGTGTAGAACTGCCTATGGTCAGAGTCTGATATTAACGATTTTCATGATGCATCAAACTTTAATTTTAAAATATCTCACATAATGCTGAATTCATGATTTAGGCAAACAGGGCACCGCTTATTGTCTGAGAAACATCCAACGTACACCGTCACACTTCCGGAAAACTGACTGCACTCTAAAGCCACTGAAAGCCCTGCAAGAATGAACATGGGGCAGCGGCCTTCAGTCTGGAGACACCACGCAGGCAGACAAAGAGCAGCATGACTCTCCACGATAAAAAGCAAAGAGACGTCCCCGTTACCTTATCCTGGTCAGTGTCAGCCTCTCTGAAGACATACCACAGCTGGCCATCCTGGCTGTACAGCACCCGATAGGCCGAGACAAAGAACTGGTACTCCATGAGTGTCGAGCCGGTGGTGATGATTCCTGGAGCAGGTTTGTATTTACGGAGAAACAGGCACTGTGTCAAATACGGCATGTTAACAGTACACCTACAAGTGCTCCTAGCCGGAAATTTTAACTGGAACGCCCCCTGAAGTCGGAATTCCGACTCCGATAATCAGAAGAATCTCTGCAACCCCAACCTCAGAATTCAAGATGGCTTCGCCCTTAATCAACAGAAGTGAAAGATGTATTGCATCAGCACTCATGTCTTGATGACTCATTAAATTGGTCGTGCGGGCAGTACGACGTAACTCGGGTGTGACGTCATTCCGAGCCTCCTCTGCATCCACCCCAGAACACTGCTCTTCCTTCTCACCTGTGATTCTCTTCGTCTTTTTCAGGTCCACATGGAGCCACTGATGCTGGTCGCTGTGAGCAGCGGCCCAGGGGAGGCCCGGGCGCTTCAGTCGGGCCCCGGAGGGCCGCCACACGCTGGGCTGCCCGTTCTCGTCACTCCACTCCCACACGGACGAGCCGGTGATCTGGGAGCTGCGGACTACTCCCGACTCCAGACCCAGGGTACCATAGCAACCTGCAAGCGACAATAACGATGGTGGAGAGAGCTCTGGCAAATGCTACAGTCAGGGGTACTTTGCTGGCAGAAAAAGATGAATGTCTGCGCGCAAAGCCACCGCAGACAGGCAAGGCGACGGCCTGCGCTTACACAAATCAATCTGCCTGATGCTTTTATCCAAACCAACAAACAGGGCAGTGTACACAAGCACAGCAGCAGAAGCACATTAGCAATAAAAGCATTTCTGATCACCCTCACGGGCTGACGTATCTCAAAAAAAACAAACATCACAGAATTTTTTTTTCTGATCATTCTGCAGATGACCCAGAGTCATCCTACGAAACATTTCAGAGTGTGGATCATAAATGGATTTTTGTCCAAACTCACCACTGGTTTTGAAGGTGAAGAGGCTGTTGGACAAAGGACCACTGTGGAAGTAAAGTCAAGTTAAAAGATTGCCCACAGAAACCCACAGCTTGACAGAAAAAGGTCCGGCATGGATAATGATGACAATCGATTAAATCAATGCAAGGCACTTCGATTAAATATACAAAAGCAACACCTCACACCTATTTCAAGTACTCAAGTACACAGCTGCTTGCTGTGGGTTTGCAGAGACCATATCAGAACAGCCCAGAACACTCAGGCTTAGTGTGAACACTGTGTTCCTATGCACAGATGGCAGAGCAAGACCTACTCATAGGCAATGATCAGGCTAAAGCTTGCGGGAACATCTTGTGCCCCCACGTTCATCCATCACCCTTTCACCCACCGCAGCTAATTTAAGGGTAAAGGCCAGGCAGTGTACCAGATACAGCTGGTGACCCTTCTGCCAGGTGCCTCACAGCTAAGTAGTAGGAATTACCTACACACTTTAATGTTACACCGACAGAGAACATGTGCAATTACATAGGGTTAAGATATACTAACTGTATGAGTTTTGAAAATCTGAAATGCAAATGCAAGATGACAATTTATTCATTTTGTGCCTTTACTAAAATCTTTGGCAGCAATTTGAGTGATGCAAGACACCTTATAGAAAAGAAAAACCATAAAATATTATGCGCGCGCATAGGTCCAGATTTACTCAAGTCATTTTCATGCAGCTTGACATCTGCCTGCATGCAATTTTAATATTGATATACAATGTACACAAAGGTGCTGATCTTCCTTCTGCTGAGGTTCTTTTCATGATCATATGCCATGTTAATAGGAGGAGACGGTTAACTCACAAGGTAGATGTGACATTGTTGGCCAGAGTGCTCTCGTAGTGCGGGATGCCCTTGCTGCTGACGACGCTGATCTGGCCTCCCAGAGCGTTGGACACCACCCCGGCGTGGATACCGGCCAAGCAAACTGATGAGGACTGGGGGGGGGGGTAGACATGAACAAGGCAGGATGAGTGATTTGTCTTTGTGTTCGAGGGTCCAATAGAGTGTATTGGGACACCTTTACATTCACAGGCATTCCAGGATATGCTTGCCAATGACATGGGAACATTTGGGGAGGCCCCTTTCTGTTCCAGTATGACTGTGCCCCAGTGCACAAAGCGAGGTCTATAAAGACATGGTTGGGTAAGTTCTTTGCACTTTGGGCCGCACTGAGCCTTGACCTCAAGCCCATCGACCATCTTTGGGATGAACTGGAACGCAGATTGCAGCACCCGGCCTTCACGCCCAACATCAGTGCGAGACCTAACAAAAATGCTATTCTGGAAGAATGGGCAAAAATCCCCTCAGAAACACTCCAAAGTCTTGTGCAATGTCTTCCCAGAAGAGTGGCAGCTGTTATAGCTACGAAGGTGGGACCAGTTCCATACTGATGCCTATGAGTTTAGAATGGGACGTAATAAAAGTTCCTGCAGATGTATAGGCCAGCTGTCCCAATACTTTGGCCTATATAGTGTATCTGAACAGTTTGTTTCCGATCAAGGTTGTTCACTTAACATACTGGTTACGATATTTCTCCATTGTGTGACAATATCCCACAGGAATTTGTGGAATGAGAACGTGCGGGTTCCTACCTCCCTCGAGGCAGAGTCACCGGCAGCTGATGCAGCATTATCACGTCATGATTTGCTTTGAAGCCCTATTGGTTTTTGGCCACGTCACGTCAACAGCGATAACCACACGCCAAACGTCAGGGTGACGCTCACGGCAGCGCTAGCTAGTCACACCGCAGGCAAGTGGACGAATGTGACATCCTCAGCTTTACTGGAAGAACACCCCCCCCCCCCCACACATCAGGCCCACTCTGCGTCTTTTACTGGACTCAGACGAAGCAGCTGTGGTTAACACCATGAAACCCAGGCTGACCGCACCGGACCGGTACCAAAAGTCACAAGAGCCGCGGGGTTCTTACAGCACGCAGGAATCCCACAGCCACTCACCACTTTCTGCGGGATTCCCCCCCCCCCCCGGTCAAACAGGCCTTCTGCTCCGGGGGCACATTCCGTCTGTGGCGCAAACCCTGATGGTTATTAACAGGACTTTGCTGAGCCAGAGAGGGCAGATGTGGGTTGTAGAAAGAAAACCCAAACTGGGACTGCGAGGGGGGGGGGGGGGGCTACGAAGAGGCAGCATACAGCGCTACAGAGTTTCAGATCTTGTATGTTTTAACACCTTTTCACACATATCGCAATCACCTCTAGAACCTCCACTTCCCTCAGTACACCCTTCATCCCCAGCTGTCCCCCACCCCCCCCCACACACACACACACACCCGAGATGTGGCTCTGTGTTTTCCAGGAGGCCAAAAGGTCAACACACTAGTCGAAGCAATGTAAGATGCACGCCTGAAATCACAAATTCACAGTGGACTGACCCTCCTCTTCCCGTAGGAAATGGTGTGTGTGTGTGTGTGTACACGCAAAACACGTTTTACACCTTGGTCTCGGCAAGCACGTCCGTCCAGCTCGCACCAGCTTCGCAAAAGCACTGGCCAGTTCCCTAACTCTACGGCCCAATGGTTACCTCACCCAATCCTACGGAGACCTGGGAGTGGCTGGTGCTGAGACTCGCGACTTGAGTGGGCAGTGGCTATGCATGAGGTCATCAGCGAATGAACGGACCAGCCAATGACTTCATCCAGTACAGAGGAGGAGGAGTTTAATGACAGTAAAAAAACAAAAGTTTGACGGCAAGTAAACCAAGAGCGTTTTCAGATGAATAAGGGCGGCGCGGGTGCTGTGAAAGTCGAGACCAACTGTCTCTATTCCAGATAAAAAAAAGAGGAACACACCCATTAACAGCATTTTGCATAACCAGCATTTTATAGTCACAAACTAGTCAGCTTCAATCATGTTGTATCAATGTGACCTGCCATTATTGTTGAAACAGCCACCGCCCATTTGAAAGGTTGATTACATAAATCAGGGGGCAGCGCAGTGGTGCAGTGGTTAGCGCCACTGCCTCACACAAGGAGGACCTGGGTTCGGTCCCGGGTCCTTTCTGTGTGGAGTTTGCACGCTCTCCCCGTGTTCGTGCGGGTTTCCACAGGGGGCACCAGCTTCCTCCCACAGTCCAAAGATGTGCAGGGTAGGCTGATCGGTGAGTCCAAGTTGGCCTCGAACATGTGTGTGCGCACCCTGCACTTAGGGATGGTTCCTGCCTGCGCCCGTCGTTTCCCTTACCGCCACCCCAGCGACCCTGGTTGGGATTACGCGGTTACGGTGATAGGTGGATGGATTACATACATCAGGTAAGTATTCTCGTACTGAACTGAAAACACTAACATTGTAGACATGTATTAAAAATAACAGTTTTCATGCTCAGATTCTTAGCTTGTTATCCAAATCCAGCCCAAACTTTGGAAGCATCCTATCATGATTATCCAGCGACACCTGACTGACTGCAGTGCGCACACAGGGCTCGTCATTAAATCTTAATATGGCTCCTGTGTCAGTTTGTACCATTTACAGGCAGCTTGCAAAAGATTCAGACTGTCGTTACTGCACCGACAACCTCATGGCTGAGGTGGAAGGTTAAACTGCTTCAAGAAGCGTAACAAATGGTATGATTTAAGCACGCAGGGAGGCCGAGAACCTGAACAGAGGACCATCCATGGGGTGCAGCAATCGAGAAGCATGGGTAGCAGTCATTAAGAGAGATGGCAGGCCAGTTCAGTGCTGCTAAACCAGCTGTTAGCAACAGAGAGTATCCAGAGCACTGCAGGAACCTGGTTTCTCTCCCGACACTCGGTGGGATAGAGGTAAGGTTTAGGTAGGCGAGGGTAGGGGCTGCTTAGGCAAAGTGGTCGACATTCCGATGTAGTTTGGGGGAGAGACAGATTATGGGGTACCATCTCCTGCTGGGCTTGGGGATGGGGGGCGTGCAGTAATGAGAGCGGAAACACACTATTGAACACGGTGCGTTGCAGTTTGAGTCACTGGCCAGCTGCAAGTCCATCCATTACCCAGAGCGGGAGCCAAACGAGTCAGTCATTCTTCCCGGTGAAGAGAACCACACACTCACGTCTCTGTAGCCATGTGGAATCGTGCCGGAAACTTCCCCGGAGATCGTCAGGCAACCCGCAGGGCAGTATTTGCTGTAAACAAATGGTATTCAACATGGAGACCTTCAGATATACGTGGACATTTGACCGCATTTTGAGTAGCTACCAGACTGACGTAAAAGTGCTTTACCTGAATTCTGCTTCCGTAAAGTGAATTCCTTTGTCGAGGCAGGTGATTAGATCTGGTTAGGAAAAACAAAAGATGAGTGTTTACAAAATTATGAAACTTAATACTATGGAAATGCAGCACATATCCACAATAGAAAATGTTTAGAGTGCTATTAGCTCAGGTCTTTCACTGGATATACAGAGGTCTTCCTGACAGCTTCCTCAAACCGTTTAAAAGTTTAATGACAGCATTAGAAGCAATCTTGAGAAGGACAGGCTGCACCAACAGCATTTTGTATCAATGCGTGGTTGTTGACATTCCCCTCCATAAAACAGGCTGCATACTGTCCCCCGCAAGCTGTGGAATTTTGGAGCTGGCAAAAGGGGGGGGGGGTGGGGGGGGGGGCGTTGGACGGAAGATCCAAGGTCTCCGCTAGAAACACTGCATCCAAGTGTCAGAAGAGATAGCAAAGTTCAGCTGGCAGTCTCAACCGGCCCCTTGACCGCTGCCGATTAGGGCAAAAGAATTCCGTGTCTGATGGCAATGCGGCCTGTCGTTTGAAGCCCCCGCAGCCTGCTGCCTCGCTGGTTAGTCACCGCTACCACGTTAAAATGGGCGTCTGGGAATTGGATGAGCTGCCACGGAAACCGCAGCCCCACTCATCCTGCGGGGGTGCATCGTGCAATGACTGCTCAGGCTGACCTAACCAACCCATGACCCATAACAATCAAAATTCTTTGGGAGATTAAGCTTCTCTTTGCATTAAAGTGTTTCTTTCATGTTCAATTTTCACTAATAGGCTTCACAGATACTTTCATAGACCCTTGCACACTCTTATTGACAGCAAGATTAGATTTTGTGTGTTGGGTCTAAGTCACGATACAAAAAAAAGTTACAAAGCTAATATTGCTGTCATGGTACAAGGATTCATCATGAACCATTCAGTACATCAGTTTCAGTTTGGCGCACACAATGAAACGGATACAATTGTTCACACGGGCGGAACCAAAATACACAAATAGATGGTTCAACGCGGAGAACATTAAGCTAAAAGTGATACAAGTTGGTTACTGCTAATGCTGGTTACAGTCAGTCATCGGTGGTTTGGGTTTCCCAATAAAGCACACCAACCCTGGAGAGATAAGACCAAGACTGTCTGTCAGCTCTGTTATTCTGAACTCAGATGTGTGACTGTAAATGCATCCCACATGCTAACTCATTTGAGATGACATCATCCAATTATATCTATGGCTGCAGAGAGGCAGATAACGGATCTGCAAGCGAGTCTCCCCGTGGGATTTAAAGAGTTTTCTAGCCAGACTGAAAAGCAAACTATGGCTATAGGGGTATTTATTGGTACAGATACCCAACCATGCTCACATGGTATTTAAACAGGACTTTGTTCATTATGACTACTATGGTAATATATTTTAGTTTTTTTAATGTATGCTAAATATTTATTTTACAATGTGCAAATAGGCATCTCTTTCCTTTTGTTCAGACACATCGACAGATGCATTACATTTACTTTATAACTGTCCCTAATCGTTTGTTTGCACTTTAAATAATTTCAAAACAAATGCCGTTTTCCATGCTGTACTGAAATTGCACCAAACCGTGAACCTAAAATTAAGATTGTACAAAACCATGAATTTTGTGTATTTTTTTTTTTTTACACCCTTAGAAGTTAAACATATTTCAAAACAAAACCAATCTGAGACTCTAGGTCTGATCATAAGACCCAAGAATGAAAAATATTACAGGTACATGCAGTAATCATGACTCAAAGGCCATATTGATCGTTCCCTAAAAATGTAACTCTAGGGTTTTGGAATCGATTCAGTTTTAAAACAAACACTTGGACTGAATTCCAGATTCAAATCAGTTCATTGTTACACCCCTCACAATGAGCTCTTCCAAAGCAACGTGAGCTAACAGCTGATTGTCGAGTGGGTTCCTCTGCAGACCGGAGCATTTGAGCCGGTTACTCCGCTGTGCAAAAACAAACAAATCAACGATGAAATCACATTTGAGCCAACAGGCGATTCACATAAATATTGGGGTAGCTTCCCCTATTTACCAATCCCATGAACCAATTCATGTTTGAGGAAACAGCACAACAGCCTCTATTACGGGCTACCCACATTGTCAGAACAATAGCTTAAAACGTCAACTGCAAACTATGCCTCGAAGACACAAATGACTTATTTAAAAACTCCACTCTAGAAAATGCCAGAACACAAAGTGGGGGGCTGAAGGCTATAATGACATCACTAAATCCCTTTACTCATGAACTCAAAAGACGCAAACATTTACGTGCCAGGATAAAGTTTACCTGCAGGACTCCCATAATCTCACTTGGTGATTCATCCCATTTCTTTGTGCAGCGGTTAAATAACTAATGCAGTCTCTTAGCAACAGTCCACCATTATTTCAGGCAAAAACCCGTAACATGAGCACTCATGTTAAACGCGGGGTAAGAGCTTTCGATCTGAAGAACAACCGGGACGACAGCAGCACCAGCGGACATTCCTCCAATGGTGACACGGCCAGAGAGCCCTTTTTGTCCTGGGTTACTGTCCATCACCCATGACCCCCCCCCCATCCTTCCACAGCATGATAAAAATCCTCAATGCACCTACTTTCTGTTTGCTTTTATTTGGAGGAAATCAAAAGGAAAGGAGCACAGCGCGTCATGCAGACACACTTTGGCTGCGGTCTCTGTCCCTCCAGTCACACAATACTTCCTGTGGAAGGTTCAGCTCCACACTGGGACCCACGACATGCAGATGAATGGAATTCCACAGTGGGAAAGGAGATCCATTCCTGGTGATCGCCAGCAAACACAGGCATAAAAACAACCCCAAACTGGGCTTACAGGTCAGTCTCCTTTACCAGTTTTGCCCACACTGGCCGACAATCACACTTAACTAAATGAACACGGAAGTGATTATATAAACCAAAGTAGAAGCACCAGCATTTTGTAGCAGCTAGACTAGACATTGATCGTTCTTTCTGCGACTGTGTGTGTATATATTTGTACTGGGTGCGGAAGGTCAAACCCAGTTGTTGCGTAAATAGTGATCTTAACAACCAGTGCCAAACGCATAGCACAAAGTCTAACCTCCACAGGTACTGGATTTTGTTGATTTATTAAGACACAGAATTAATTTACAACCAGCATATTTAACACAATGTGTCCAATATGAGACCACAGCAAAAAGCCTCAATGCTCATTACAAATGAACTTGAAGCCTTCGGGCCCAGCATCTGGTGCCTTAACCAATGCACCCGCCCTCCCCTCGGGGCACCCAATAGGAGCTCTCCCCTCTGACAAAAGGGGGGCTGGATCCAATTAGCTGGGCTGTCTGTTTACACGCGGCTTTTAGGAGCTGTGCGTGGTCGTTAAACTTGCCCCTGCACAGCGGTGGATAATCGGCTGCCACCATAACACCCCCGGGAGAAATACCCCTGGGGGCAATCATCTGGGCGGCAGCTCTCTGGTTTACCACTGAGGGGTAAAAAACCTGAACTTCACAAACCATGACAAAATTCACAACCCAAGACAAACAATACGGCAAAAAGTGTCCTTCAAAACAGACTCAGTTACATCATCGGGAAAGTCTTAATAAACACTTTCCTCCCCCACCCCCTGAGCAGTCATCAGGCCAAGCAAGGGGGAAGAGTCGTCTTTGGGACCATGCTTTGTGAGATGACATCACCATCCTAGGCGTTCCTGCTAGCAGGACACAATCCAAGCTTCACAGCCTCGGCCGCAATGCGGGAACTGCAGCCCCTTGTTTACCTTCACTGAAAGAAAAAAAAAAAACTCTTGCCCCATAAGGCTTTGTTCCATATGTCTAGCAATTTACAAAATCAAACCATTACAATATGTCTGCATTTCAAAGACTATTACTACCTAAACAGCTTATCAGTTAATAACTATTTGTTCATGATCTCTTAGATCGGAGGGAACAACTTCTCATGTTCCCATTCAGAAGGTCCCTCCCTAACAGAGGGGGTGACCCGTGACCTCTGACCAGCATTGATCATTTAGGTCAGTGTTTTCCAACCCACATTCAGTCCATGTTTTTGCTCCCTCCCAGCTCCCATGGACTGGACTGGGAAACACCGATTTAGGGGTCAGCACCTGCCTGCCTGCCTGAGTGCCCCCCCCCCCCGATCAGGCAGAGCCTTTGGCTGAGGATCTGCCCTCAGCTATAAAGTAAATGGAGCTGTTCCTAAGAAGACATCCTGCAACTCCGGAAGCTTCCCTGCTCGGCCAGAACCGCTTTCATTTCAGGGCCCGGCTGAATTCCTCCACCCCCATAATCGAACAGCAGGGGGGAGGACTGGGGGAGGGGGAAGCTGCTTCAGAGCTGCTTGTCACCTGATAAGGTGGCTTCAGAAACAGAATCCCCACCCCGCCTGACAGCTCAGATAAACAGGATCCACCGGGGGGGGTTGAAGAAACCTTCGGGGATCATAACAGATCAACGAACGATACGGATGAGGAGGGATGAACAAGAATATTATTGTGCAGAATATTATCATACAGGTTCTTGGAAACCTGTCCATGTGCTGGAGGAGATGAACGATCAATAAGCCTCAGAACAGTGATCATTTACGCCCCCCCCCCATCTGGGCAATGATCTCACCCCTATACCCTGAAGAGCATTTCCCCGACTGTCTGTCAGAGAGATAAGACACCCCCTAACCTGCCCCCCCTCCCCCCAGCCAAGACAGCTGCAGGGCTAATGGAGTGCCTCTCAATCACCTGCTATATCCTGCCCAGGGACTCTGACAGGGAGGCAGATAAAGGCTGATGGGGGGGGTGGGGGGGTCAGGGATCTGAGACACAGAGGCGGCTTTGTCGTACCGCCGAATCCTGCGCCATCGAGCAGTCGACGTGACTGGCTTCATCATTTTACAGACAGGCAGACTGAGCACACACATGCTTATATTCATACCTATGTAGGGATTCTCCTGTCATTTCTATGGGAAAACCCCTAATCCCCACCCAGCCCTAACCTAGATTAAAAATGTGAGTTTACCTTCTGGGGACCGAAAAAGTGGTCCCCACAAGATCATTTGGTCCCCACAATGTAACACATGCATCTCTCTCTCTCACACACACACAATTCCATAAAGGCATCATCAATGGCTTTTACATTAAATCCATCAAAAAGAAAATTAGAAATCTATCTTAAACTTTCCCCCCTGTAATTAACAGGCTCTGATTCTTCCCAAAAGTTCTGGGATTCAGTGCCACATGCCTTAAATAAGATTTATGTTTCTCGTTGCTCTACAGGTTGGAAACTCTTGCACTGATTGCCTGGCAGCATTACACTGAGAAGGACAGGGGGCCTGGATCTGTCCCATCGCACACAAAGACCTGTTTTTATATCCACTCACTGCTATCCCACTCTGCTCTGGTAAAATAACCACCAGCGCATGGCTGTACTTTATACTTTAGATACAGAACAAGTACAATAATTAAAGTTTCCTTCATACACGTCATTCTCAAGACCTGATGACCACCCCCAACATTCAGAGGGAGGGAAACAGAAAATCAACTGAAACGCTGCAGTAATTCTGGTTAACTAAGACACAACTGTCTGATCTCATTAAAACTAAGTCTTAAAGAAGAGTCAATGAAGACCATCATCACCGTTTAGTGTGATGTCAGAAGAATATCAGTTAAGTCGCCAATTATTCAGGAAAGCTTTCATACCACGCAGAAAAGGCCTCTTTCAGGACTTGTATTTATTGGTGATCACATCACACTGCTGACAGCAGTCCTTCAGGATAAGAGACTCCACGATGCTTTAAATTGATTTCTGGCTGAAAGCTCTGGGATGAAGAGGATAAAACGCAGCCCCACAAACGGAGACCGAGGTCTCGTACCCGAGTGCTCCGTCGTTGAGTAGGACAGCAAGAAGCCGCGGCCAGACTTGTGGGTCCCACTCATGAACTGAACCGTGACCTCGCTGCCGCTGGCCTGGATCAGCTCCGGGATTTGCAAGCCCAGCCCACAATACTTAGCTGTGAAATAAAAACAGGGGGGGGGGGGGGGGTTTGCGAGGCATTTAGCCCAATTTCTCCACAATGAGTTCATGACTATCACTTTGCCGTAATTAAAAAAAACCAAAACAGAACAGGACAGGACATGAACAAATCTGAAGAGTGACTTGGAACAAGTCAATGGCTGCCACTCCATTAAAGGTTCATAAATCTAGATCACACAGCTGAATAAAGCACCACCCTTGGAACACTAAGAACTTATGGTCCCGCCTTCTTCACGAGGCCCTCACCTATCTCCGCCCTCCCAGGTCCAACACCGTTGTAGATCCTCAGATAGCTGAAGTGACAGTCCCAATCCTCGATGTCGAAGTCGCCAAACTTAAGGTGGATCCTCCTCCCAGGGGACACGCGCAGCTCCCATTCGCACACCGTGTGGTTGGGGTACGTCTGGGGGTAGTTGATAGAGGACAGTGTGCCGCTACTGGGGCCCAGAAGCGTGTCTCCGCAAGCATCACCTGTGAACATACAGGAGCAACCGCTTGGTCAATATTCCACTCATATCTCCTAGTCATGTCTTCACAAAGAAAAGCTCCCTATGGTACAATGGGTCCCAGTAAGTCAGCTTACCAAACACTCATGCACCACCTGAACTAATTTCTACACTTAAAAGAACCACCTTAGTTATCAATCTTGCTACTTAGGTCATTAGGCTTAGTGACAGGTAGAAAAACTTCACACAGTTAGCCAGGGCAAAGAGCCATTGCTTAGAAGTATGACCATAACCCTAAATGATCAAACTCACATGTGATTAGCTGGGGCCACATGTGACTGGTGACTCCAAATCTGAACCTGCGGTTTATGGGAATAAATAACTCTTTCAGCCCAAACTCTCAGGCATTAATGAGGGTCAGTGGGAAACTTGGGGGGGGGGGGCTACAAATTTTCTTGAAGCAGACAGCAGGTGTGGAGTATGGTACCGAGAAGGTCCTCCACAGCTGGTGATGCGCCCCCCCACCCCAGAAGACAAACAGTACTCCCGGCCCCCTCCCCCCAGACCGGACCCAGCTGTGAGGTTAACGATGGGGCTTCTGTGTGCCTGGCCAGGACAGGACGTGTGGATTATGACCAGAAACCACAGCGACTGTGAAAGGGAAGGTTCTGGAATGTCACGTTATGCCTGCGACAATACATCAATGTTCCTCGGGACACAAGAATTACATGTTGCCCTCCTACAGCCTTGCAGTTCGCTGTTACTTAAAGATTTAACTACAGGTCCTTATCCACATGCAAGCAATTGCAGGACATTACAAGCCCTTCAAAGAAATCACTGCATTTTCAGAAAGACATGTCATCAAATGGATGACATCATAATTAGAGATGGGCAATCCACATTTTTTCAGTTCCGATCCGACACACAACTGCCGATGCCAATACAGATTCCGATACAAGAGCTCTTTTTACTTTGTTATACTTTATGTTATTTTTTTAAGTTAGTAAATACAGATGGAAAAAAACACTTTTGTTGCGATGGCAGCCCCTCTTGTATCACAAGCTGCAGCGAGTTCGCAAAACACTCCAATTAAGTTAGCGACTCCCAAATCATCCATTGCTTTGCTTTGTCTCGCAGTTGCGTGCGCTTTGTTAAATGGGATTGTCCATTAAACGCTATTCCCACCTCAAAACTTTATTTTACATAGATTGCAAATCGCTGTGCTGTTAAAAGTATAAAATACTCCCAGATTATCACTTCTTATCTTACGCTCCTCGTACTGCGAAGGGTATGCACATGACGTCACAGCAGGAGGAAGTCACTGTACTCACACCCACTGAGTAGCAAAAAAAGACTGAGGGGCGGCGATAGCGTTCGATTTGACTGCCACAAAAAACACATGTAAAATGGGAAGGAGCTGTCATGCGAATGATTGCCAAAAACTAAATAAGTAAGTTACGCATGGCTGATACCCGATCCGTCAACTAGGTCTGGATCGGCGCCGATACCGATTCGAATATCAGCATCGGTGCATCTGTAGTTATAATATTATAGTGATCATCCGCTTACAGCAATCAACTCTACACAGACAAATGTGATCGCTATATATTTTTTTTTTTGCGAGAAATGCAAACTATTTTATGACGTTTTTATTTCAAGCAATTTGTGCTTTGATTTCAGTTTGAAATATTCAGTAAATAACCATAAATAATCCATCTGTTTCCTTCAGTTATTTTAAAATCATAAAGATATAGTCTTTCGTCAGATAAATATCCCTGCTTTATAGTTTATAGTTTACAGTACAAACCTTGTCAATGAAATATGAGGGCAAAAAAACAAAAATAATTGCCCATCAATCGAAATCAAGGTAAAATGTTCAATTAATCGTGATATTGATTTGAGGTCATATCACTCAGCCCTAGTTTGAGACGTCCGGGAAGCGGAGTGAGTACCACATTGCTGTGGTTATGGACGTCTTCCCAGTCCTGGGGGGCCCTTCAGAGAGCCAGACACAGCCCTTAATGCGCATGCAGCCCCTCCATGACGGAGAGGCCTCTCCTCATACCGCGTTTATCGTGGTCTCTGTATGCGTACATCATCAGTGTCCCGCGCTTCTGCTGTCTACTGCCTAGTTTAGTGTCAAGACTCGTTTTGATCTTGTACTGGATAAGTGGGAGGATGGGAGGATGGATGGATGGATGGACTGTAGTACATTTTTTAACTTTTATTCTTTTATTTTGGTGGCAATGATTCAATGGATAATTTCCCCCTTGACATATATACATAAAAGCAGCAGCGCATTACACTGTCAGGTGTTTTTGTGCACTGTCTCCCTGTGACACTCGCATGCATATTTTTAAACATCTTGTCAGAGCTGATTTTCTAAAAATAACTTTGCAACACTGAATTATTTAGAACTGGGGAGTGAGCATTTGGGGCACAGGGGCGAGGGCTTAAATAAACTGTGCTTGCCCCCCCTGTCCAGCTTATCAACCTGCACAGCATCTGCTGCTGGCTCATGTGGCTCCATCCCTTGCAGCGGGGATGCTCCATCGACACCACAAACAAACACCCCCCCATCATCATCAGATCCCCCCCACCTCCTCCGCTGAGCTGCTCCTGCTCTAGGAGGGCCCGCATGACAGATGGCGGGAGGGTGAAGCGGCCTCCCAGATCAGTCATTTCACACGCCCCCCAGCTATCCGGAATCACATGTAAGATGCTCCCAAGTCCACTGTGACTTTCACCCCCCCTCCCCGCAAATTAAAATAGCTGCTTTGCTCCCTTCGCAGGGCTCCTTCTTCAGCGGGGCTTGCCTTAATTAAGGTCCTATAGCGGCACAGAGCTGCCACTGACCGCTGACCGCGTTTTAATATGTAGGAATTAGCTAGCAAATGAGCGGCTGTAAGACATGTTTCTTTATTCGCCTTCAAACAGTGGAGTTGCGACCCAGAGCTGAAAGACGGCGCCGTCGGGGGCCAGTTTAATCTCCCCGGGGCATTGCTGTCGGTTTACAGAACCAGCCCACCAGAGACGGTCTGCAGGCCACTTCGGTGAGGGAAACTAGGACGGCGGCACAATTAGCCTTGGAGATTTCCGGCATGACGGGAAGTCGCCCGCCAGGTGTTCTTTGTGGGCTGTCTCGCCCAACCTCCCCCCCCCAGCAGCCACGTCTCGAACTCGACAGGGACATAGAATGGATCTGACTTTTTTTGGCCCTGGGGTGAGTAGGGCATGAGGAGGATCGTGAGGGCAGGGTAATGGCTTTAAATCCCTGATGAGGCCCCACGGTGGTTCCTTTTGGAGAAGTAATGGTGGCAAACCGGTGATGCCAGAGGCCGTGTTCATATGGTTTATCTGTCAGTAATGCAGCGCAGCCATTGAGGTAATGTAACGGTGTTCTCTGGAGTTCCACCCTCAGGGTTTGTGTCACAGTGATAGCAGATGTGAAAGCGTGAATTCCCCCCGACCCCCCATGATGCACCCTGGCAAATCTACAAATTATTTACCCTGTGCCATACTGCGGGCTGTCCTCGGGGCTGCGATCGATGGCGGAGCATGGAGAGGGGACGTACACGTCTGGCAGACCCAAGACAGGAGCCTCACCTGTGTCTGCAGTTAACCACAATTAAATGGGTATCGATTTCCCAGCAGCCAGAAGGTGCTGGCGATTACAGGGGAGTCACTGCGGAGGCCCCGTCATTCTCACGCTCCCGCAGAATGCCTGTCACTCCCTCACCCCCACACCCATAGTCGCGTTCGCTCTGCCTGTGCCTGCTGTTAGCTTGGAAAGGGTCACGCTAACCTTGCAGCAGCTGGACACGCATGCAAATCCGCCATAGCCGTGTTCCACCGGGTGAAGCCAGCAGGGCGACTCTTGCAGCAGGCAGGCCGCCTCCGCTGGCCTGGGGATTAAGGGCGGGAAGTTAACCACGACCACGCTGGGCCGATTTGGCCGGGATAGCCTGACACCTAACGGTCAGCAGCTGGCCAGGATCATCATTTCGAGTTCCCCATACACTGATACCCCCGACCCTGCATGGGAAGGCTGAGTGGTGCATCGCCCGCTGAGGGTGGCTGATGGGGGTGGGTCAGGGAACGTGTGCTGTGGGAGACACGGTGTGCATGTCGCCAGAGCACGATGTAGAGCAACTCCGATACAGCTATACAGCTGCACATGCACGTCCGTGGCAAGTGTTACAATCACTGGTGTTCAGCAGAGCATGCAGACTGAATTCCTCACGAAATAAAGCACTTTTTTCAGAAATGTGATAATAGAACTGGAAGTAGGTAGAATAAATGACCGGCAATCTACAGTAAGTACAGTAAAAAAAAAATGGAAAAAAAAGATCAGCAGATTAGAGGTAGTATGACTTCAGGACAAGAATCTTCAGGGAACACCAATCTGAAGAAGGTGCAAGGATAGAATGTAGTATTTCAGTGCTATCTATAATGTGTTATAGAATTACTGTTTCAGCATACGTATGTGATTTGTGCATGAAATCAATGGAATCCACTATAGTGATATACTATATTGTATATTTACCGTATACTGTTTACTACTACCGACTCTGTCATATTTACTATACTTTTATCTTATGATGGGAAACTACGGTTTAGTTTAACTCGAAAACAAAGATGGGTAGGCAGACATGACAACGCAAGCGGGAATATTGTTTGGTACGTGGCCAGCGGATTCCTCCGTGAAAACTGATAGAATCGGTACATAGATGGGCTCGGTCGGGGGGCGTTTTCCACTGTCGTGGTCCCAGGCGGACGCCGCGCATCTTGTGGATGTGATGGAGGACGGGATGCGTTCGCCAACTGTTCAGCTCGCGTCGCGTGCGCCGTTCCCCGCATCCTGGCGGAAAAAAGCCCCTCATCTCGACGGCTGCCAGGAACATTGCCGCACCATATGCGTGGCTTTGCGAGAAGCCGCGCTCGCTGCAGCAGCCGCATCGGAAGCGTACCGCCAAGCGGGGTGGCGCGTTGGGCGGGGTTATGTAATCGCAGCGGGATCTCCGTCCTGCGTTTGCAGAGTCCCCCAGCACCTCACGACACGCGTGGGTTTCTGACACGCATTCCTTCCCACCCACCCTGCACATGAATATTCATCAGTCTAGTTGCAGTCTGTACCCAGTAAACCGGGCACATGTGTACTACTCAGGGTCCAAAGGATGACGGCGTAAATTCACTAGGAGCTGTTTAAAAATACACTGACACATATTTATGGATGGAAGATTGTCTATTATGGATTTGATTGATTCATTATGTATTTCATAAATAGAGGTTCAGTATCTGTTCTGATGCATAGTGCTCAGATCGTTTTTTATTATCATTTATTTATTTTTTTTGGTCCTCAACCCTCTTTGTGATCCATACAGTCTTGTTATGAATTTTTTAATTTGCATAATCTTATTTAATTTGGTCACCTGTACAAGATGAATGAGCCACCCTGTCCGCTATCGCAGAACATCCAGGGTGGAGCCCCAAGCCTTTTCTTACTTTTTCCACACTTAGCATTGAAGTTCTCTGCCCTGAGTATCGACGCTTCTTTCAAACCCACTGCCAGAGCTGCTGCTGTGTGGTGATCAGACCACAAGCAAGGTCACTCTTCCAAAGGCTCCAAAACTGCGTGCCAGTCATCAATATTCATGAGAATACAGAACTAGCTAAATCATGAAATGCTTGATTTGCTATTAGAAACACAATATGTGTATTCAGGCTGAATCCAATCCAAGTCCTTGCAGGCGCATACCCTCGTTCAAACTCTTTAGGTCGAATGGTGAAAGCATGATTAACTTTCATTTTAAAGGATGGGGTCACGCATTTACTGATACGTTGTCTGTGTCTGTTCAGTCCTTTTTTATTGCACTCTAAATTGAACACCAGAGTTCTCTCTTGATTCATTTTGTTTTTTTTTTCCCTGTGAAAAACTCTTATGGGAATATCGTTTAAGCTATTACTGTATATTGCTCTGTCCTATTACCTTGTTATCTAGCTTTCAACAATGTGCATGTCAAAAGATTAATGTTATTAATGAATATCTTGTTTCCAGAATAATATAATTCATGCTTTAAAACATTACCATTCCTGTAGGTACAGCCTGTTTTATTTTTATAGGTGAAAATTGCATCAAAATGAAACCCACACCCCTCATATTCTTCACATTTGTGCAGCTCTTTTATTGGAAAAAAATAGACATGCAAGATTGCAAGGCTCCGAAATGAACAAAGAAGGTGTTTTCATTATTCAAGGCTATTTTTGTCCCTGGTTCTGTGTCCAGGAATGGAGAACAGTTTCTCATTTTTATCAGGCAATAACAGTGGATTGAGTCAGCTGCCCGTGTGCCTGTGGACACTGTTGGTGCATCACAGAGAAGGGAGCAGTGCCCTGGCTGGGGTCACACCTGACTGGTTGAGGCACGTTGGGCAACGCCCAAGAATGGCGCCTGGTTGAGCTCGCCAGCCATTTCTCCCGTGTGGTCCTAGGGTCCAGTGTACCTGGGTAGCACCTCAAGAAGTCTGGCTGGAGATGTGGCTCATGTCCCAGGAGGGGGGCCCATGTTATTTGCAGATATGCTGGGCGGTGTCATCCTGCTATATTAATGACATATCTTGTGTCATATTATAAGTCACTATGAGTAATAGCATCCGTCAGCCATTTATTAATAAATGGCAGTAATATACTGTGATGGCCAGTAGGAGGCTCTCTGGCAACCTGCCACATGGCCATCGCCCTGGAGGAGGAGCAGAGAGGAGATGGTCCACGTGACGCCCTCCATGTGTTGGTGAGGTCCGACCTGGCCTTTTCCGTTTGAAGTGGGCTCTGTGCGACAGACCAGCTCTACCCTGCAGTGTCAGCTGAACATGTGCAGGTTGGGTGGGGTCAGCACTATATCTTCTGGTTAATTAGCACAATGCCCCACACGGGGGAGGGGGGAGGGGGGGCACATGCGGTTGATTACAGGAGCCGTCATCTGACAGTCGTGTATGGTGATTGGCACACTGTGAAGAGACAAGGTGAGCAGAGTTGCTCCTACAGGTTGTTTGGTAGCTGGTAGCTTCCAATATGGTCTTTGCCACACCTTTCCAGAGCAATCTCCTAAGCGACACTCTTTACCTGTGTGTCAATCACACCTCAGGCCATACCTCTAGGCCTGAAGCACGCAGGTACTTGTCTAGCCATCCCCACCCCCCCAGAGGTTCACTGAAACGCTCCATCTGCACTCTATCTCCTATTGTCACTTGTCCGCAGAGACTTCTACTTGGATAAAGGAGTCAATTTGTCAGGGATGTCAGAGGTGTTAACAAACAGCCATGTTCCGCACCATATGGCCGCATGTGTGCGTGGATGTGTGTGCTTCGGACACCGCTTAGACCCCCCCCTTCCTTGCACCCACACAACCGTGCTCGTGCTCACACACACCCACACAGACACCTGATGCATGACACTGGCAGAGTTGACAAGCTGGCCCATCGGAGACAGAGAGCGGAGAGGGTCAAAGGAGTTAATTATAAAGGGGTGGCCTGGCACTGGTGCCCGCAGTGCCACGGCGATTAGCTCGCCAGCCGGGAGCGGCCGCGCTGTCACCTCTCTGCACCCCGCCGCCTTTGTGCGCGGGGCCTCTGTAACCGCCGGCAATAACCACACAGCCACGTTAATTAAGGCTTCGCAATTAACGCTTATTTCATTATTTATGCGCTAATTTGGTCAGGATGTCACTCTCTGAGAGATTGAAGGATAACGTTTCTCTCAAAAAGCCACATTACAAATAGTGACCAGTGAGCTTTTAATTAAGGTACATGAACAGCTCACTTTTTTAGAGGGGGTGGGATTCAAAGGGAAATTGAACTCCAGGTAAGTCCTAAAGAAGAAGGAGCCATAGAGAAAGCAGGATGAGAGTCATCATGGAGGAAGGAGCCATAGGGAAAGAAGGATGAGAGTCATCATGGAGGAAGGAGCCATAGGGAAAGAAGGATGAGAGTCATCATGGAGGAAAGAGCCTTAGGGAAAGCAGGGTGAGAGTCATCATGGAGGAAAGAGCCATAGGGAAAGCAGGGTGAGAGTCATCATGGAGGAAGGAGCCATAGAGAAAGCAGGGTGAGAGTCATCATGGAGGAAAGAGCCATAGGGAAAGAAGGGTGAGAGTCATCATGGAGGAAGGAGCCATAGAGAAAGCAGGATGAGAGTCATCATGGAGGAAGGAGCCATAGAGAAAGCAGGATGAGAGTCATCATGGAGGAAGGAGCCATAGGGAAAGCAGGATGAGAGTCATCATGGAGGAAAGAGCCATAG
>JAODKE010000085.1:1119954-1130726 GCA_026779605.1 Mormyrus hasselquistii
GGGGCGGCACCCCCCCCCCCACCCCTGTCACGCGGGAAGTTAAAATGGATTGGGTGGGCCCCTCCCCCCCCCCCCCCCCCCACTTGTCCATTAGCCAATGAGAGAGGGGAATTCCAGTAATGTGAACAGCTTTATCAGAACTGAATGTGTACTTTTGGCAAAGTGCTTAGTGTGGTTAGTTATGACACAAGAAAGAGGCCTTAAGGAGGACATGATAAAAATGTTATCTTATTATATTATTTTTTATTATTTCTCTGCTCGGGCAGAGCACCAAACTGTGGACAGTGAACATTACTGGAACAAAAAAATGCAGTTTTTCAGTGATCCTAGCAGTTTTATAAATAAGGTGTAGAAGGGTGTTATTGCTCTCTGCCAAAAATTTGGTTTAGAAACACACCAAGAAATGAAATGATCTTACTGCAATATCATTGCAACATTTTACTTTAATGAGCAAAGAAAATAAAATATAAATGTCTGCTAAAAGTATTCTGCATGGGCTGAAGTGTTTTTTGCTGATGTGCAAATCATCAGGTGACCAGAGGGACTTATTCCCATTGATCGTAAAATGCTAATACGCCAACTGCGATATTAATGAATTTTGTTGACGTTAAAATCTGTGCTACGAAATGTGCTTTCTTCACTCACTAAATAATGAATTCATTTTTAATGACTAGCTAACCCCCCAAGGAAACACTCATTCAAACGCCAATAAATGTGCTGCTGACTTGAGCGTTGTAGTGCCCTACAGAGGCAAATCGCAGGAACTGCATCTTTTACCAAAATTGAGTTATGGGGCCTCTTAGCCTCTTTTTTATCCCTGGACAAAATATCTTAGTTCGACTATGCTCAGTTTTGAAGAAAACAGTGTGAAAATTACAATAAATGCAAACTCAGTTTCCTCGTCAGCGTAGTTCCAGTATTATGCCTTGGCAGGGTAGTATAAAGGGCTTTTTGAATGTGTTTCGGACATCAAATACCTCCTGCGCCCCTTTGTGGACAAGAATTTATTACTGAACTTTTGTTTTGTAATAAGAAGACGACACCACCTAGTGTAAGGGAGAGAAACTTTCAAACTCTAATGTTCTAGATACCAGCTCAATTTAATTGCTGACTGGATAATTTGACTGCATCATTTTAAATTAATTTTAAATGCTTAATTTTGTACCAGTCTTTAAGTAATAATCTACCGATTGGTTTAGTCATCTGTACTAAATGCAATTTGATTATTTTTAATGCTTTTGTTTCAGACAAGGGAAGCAGCTTAAAGATGAAGGATATTGCACCGGGTCAGACTGTAACCTGATTGTCTTCGCCTACCTGCTTCTGCACGAGAGCTTTGGGGAAAGTAAGACCCTTCATCCGTGCCCTATGGGCACTATAATTTAGCCCGACAATTAAATGACACAAAGTTTATTGTGTCACTCTGGGTATGAATGAATATAAGACCTACTGACCCATGCAGGGTATTCATGTGTCTCTAACCACGCACATCTCAGGATGAGGAACCTATCACTGGGACTCCAGATTGGTTGCTGAAAGTAGATGGATGGATAGATAATGGAAGACAAGGGCACAGAGGAAGATCTCAGCATGCATAAAGTGGATAAAATATTCCAGTGACATGAGAATGGTTTGCCATGTGATGCTGTCCTTGCATAATTCTACTTCTCCAACAAGAATGGAATACACCCCTCTGTTCCGTGGTGGTTCGGTCCAGAGCAAACAGCTCAGCGGCAGGCTGAGTGCTGGCGGTGCCGCATGTCCCTGGATCTCATGGTTGTTCTTGGAGCAGAAGGATGGCCTGGCTGGAGGTGGAATCACCGTTTGCAGGGTTTTGGTGACCATCCAAAAATCGCAAAGTGAGGCCGTGACATAGAGCTTCTGGCTCTCCAATTTAATGCTGAGAAACCCTAGGATTAAAAAAAAATGTGTTGCTGTTTATTTGCATTGCAAATGTTTGGTTGATCTGCAGTCATTTAATATACTTGTAGACTTTAACATGTTGTCAACTCTGGCTTTTTATTCGTAACTAATAATACATTCACCTGTACCTTAAATATTCACGATTTATGTATTCTGCTGTTCCGAAGAACAGTTTTCATCTGCTGAAATCTGTTTTCTTTATTTAATAATAAAAGGGGCTATGCTAAATTAATTCGGGTTTACTACCCGATTAGAAACACTGACATCAAAAGCAGCTTTCATGTTTTATCTATCAGCACAATATATTTTGACAATAGCCTGCTTGAGCTGCCGTGGGATACAGGAGTGTTGTGAATTTCAGTCTTGTATCTGCACTAGTCAGGGATTGGGCAGTTGAAGGCAGAAAGGAAAGAGGCAGACTGATTTCTGCTTCTGGAAGATGCTCACTCTTTGTGCATTATATACTGATGGTAGTGATGGACAAAACGATGCTCCATGAACCATTTGCTGTATTTTTTGACCCCACTAGATGGTGCTCTCTGATCACAAATGGACACAAAGCGTGGTTCAAAGTAAGTCAAGAGCACCATCTAGTGGGGTCAAAAAATACAATAAATGGTTCATGAAGTATCATTTTGTCCATCACTAACTAAAGGTATGTTCACCACAATTGGGAACTCTAGCAGCCCATGTGGGCAGACTGTATTTTCCCCTGTCCCTTGAAGTCACCAGTCTAGAGAAGAATTAGCAGGTTGCTTTCCATCTGCCAGTTTTCAAAGAAAGACTGAAGTTTGACTGAAGTGCATGCAGCCCCACTGTCATGTTTATAACAGGCAGGATTTTCAAGCATATTTTAGTGTGACTTTTTGTAAGTGTCGCTGTTTGATGACATCTCCTGAGGGATGAATAATTTCCATGAGCAGCCACATTTGAGTCCAGATGAGAGGAACTCAATATACCCTGTCCAGAAACTATTATTATTATAGTATTATTACCTTAGAGCCTGTTAGGCTAGGCTTGCCAGATGTTTACAGACTCAGTACATCACATCTTGTCACGCCCACAGGGGCGGGGCCACACAGCAACAGGCAATCATCACAATCCAACCAAGCTACTTGACCCCAAAACAAGCTCCAAAGGCTGCGAAGTATTGCTGCAATGCTATGCCGACTTACGGAGCGCTTTTCTGTCTTTTGTCTAACCCTCCTGCCTTGCCTGCTTCGTCGTATTCCGCTGTCGTGTTTGCCCTGCTTTCCTGATCATCCCCCCCTGCCTGCTCGATCCTGCCTGCCCTGCCGTCCTAGTTTGCCCTCGTCCACCTTCCTGTCCCATCGTCCCCTTGTCTTGTCTCTATTTGTAGGATTGACCAACCCAGCCTCTGACCTCCCACGACCAACCCGTCCACCTCCTGTCTTGCCCCTGCGGATTTCGATGCACCCAGATTAATTCAAAATAAAATGTTCTCCTGCATTACGGGGTCTGCTTCTTCTCTGACCGCGAGTCACCACACATCTGTCCTTTCAGTCTCTCTGAATCCAATGCAAATCATTTCCTGTAGCACATCCCTGAAGACACAGACATGGCTTACAATCAACTGTGATTGGCTCTGACCTACTTAATTAAAAACACAGACCGCATAGACAGGTCAGATGTCAGAAGATAAGATTCATGCTCCCATCTTATCAGGATTTCTCAAAGAAGTGGCGATCCATACGATGTGTATTAGATTTACATTTGTTTTCTGACTTTTCTATTCAGGGTTCTATTCAGGAATGTGTTTTAGATATTCAAGGTTTGATTCTAAAATGTAATATATAATTATGCCAAAGTATATAATCATTTATCCGAATGTGTTTTTTCTGTATTCATGAATACATTTAAGTGATTTTTTTAATGTTCTTATTTACATTTGTGTGAAGTTTTTTTTTATTTAAACTGTGTGAAGTTGTACTTCAGTATGTTGACAAAAGACATAAATGGCATAAAGTCTATACACTGTATATGAGAACATAGCAAAGGCTGTGGGTAAGTCATTGTGGCTGTCGGGTCACATTAGAAATGTGCTTCTCTTTCTCTCTGTGGTCGAAGTCTTTTTATTTCCACTGAATTACTTCTCACTACTTTATATAATAACACAGTGGTCAATCTGGAAGAAATTATGCCTCCGAAAATCTGGAACTGTCTCAAATTGCTGGTTAATGTCCAGAGAGCTTGAAACAGTGATTAGGTCACTTCATTTTACTTTGTTGTCACTAGCATTAACAATGTACTCTCTGGATTCTTTTGATACAAATCTAGTTTTATTAAAAGATAACAAAAACGTTTCCAAAAGTCTGTAAGTATAAGTTGGTCAATGGCCTTCAATCGTATCCTTATGAATGTGAAAGTTTCCAGTTCACCTAACGTGCGTTGCTCTGATAGAGGTTTAGTTTGAAGCTCAGGTAACAGAACACGATGATTAAAATAAGTCCGCCTTCATCCAGGCTCACGGCAGATAAATCGTCTATTGTTTCAGCTCCCAGTGCCAAGTGTTTATAGAAGTTGAACAATGTGATTAATGGGGTGGGTTTGGGACCCAGTGAACGGGTGTAGGATAGCTGGGGGTGGGCGGGGTCTGCTTAGCAGGGGTCATCTCGGCAACACAGAGAACACACTGCTGTTGTTCCCCACCTTCCCTTGCTGCTCCCGAATTAAACATCTCCCTCTGCCACATATTTGTCAATTTCCCATGTGCAGAATTTGATTCGCGCAAGATATTTCACTTCTACGAATGACACCAGTGATGTACAAACTGACACATCATGAACCATTCGCCGTATCTGACCTCACTGGATGGTGCTCTCTGTTAAAAAAAATGGCACAAGGCAAAGAAAGAGCACCAGTATTGTTTGTATTATTCTGGTGACTCTGGTGTAAAACCATGTGGTAAAAGTAGAACCACAGATGTCTGAATGTGTGCAGCCCAGTATTATCTGGAAATTTCTGCAGTTCTGACCTTGACTGCAGTCCTGTACCAGATGCGAGGGAGGCCAACAGGAATTGGTTGCAACCATAAGCTGAACCCTGTTATACTGGATGTGCCCAATTTCAGTAACATGCCTAAAGATTCAAAGCACACCTGCACTCTTTACAGGTGATGGGTCACTAAATGAGACCTTGTATTGGCTAAAAATCTGTTCAAAGTAAAATTCATCAGCTCATTTATGGTATCAGGTGTGTTCCAGGGAAATGGTCTATGATGATTCCTAAAAACCAGAATCTCTGGTTATCTGAAATATCTGGAATATCTGAAAGTAAGGGTGTGCTTACAACCAGCAGTTTATAGACTTATTTCTGCCTTTGCTAAGCTCTGTATATCTGTTTACATGGCAACAGCTTTGAACGCCCCCCGGTGTTCAGTTACAATAATTGTGCAGGACGGTAAGGACAGGGAGTTTGGGCTCTGCCCACTCCCCACACTCTGGATTTTTGGACGCGGTTCAGGATATTTTATTACTATAGTTTGCTGTTACTCTGAATGGCTTAAACCATTTTCACCCCTGCCATGCTCTCTCAGGAACACAAGGTCATTAGACACAATGAGTCAATCTTAATGGGTGACAAACTAGACATTCTGAAATTTCCAGGCATCCCTGTGTTCTGAGCAGCAAGGACACAGGATATCTATTTCACTACTGCAATGACTGTTTTCCCTCACTAGGGGTCACTGCGCTCCAGCCCTTGGCGTTGCATTGGCCCCCAAACCTGCAGTGGTATGTTTGTCTTTCAAGAAACATTATTTTGGTTTGGATTCGAGGACCGGAGGAAACCACTGTGGCACATGGTAACCAGCGGGACTGGGAATGAATGCTGTCTGGAGTGGGGTAAGTGCCTGGTCCCTCCTTGATTATGATCAGGATAAGGAGTCTGACAAAGGCTGGATGGGTGAATGGATGGAAGAACACATCAAGTCATTCAATGTAACATTTTAAAGACTAGAACAATTAGATGAACTAATCAATCTACGGGACTGAAAGACCAAAATTTCAATAGTCTAAAGATCATTCTCAATTCTGATCCTGAACATCTGGAAGTATATTTATAAAAGCTTTACCATTATTTAATGGAAGAATGTAAACACATTGATCTGTGTAGATCCAATTGCTGTCATTCAAACCAAAGATATTAGTTTTTTCCTTCTGCATTCTCTCCTCGCTAACCTTACTGTATTTTGTGGTCAGTGCATGAACCCGTGTCTAGATGGAAGCTGGAGGAATTTTATATAGAAATAGATGGGTTTTCACAGCCTTGTTCTGCAGAAGAAGCAACCAGCAAGAACTTTTCAGTGGGTTTATGATGACTTGTGCAGACCATTAATTTTTCAAGAAAAAGTTCTCGATTGCGGATATCAGATAAAGGTCAGTCATGACTTTGCATATGTAACATGGAAGACAATATAAAGCATATTATTGCTTTGATTTAAGGTAAAAATGTCCTCTTTCTTTAATTTCTTCAATATGGGCTAAAACATGGAAGGTGTCTATGAATCTGTCAGACTTTGCTGGATGTGAGGGGGGGCTTTTGGGAATCCTTAGCCTCAGTCTTCCCATAAATAAACACTGATTGAGGGGATCGAGACAACCTGAGATTTTTAACTGCATCTATTCCGTGCGTTTTTTTTTCATGGAAGACGTTTCCATGGTGGCAGACATTTTAGGTCTGGTGATTATAATCCATAATCAAACAACGTACACAGCATCTCTAACATTCGGAATGCTTTCAATGAGGTATGTAATTAGGGCTAAGGCTGAGAGAGATTAAATCGCGCAATACAGAGAGACAAAGGTTCTATTCACTCAGTACATATGGGAGAGACATAATGCACAGGCTGTTTGGAGACCACGCTAAAGTGCATCCACTTTCTCATGTTGTTTTAGGGTTGCTGTTCTCACTAAATGTGCCTGGTCTACACAGCATTACCTATGGTCCAAAAGGCCAGGGAGGGACCGTGTTTGTTTTATCTGCCCAGATGGATGACCTAAGGATGGGGAATAAGCCCGGATCTTTCTGGGGCCTGACGCAGTCGTCCGGATGGGTACAAACCAGACGCTTATGTACACTGGCACAGACTGCGTCTGAATGGTTTCAGAGCTGACGGTCTCTACACGGACCAGGATAATCATGGGTTTGGTATTTTAAAACAAACCTTGAAGGTGCCAAAGTTTAAACCTGACGCCCCGGTGGGGACAAGGGGAAGGGAGTCGGAAAAGGGTGGATAAGGAACTTTATATCTCGAGGTTAATATACTGAAGAACATTAGTACATTAAATTAACCATCCCTTCATTGTGGGTACTCTGCCATTTGCTTTTGTAAACGGCACTTTGACATGTTTAATTTAAATGTGCGTGCTGTGTGCAGGGGTCCCATAAAAAGGAGGGGGGGGGGGGGGGTTAGGATGCTTTGAGGGCCCCTGAGTGACAAGGGCCCTAGAAACTCGGAACGTAATTGGATTGCTCTGGATTGTGTGCCCAATATAATATGGGGCCCGAAATCACTACTGTTGGCCCCGGTTGAGTCTGAGTGATATACTGTAACTGTTAGCGTTGTCACTATGGCGCGTGTAGCGAAGAACTGTGGCCAAGATCGATCTCTGCATATCCTATTCACAAACTGTAAAATACATTTATATAAATGAACATGCGTTCTTCATTGCATGATATATGTAAAAGCACAAGTAAAAAGTACTAAGGATTATTGCGTGGCACCAAACATGGCATTGTCAATGTGAATGTAATGTGACGGGTAATGCATAATGAGGTCTCACCCACAAACTATCCAGAACCCATCCAGATTCTGGCAGAAGGGCAGCAGTCAGCCCCCCGGCCATCCCTGGCAGAACCCCTGTTGTAGCATTTTTCATCACTTACATGAAAACACGGTCCAGGCTTCTGTAACTCATACTGCCCCCACTGTATCCCTGACGCGGTGCGTGCCTGTTTGTGTGATATATGTACCTATGCCAGTGTGCTTTCTGCTGGTTTATTTTGGAGACAGAATAGTTACAGAGGAGAAGGCAGGTTTTGTAAATACTTATGTTAGACTCAAACAAACAGCAGCACTGAGAAACATGGAACAGGGGGCCGGGGTGGGGGGCCAGCCCTTCCTGCTGTCTCTCCTGTGTAAAACCAAAGACACTTTTCCAAGTAGAAAACCTAAAGCATTTCAGAAGTTAATAGTTTGTGAAGCCTTTATTTAGCCTAAGCAAGCCGCCAATGTGGATATTTATATATAGATAATTGTTTTATAAATGTATGGGATGATTCTTATATTTTGTGTAACTGTGTTGCTTTATGTGATTTGCCATAATTAAATATATCTGAAACAGCTTCAGTGCCGTAATATTAGTCATCACTGAATCCAGTGTCATTCCATTTAAATATGCATGTTCTGTGTTCAGGTTTAATGTTGAGGAAGTGGGCAGACTTACTCAGGCAATCAAACCAAGACACACTGAGGGCCCACTGTCTGAAAGGAAGGACTCCAAACCTCCCTTTGGGGGGTCAGTTTGAACAGTGGGCCATGAAATAGCAGGGATGCTGCGTCTTGCTGGCCGGCGCTTTGGTGTGTTAGATCACACAGCAGGGTACCATGCCCGTGTTACCCAACCAAACAGCCCAAGTCTGTGAACCGAACCCAAATACCCCCCAGAGACCATGGAGGGGGCTCTATCAGTCATCAGGCACTCAATGGGGTATATTATGGAGAGAATTCCCTCCTCGAAAGCCAGCACCACATCATCCCAGTTTCTCTTTATGTTGTCTTACAGATTTGGCAGTACGCATATACTGTATCACATGACTGGGGTGCTGAAATGACTACAAGGAAGTAAAAGGTTTACAGTATGCAGTTAATCTAGATGAGGTCATCATCCCAGTTGGGCTTTATATCTTAATCCTCCAGTGAGACTGCCTGATGATGGTCGAGTCAGATAATGAAAGGTCCAGTGTCTGGACAGACAATAAAAGCTACATAGGAATGCCTGATTTACTTTCATCTTCCAGCCAATCCTGAAAATACATAGGACTATATCGTAAATTCAGGTTTTCCTAATACCGCCTGCCCTGACATTATTGTGAACCTCAAACGTACTGCAGGCACAAAACATTTCCAAAACCTATACTTTAAATGGACTTTGAAGTTAAAGAATAATACTGTAATATATTGCTGAGTTAGAAGTATCAGCTGACTCTGTTTTTGGTTTTTCATTACTGAACCCAAAGTTATTAACACTTGTTTCTGTATGCTTGTTCTTAAGTATGTGTGAGGCTTTTAACGGTGAAGCACAACAGTACAACTGCAAACACAATACAAATCTACAGAGAGCAGGACAGAACGATGGATGGACTGTAATAATGGCTGAGGTTTTAATTGGCTTCAATTGCCCTGTAAATGTCAGGCAGCCATGGTACAGGAAGGGGCGGGGGTGACCTTTTCCCGTGTGTGGAGGAGAATGCATTTATGTCGGTTTACTCTGGTGCTGGGCGGAATGCGAGGAATGGCTTATACAGCCTGCCCCAGTACACTTCCCAGAACGGGCTGATTCCAAGTCCCCCCGCCAGCCCTCAATGACACACACTAATCACTATTGTTTTTCTTATTCGTTTGAGATCTGGAGCATGTAGGTAGAAAACCTCAGGCTGTAAAAACGCATGTTTGTCTAGGATGGCGTGAAGGCTGGGAATGACGAGTAAAAAGGTTGACAAAATACTGTACATGTCTTTTTTCATCACTGACTGGATCCTGCAAGCACTTCCATGGGCACATTAGTGGTAACAGGGTGATGCTCCTCCATTGTCTTACAGAGGTTTCCTGCAAGTCATGGTGCCAAGAAGAATAGCAGAGTAAATATTTAACTTACAGCCATCATAGCTGGGAATACATGCCTCCCACACTATACCAAAATGCATTTCTTATTGACCCGCAGATCAATGAAGAGCAATTCGGGTTGACTGCAATTCATTCAGACCCTCAGAACTGGAACCTGGACTCATTTCTCTGTCTTATGTTTCTAAGGAAACCTACAGAGTCCAATTACAACAAATGAGATATGAACAATACATTTAGCACATTTCACCCCATGTGCTGATTAACAGGATATATGAATGAAACCCTGGACAAACTGGGATCACATATTATCAGAGGTCCATCATGAAAATGAACACTTGAGCTTAAATATATATGATCTACATTTTTTTGCTTTAAACTGTGTGCAGTTGGGTCCTCCTTCCTACAGCAACACTATGTGTAGCCATTGGACACTTTCTGCTTTTCTCTATCATGATAGACCTTGCAGTATATCTTACAGTTTACAATGAAATTGCTGACTGTACAGTTGCTTTCCACCATATCACTGCATACAGTTATTCAATCACTGTGTCACTGCATTGATACTCCCTATCATACACTGCACAGCTATTCCCTCTCCATCAAGCAGTGCTTCTCTGTACCTATCCTCAGGATTACATTTCTCATGTTTATCCGGAACTTACGGCTACCGTCTCTTTTCCTTTCTTCCCAGTGTGAAACCTTCATGTATGCGCAGGGGCACCAAAACCTTAAAAAACTTTATCCATATTATTAACCACAGATTGTTCCACTTCTTGGACAGAAATATCAGGATGCATTTTCATAATCATCGTCCTGTTACTGTCATACATATGAGGTGATTGTGTATTTTCACAAATGACTTTCTCATGAAAGAAGTATCTTGGTTCTTATGTGAAAGAATCCTTGTTCTGGGATGCTTACCCTACTCAAGGACGTTTCCCTGGGTTCTGGAGAGGCTTGCTGAAGACAGGGAAAGGTGCTG
>JAODKE010000085.1:1130826-1150535 GCA_026779605.1 Mormyrus hasselquistii
GAGTGTGAATAGCTTTGCAGTGTCAATGTGTTGATTCAGTCAATTATCACAATAACTATAATATCCATTTGCACTTTTTATTTCATGCATGTTTCATTGTCAGCCTTTTTATATATACCTATAATCCCTTGCTTTTTCAATTTTATTCTCATTAATGATATATTATATTATAACTATAATTATTAGATAGCACTTGTGATACAGGATTATTTTGCCTTTGATCCCATGTCTTGGTATTGATTTTAATGTAAGGTTATTTTGCATTACTTAAATAATAATAAAGCGTTATTAGAAGTGTGCCTGTTTGTTCCTTCGAGGGCCCTATATCCCCCTCACATCAAAACAACACCTATCATCACTTGATAAAACAAAATGGGGACACAGGAGTAACAATATCTCTCACTGGGTTAGTCTCCAGAAGGTCCTTTCCCATCCACCCCTGAACAGGCTGTTTCTTCTCAACAGTCTGCTTCCCCACCCAAAAAATCATGTAGAGTTGTAGTTTGGCAGACATTATGTTAATGGTTAGATTATACTTTATTTTACACTGCAGCATATGACAAGAACACTGTTTACCAGAATAACACTATGGCAATATACTTCTGTTATTTTCTTTATCTGAATAAATATCTGAATACGACCATGCAATAGTCTTAGCTTTATCTTGTTGGGTAATGGGCCCTAAAGAGGTTGTTATGATGTAAACAAAAGCAAGCAGGTTTCCTGCAGGCCCAGTGGGTTTGTCCACCTTGATGGAGGTGAGGGGGGAGAAGCAGCTAGAGACATCTGTCTGGGCCTGTTCGGTCACTAGCCTCTGTACAAATACACCCCAGGAGTTATACTCTTTGGGAAGGCCCAGGCACCCTTAGGCGACCCTTCTTTGACTTCTGAATGGGACACGTTTTGAAAAAAGAGGGTATTTCTCATCTCAGCTGCTACAAAATGTGCTCTTCTCCCCCTCGGGCGCCAGAATAACGTTTGCACACCTGTCTGATGGATCTGTTTCTCGGAATGCAGCAGGCAAACAGGCCTTTGCCAAAGAACTCGCGTCCGGCGGGTCCCCACAGCGACCGTCTTCAGACCCACAAAGGAGACAAAGCCTGGGATTTAGGTGGGTGGGAAGATCAGTCAAGAGTTCGCATGGCTTGGAAACACCCCCACATTAGCTGAGCGGCAGTACGCCATAGCACAGACTCCTGCCAGACGAACACTGGATGACTAGACGGTGATGCAGTGCCTTTCATTTTATCGGCTTGCCAGTATCCCGCTAGTTGGTTCTCTCCTTATAACTCAGTGCAGGTTTCTAGTCAAAGAACACAGCAGTAGTCCATCCCAGCAATTTCCGGACTGTTCTGAAGGAACCTTGTATCAGGATACACTGAGAAAAAAATCTCTCCATAGCAGGAGCAGACAGTACTATACCTTTCATGCAAGTGATTAAAAGCTCTTTAATAGGCTGTGTCAATGAATTATCATGAGTCATTGCAATAAAAGCCAACAAAGGCTTACATCACAAATCCCAGATCAGATCAACAAGTACTGGTATCTTTGTGATGTCTGTTTTATTGCTAACATTATTGTTATAACATTATTATGTAGTTTCTTATTTGAAGCTCTGGGTGGTTTGATTGCAAATAACAATTAGAGATACTAACAGGTGAAACGGACCAATGACTTCATAGATATAAGGTCACATAATACCACCAACCTGACACAGGCAGTATCCAACATTTGTTCTGTGAGATAGATGGCAACTTATTCCAATAAATCTGTCTATAATATTGTGAAACCTAGACATGAATATGAACTCTTTGACAACATCAGGTGGTGAATTTGATCGGGTCAGGTTTCATTTAATCTCTGCTCTACCTCTGATACCATGTGTCCGAATTGTGTCATAAGAGACGCAAGAGCGCAACATCACGTCTTCAGGCCAAATATAAATCAATATTTCCTTATATTTGTGAGGAATATTAGTGACTTTTAACTGCTGGTAGCTCAAGGCCGAATGGCCTCCTCTCGTTTGTAAACTTCTTATGTTCTTATGTTCAAGTAAGGAAAGTATGATCGTCCACAAAATGGCTTCAGGGGGACATTAGTGAATTGGATCATCTACCACCTATACATCCATCCATCCAACTTCTAAATTCTTATCCTGGCTTGGTTTCAGAGGGGACTTGGAGGCTATCACAGGTGGCGCAGGGCACAAGGCTGGGGTGTATGGTCCAGTCCATACACAAATATACACACATAGTCACACATTTACTGAATAATTTACTTTAGAGATACTACTCAGTGCAAGGGCATGTCTCTGGAAGCCAGAGAACCTGAAGAAAACCTGCAAGACACAGAGAGAACATGCAAACACACATGCTGAGTGGACGGTGAATGCTGAAAACCTTCTGTTACACATCCACTGCTGCGCTGTATGAAGGCCATCAGAACTGGTTTTAGTTTACTTTAGTTACTTAGAAATCAGTGTGTGGGTTAAATAGGATCACCAATAGGTCTGATCACATGGACAGAAGCAATTAAAATGATTTTAAATGATGTTCTCAAAGTAGCAATTTTGTGTTAAATCTGCTAACAAGCTGTGACCACTAGGTGATGTGCATCTTCTTCTGGGGGGGGGATTTGCTTAGTAATTACCCGGAATTTTAATGATAGCAAAAATACTGATGTGCCTCTGTGTGAGTAAATTACTGTACAGTGGACTCATAAGCATTAGCTAAAACATGGTATGCATGAATAATAAAGCAGTAGAAAAAGCTTTATGAATGAAGATGTATGTTCACTGATAGATAGAAACGATTAGACAGTTAACCTTCCCCACAGTGCTGTCCACCCCTAACCCTCTGCTTTTGAAGTCATTTAATTCACTTGGGGTGGGTATTTGTCCTAAGTCAATATGGAGTAGGCAGCACATTCCAAACATATCTGCACTGTTGGGAGGAATGCTACTCTTCAGTATTCCATCTAATCCATCTGTATAATCCGGGTTTGACACTGCAAAAACCCACCCATAAACCTCATCACCCATAATCCTCATCCCCACCTTCTGTGACTGTTCAGGTTGTTCCTTGGTTGTTCCCCTGTTTCCCGCCATTCCGCCACAGCTATATTGTCAACAGATGACATAGGTCCTACTGTATGTCTGCACAGCTAATAACCTTCCTTGGGGATTTTCACACTGTTCTGGAAGGTGCTCTGGCTGTGGGGCCACCTTCCTTTTCCTTTGAGGTCTCCCTGTCAGGTTAGCAGGGGCTCCCCTTCTCGCCTGTACTCTGCAGATCCTCTCAACTTCACTGCACCACGGAAATGTCAGTCTGAACATGCCGCACTTTTGGATCATTCGTTTTTTCGAAATGATATTCACCACTTTGTTCAGTTTCGAGGGAGAGTGGAACCCTGCGCTCCAGAACAATCTTCACGCAGAGACAGAAGCAACAAATCTGTCATGATTGTCTCACTGGGAATCAGCCGTGAAATTGTACATGGCAGGGAGTTGTTTTTATGTTTCTCTCATTCCTGCAGTTGTACTGTATGTGCTGCCTGGTGCTTGGTGTGCAGCGCAGTAGCAGGAAGAGAATTATGGGTATAGTCACTGCCCCCCCCGGAAAACTCTGATATTATGTACTCCATATGTGCACGAGGCAGTGAGGTATCAAACCATGAAACAACAAAGGTGGAGAAACTGACAAAGATGTCCTGAATCACTACAGTAAGTAACACTTTGGGGGCTCCTTTTCCCTCCCTCTCAAGGCCCACTATGTAAAACAGGTGCTCAGTTTTCTGCATGAATTTACCCAACATAATGTCAGGCTTAGATTCTCTGGTATGTGGCTTAAGGCAACATCCAGACAGGCAAAACCATGTTAGAGATCCAAGACTGGGCAGATTGGTGAAAACCAGTGATTGAGTACAAATGTTGCTGAATGAACTCCTATAACAATATGTTTATATGCGGTAAGCCAGATGGGATCAAAACAAATCGATGTTAACATGCTTTTATCCAGGCCTGACAGACCAAGATCAAGGAAAGACCAGAGAGCTCTGTTTTTACTGGAGCGAGTCGACAGCCCTCGAATTTTGTCAATTATTTTCCCACATAACTGCACATCACCAGAGGTGAGAGAGGATGCTGTGGCAGCTGGCATTACAATACGAAGCTTATCAATAGGATATAATCCAGGATCTGGTCCATGACTATCAGTTTGACAACATCAGAAGGCAACCCAGAAACTTCATCCACAATGGTCTATCATACTTCAGTCAGCGAAGGTCCAGTCCCCGTCCTATCTCTTAGAGAGCACTCTCATCATTCAGTCTCTGGGCAGCCATGGGTTCTTTGGCTCTTTCTCCCCAACATGCCCACGTGGAAGGCCAACTCATACTTATGATGAACTAAGACTTTCATAGGGTTCACATGCAATGGGAGACATGAGGAGATAAAACACGCTATGAGTCGGATGAGTACCGTCACTCTGATTGGATTAACCCACTTCTCATTAGTGACTTACGGTTTCTTGGTTAAATCAATCATTGTGTGGTAAAACCCACTGGAATCTCAAAGCCAAAAATCTGAAATTGCCACTGAGTGCTTCATATACTGGGCTCTTTCACCGGGGAGCAAGAGGTCAGAAATAGGGCCATACAACCATTTCAGTACTGGCTTTGCCTCAATGATCAATCTGGCACAGCTGAGAGCAGGTCAATGCTTAATCTTTGCCTGTCTTTTTCACACTCCTAATACACACAACGGTGCGCATTTTCATTTGAATATTACACTCCCTTTTATAGATCTTCAGAGCCTATAGACATTAATGTAACAAATGAAACAATGAGGACTAGAACAGGGTTAACTTTGATCTGATTTGATTTGATTTGTTTCGAAGTGAAGCAGAAAACTAACAATATACTTTCCGTACTCAGCAGCAAACACAATCCAGATTTACTGGTCAATTTGTGGTCTGCACTCTGGAACTGGGACATCAGCTCATAGGTGCTAACAAACTCAAACGGAACAGGTGACCTACTGACAGCCAATTGTTGGCAGTTTCAAAGGCTGTCACTATGAGCACCGGGCCTGACTTTCAACACAGCCCACTGGCTAATGCTCAGGATGCATCATAGGGGGATAATGGACTGTTTATTTATTGAGGACCACCTTTTATTCTCCCTGCAATCGCCTTTGCCCTCCGTTATTAAAATTCAAAGAAATATAATGAATAATTTACTTTATCACTCCCTGTTTTCCATACTTTAGCAAGTGCTGCTGCTTATTTGACTTGCAAATGGGACAGACTGAGTAAACACTTCGTAGTGGGCAATGATGCGATGATGATGTTTGCCATATGCGAAAAGGAGGACCAACACATCTGCCTCACAAAAATGTGAAAACTGACACTATCCTATGAAAGCAGCAGATCACATCTGTTAAGCAATGCCTCCATTCTATTCTCATTGCAAGTATTGAGCCGAACAAACCAACCTTGGGAAAAAAGGCAAAAAAGATGTTGCCTGGAGACACAATAGTAAAAATTCCAGTAGGGCTCTGCACTCCAGAACACGATGAAAGCCGGAACTCTCAGTAATTCCTACTCTTGATTAGAAGCCATCCAGGATGAAAAGGGGACATGCTTGGATTGAAGATCACGTGAACCTTAGCTCACGTGCAGTTCCCCTATGAGGCCATTACACATGATGGATTCTCGATACACACAAGTAAATCTCAACATTTTTTGATATGAGCTGTTCCCACTGTTCTAAAAACCTGACATGTAGTGACTTCGGTCTCATGAAGCACAGCTGTGCCAAAAAAATTAAGGCATGACTAACTTTTAAAGCCCCCTGGATGAACGGTGAATATTTGTGAATATTTCCGAGAAGCAGGTGCCGAAACCATTAGAAATTTGATTGACATTCGAGTCGAGTAAAAGTCCTTCTCAGTATGATCTAATGATGAAGGTAGTTTTTCAGGTGTAAATCAGTTAGTATCCCCTAAACAGCTGAAAAGATTCCCCAGGGAAGAGACCCCCCCCTTGCAGTGAATGCTAAAACCCATGAAGAGTGATTAGGGTTACGGGGCTGCAATCTCTTCTGGGAGGAACGTACATGGACAATAGAAAATGTAGGGAATGCTGACAAATGGTCGTCTCCATGACTTCAACTAACTCCACCCAAACCCTCAACCCCCCCCCCATCTGAAAGGGGTCTTGGTGGTGGGGGGAGTTCTTGTATGCTCCTTACTCCACTACACAGTTCTGTCTTTACAGTCTCCACAACTCCCCCATGATTATTTATATAGCATAATTTGTACATACATATGAATGGAATGCCATTTTACCTCTTCGGCAGTTGAAGATTAGATTATGTGTAATATTATAACATACTGTAATCACATTGTAATATCTTGGAAATGTAGCTTTAATGGATGTTATCTTAGAATACAATACCCCAATGGTATTGTTTCAGTGTTTTGACTTAGTGGTTTTGGTTGAATGCTCGTATGAGTGGTAGCACATTATCTTTGGCTTAGAGTCTGCTGACAGGGTGATGCTGCTGGTCCCACATTATAATCTGGGAAATCGAGGTGTTGGAAGCATAATCCTATAAACAGCCAACCCAAAACTTTGACATTCGAGTCAGAAAGGAATACCCAACTTTCTTCTGCACCTCATGTAATGTTCCAGGCTGCTAACTCACCCCCAGAGTCATGGGATAGATTCCTCGAAGTCTGTGGTCTTTTTTTGTAGCACCAGGGTGCAAGAACCAGGCTTTGTGTACCAAGCAGCTGTACAAGGACATGGGAAGGGGGGGGGGGGCTTGTGCCCTAAGCACAAACACACAATGCAATGTAAAGCTCACCATCCACCACGTTCCACCCTGACCTCCTGGCTTCTGTCATTGTCGTTCTTTTCCTCCCCCAGATATGCTGAGATTATATCTTTCACTCTGTCTTGTAGCCAAACAACATATTTCATTTGAATTTGCATGCTGAGTCGGTAACTAGTGCTGAATGAGGGTTTGGGAAAACCCTCTCAGTCACTAAGTTTATGTGTAACATAATCCTTGAAGGGACTGGCAGAAGTGTTGACTTGCTTAGTAATTACCCAGAAAATTATAACTCGTAAAAATACCAAGGTCGGAAAAAGCACATTTATGGAAATATTGAAAATATTTGCCATAAAAATATTTAAAAGCTGTAAAAAAGAATCACATCAAATAAATGAACAAAATATTTTGTTTCCGTCTGTCTCATAGTTTTGTGTATTTATAAATGCAATAAAGGTGACTCATAGGAATTCATAGGAATTAATTGGTTACGGTTATGATAATGTTTTATAGTCTTAATGAAGTCGATTTATGGTGCTTGATAATTTATGCATGCTTATTACAGGTTTTATGCCATATATATTCTTTATTTATCAAAATAATATTACACTGTGTTTATGAATCCCAGCTGCTCCACCCCTAATGATGAGGGACATGTTTGGCATGTTTGGCAGAGTGAATGTGCCAAGCATCTGGGCAAGCACCCCATTACATCCTACACCCATACCTCGAACAGCACCCCGGCCCCCCCACAAGAGCTGCATCTGGTGCCTTTGTAAATCCATATGAACAGTACCTCTGTGAAGCTGGAATTCCAGTGCGAAACCAGGAGGGCTTGCACACGCCAGTGCAAGGGCTCACACTCAGGCGGATACATGGACTCATCTTCGCTCAGGTGCATCGACTGGATGCTCGTGCACCCTCTGCATCTCCCGCGGTGGGTTATGGCGATAGCAAAGCCCCAGGAGCCAAACTCAAGCTTGTGGGGAATCCAAACCGTGAGAAAGGTCACGTCCACATTCCTCCGAGAGCCCTCCAGTATGCATGAAGAGGATACGTGTACTGTATGTACACATGGTTTTATTTGCAATGCATTTTCACTGCCCTTTCCTCATGTGCTGTTGTATAATTTATACTGTTACTGTTTTATTATAAACTGCTTGGTTTTGGAAACGGAGCTGAAGAATATTGCACAGCATGCACCTCATCTAGAGACGCTATCACAGTCATGGTCAGGAGCACCCGTTTTTACCAGCTATGGTTACAATGGACGTGCCATTTTCCGCTTCTTCCAACTTTATTTTTGTTGCTTCTCAGTGAGATTTCAGGTATTTATGCATTACGTGAATCAACACATTTTTTGTTTCAGTACTGAAGATTGAACTAATTAAGCCTACTATTTCCTCTCAGATGGGCATCCCAGAACCAGGATCACCCAGTAATTCACACAGTCTGGGCTCACTCACACTAACCCCAGTGCATTCTGGGACAGTTGTTGGACTTTTGTAGAACACCGTTGGCCTCATATAGATGATCTGTTTTTTTTTTTAGCTTGAATTAGTTTCTCTGAAACATATCCTATCAGTCTCAAAAGCAGTATATACAGTATAGAGGAAGCATAAAAAATCTTTTGATAATCTGAAACAAAAGATGTCAATGATTAGATTATTATTGTATTATTCACACTCGCTATTAATCTTTTGAACAAAAAATGGTAGTTATAATGGTGAAGAAATTAAACAGCATAATCTACTGGGAAAGGCTAGGAAGGCTTATGTCTGACATATGCTGGAAAATTGTGGCAATAATATCAAATTTAGTATTTTGGGTCATGGTCTCTTGTGTCCGGTTGTATAGAGTTGGAGATGTGGCCACCACTCTGATCGTGTAATCCATCCATCTGTCCATCCATCCATCCATCCACCCATCCCTTTTCTGAAACCTCTTGTCTTATGTAGGGTCACAGGAGGTCCGGAGTCTATCCCAGAGCCTACTGGCACAAGGCAGTAATACGAGATTTATTTTTAGTACAAGGGATAAGTAGGTTTTAACCATTTAAAAGAATCACTTTTCTATTGAAAAGAGACCCACGGTGAAATGGATTTATGACCAAATGTAGAACCACCAGCCCCCCCAAAGTAATTTATCACATGCATGAAGCGGACCATGACAGCATCTCGTCCGAAACCACAGAGGGCAGCAAAGAACCATCTCGAAAGGCTAGAAATTCAGAAGCACAGAGCAGTGTGTTGGACCACCCTGAATTTGAGGTGGAATGTCGTTACAGGTCAGGCCACTCAGTGAATGTCTGGAACCTTCATCTTCAGGGTCTCTGAGCGGAACTGTACACATGATGCTAAAATCAGCCAAATTAATCCAATTTGTAAGGTGCTTTAAACATTATATCTGCGGAATGGTGCCTAAGAGGATAGAGCAGAACGACAGCCGAGTGACTCCCGTCACCCAGGCCAGATTATACGAGGCCTCTGTTTCTAAGACGGTTGTTTATTCACTGAACTCCAGTGTTAACCTATGAGACACCACAGGGGTGAGGCAATCTGGGTCCGACGATGAGTCCAAACTGCTGACTCATGTCCTGAGTCTGTTTCTACACAACGCTATGGACGGAGACCACCAGCAAAACTAGGATTAGTATTTTTATTGGGCAGTTAGAGGTTTTTTTTTTTTTTTGCCACATTTCCTTATATATACATAAACATTGTAGTTCCTCTTTAGTTAAGCATCAGTATAGTTCCTTTGCTCCTTGATCCCCCAAAAGCATCAATAAGAGAGTCAGCTGTACAAATACTGTTCACTGCAAACACAAACCAGTATTAAAATGTGTTGTATTTAGCATAAATCTCCCTCCCTTCCACTGACAGACCTTTATAATCAAGTATATATCACCTTCGTTTGAAAGCAAGACGTCTCCCATTTGCAGTCATTATACTGAAGATGATTTTCACAGAGTCTGGAAATCATAACTCAATCATTGGGTTCCCCTGAGCTGGGAAGTAATCTCTTTGCAGATGTTTCTGACACCATAGAATCGACCTCTGCTGCCTCACTCCTGATGACAAACATTGAACCAGATGCTGAGAACTCCAAGTGTTTAGCGAGCAAACAGGAGGTCCCGCAGTTCACGTAATTGCAGGGCTTCCACTCTGCGCTGTCGAATTGCTGAGATTCTCAGGGAGTCGGCCGTGGGCAAGCTGTCGCCTCATGCAGCAGGTCACGATAACGGTCCCTTTCAGAGGAGGTGCTCCATGGATGTTTCTAGAGACTCCCAGTTTTTATTTACATTTAGTTGCATAGCTAATGCTATGGCCTCTGATTTTCGCCCATTCCGTTAAAAAGATCTTTATTGTAATATTTCACTTTAAGGAGCTACAATACTGCCTTGAAACACTCTACTGCTTTGATTTATTCTCCTCTAAGTCACTTTGTCAAAGGCATCAGTGAACAAGTGTAATTCAAAATTCAAATTCGGATTTTTTTATTTATCGCTAACAGAAATCTGCCTCAAAGCAGCTGCACTGGTGGACAGACACAGGTCCCTATTGAGTGAACCTAAGGCAGCAAGGTAAAGAAAAATTCAAATAGCAATAGAAAGAAACCAGAGGAACCAAACCTCAGGAGGGAACGTGTCCTCCTATGGGTGGCATTGGTATGAAAAATAAAATTATTGGAAAAATAAATACATAATTATACAGCATATTCACTAGAACAAAAACACCCATATTGAACGTAAAACGTCCATAGTGAATGTGTCTGCAGGATCTGTAATTCATGTTTTTAGTGTCATAATGCTTCATTAGTATTGGCGTCCATCAGGCTCGTTGATCAGTGGAGATGTCCATCGGGGCTCCTGACTCCCGGAGAGCAGCTTGGTCAGCTACACTGGTAGCGTGTTCAAGTAGCTGCACTCTTACTGTTCATGATAAATGAGATCTGGGAAAATCTCGAAACATGGAACAATGTTCACACTTGGATTACATGGTAGAAAGTAAGATATTTACAAGTGGTGTGTAGCATGTCGCATGTCCCTCTTGCATGTCGCATGTCCCTCTTGCATGTCGCATGTCCCTCCTGCACATCACATGTCCCTCCTGCAGGTCACATGTCCCACCTACAAGTCACATGTCTCTCCTCCAGGTCACATGTCTCTCTCACTTTTGGACTGCACATTCTTGGCAATTCTTATATTCAAGCTGATAGCCCAATTAGGTCAAATCAACTACAATCCTGTTCTCTTTCTCCTGTGTGTTCAACCACAGATTATTACCGGACATAGTCAAACTATAAGTCACTGGTTCCAGTTCACATCAGTCACATCACAGTATCAGAGCCATCAATCAGATCCATGGAGCCACATAACCACTTGCTTGAGATGGAGTGGATTCTGCATAACAGGATGACAATGTGATCATTTTAATTTTCCTCCAAAAAAAATATACAGAATGTAGTGCATTTCACTCACAATGATCAGTCACCCCCATCCCCGAAGTACCCACTAACAGAACACACATGGGAGCTAAATACCCATACTGGGCACCAGCCTTGAAACTTTAGTTCCATGCAGAAGCAATTAGAAATGCCATGAACACATCAATAATGAGTTCCACATTGTTAGAGTCTTCAAACACAGCCAGCGATTATATCCACGCTGCTCTCCAATAGATCTCTGGAGTAATGGCCCTGGGTAGAGGAAGAACTACAAATATATGTCTTGAGTTACTTGCTGTAGATGACTGTTAAAAATATACAAATTAAGATGTTTGACTGAGCCTCGTGGGAGTTTACAACTGTGTCCTTTCGCTGTGAAAGTTTAGGTTTCTGTTTAGTAGTATTAATACATAAAAGTCTACCAGTGGCCCCAATGTTTGTGAACAAAAAACTGGGAAAATAAGATAAATGAGAAAAAGATATATGCTGCACTTGGCAAAAACAGAAACAAAATGAAAATAGCAAACACCTCTTCTGGTGAAGGGCCCGACCTGAGAGAACTTTTACCAATATCTGGAGAAGCTGAAGAAAGCTGCAGTGTCCTGTATGGAAAGAACGGACCAAGACCTCTGTATATGAATGACCAATGAGAAGGCTTGTGGGTGATGACATCACAGTGATGTATAACTGATGAGGTCTTAAGAAGGTTAGGGTTTGATTGATTTTGATTGAGATGGTTTAACTATGTCAACCAATAAGCTCTAAATTTCCCCTTGAGCAGGAGACGTGGAAAACTTTCATCTTTGTTTATCCAAGTGTGTGAATGTAAGATATCTTTATTTTAAAAGTATCCCTGGCTTTTCACTTGTGAATTCGCACTGGACCACATATGGGATATATCTGTTGTATTTTTGCAACACATTAATATGGAATTACTGCGTTTGCTACACCAGACAGTTACACTTCTGGCGATTCCATATTTTATATTATCACGCACTAGTGATATATTTTTTTATCCCGCATCACTGAGATGGTTCCAAAATCCCTTCGTGGACAAGAAGATTGCACGTGTCTTTTGGCTGTGGAAAGGCCGACATAAAGTTCAACATGGCAGGAGAAATTCTGCAGATGGAACGCTTTTGAGAGTGTGTCTGAGATCCAGCTGACTACGGTTACCACTGGAAAAGAGAAGCAGTATCCTTAGGTCTCCAAGACAGTTTGTCTGCAGCCTGTCCCAATAACCCATGATCCAAAGCTTTAGTAATATCCTTTCAGTTTCCAGATGTAAGATCCAATGGTTGTTTGTACCATGGAACCTAGGTGAATACAGAGCATTGGACAGTAAAATACAATAACCAGGCATCAAGATGTGACTGCACTTTCACCTAAAGCTTATAGCCAGCCATAAAGCTTAAAAATTCATATAAAAATAAGACATTGGATTAATATCCTTGTAAAACTATATTGATGGATTGATGGAACCAGTTGTCCTTTGCACTGGTGGGAAAGCATGAGATGATATTCTCCATTAAAGTGTCATGATAAATCTTTGCCAATCATTTACAATCCATTTCCCCCCAAAGACTTCCCATTTGGGGGGGTTGGGAGTATAAGCCCAGGAAAGAACTAAATGACAAATTGATTTTAGGTCTGGTCTATGTGTTCAGAGGAAGTCGATTACAATCAGTTTTAAATATATGAATTTAAAAATCCAGACTCAAATACTTATGGATCCTACCCAACATTCTCAGCTATAGTCCTAACCTAAGACAAGCATATACCATGTAGCACCCGTGTTTGACTATCAAAGAACTTTAATTTCTGAAGTGGTCTTAAGTCATACATTGAAATAGTCTCTGTAAAAAAAGTCTTATACACAGTTTCTGTTTCCCCAAAGGTCTCCATAATCTTTACGTTATCATCCTTTATGAGGTTATGCAAGTTTTTGTTGAAATAAATCATTCTTTATAAATCTTTATATGTCTTTATAAATCATGAAATGGTACTCACTTTATAACAAATGATGTAAAACAAGATTAAGGAATAATTCAGTTATATACAAAGAGCAGAAAATATTTCCCGTCTCTTAATTTGACCAGCTTATGAGGGAATGTCGTGTGACATGGTGCAACGCTATTAAAGCCCTCTGTGTTTTTTGGAAAGTTGTGACCGATTGAAAAAAGTTCTCACAGGAAAATGTGTTCAGGTTGCAGCCAAACTAGATGGTTGTAATTTTTCTTGAAAACACTAGGGTACTCAACCTGAACCCATTCCAGTGATGTCAATAAGGGGAGAGCTCAATCAAACCCCATTTTATTGTGAGAGACTGAGCAACTATGGGACTCTACAGACACCAATCAATCTTCTAGAAGCAACACAATGCAGTTATACAGTGGAATTTCCATCTTTTTTCTTCCAGCTGTAGAATACATCTGTAATTAAGCAAAGTTAAACTTATAACCGGAGTTGTGTTGCCTTCCTGTTTGTTAAGACATGGGGAGAATAATGAAGACAAGCAGTTTACTTGGCTCTTATTTGATTTGACTTGATGACCTCGCAACCACCTTTTTCATGTTGTTATTGCATGAACGGTACTCAGCTGTTCCTTTCTTCTTCTCCCTTCCTGCACATCTGGGAGACGTCTCTGCATCACTACATTCTTGCAAAGTTCTCCATCTCTTCTATTGATGCAAACTTCTCACTTCTCACCCTACAGGCCTCCAAACAGCCAAGGCATCAAGTATATTGTCCGGCTCCCCGCCTCCCCCCCACAACCACAGATACAATGATGTCTAGTTTCTTCCCTTCGCAAAGAAGTTTACCCATTCCCCATTCCTCTCATTCCAAACCCATTGACCAGTACACAAAAGTAAGAATCATGCCCTTGGGGGTACAAGAGATGCAAAATGGTCGGGCCTATCTGGGTAACAGTCACCCTTCAAAGAATTGTTTGCTCATGCTAGGTTTTCCCATTTGAGGTGGAAGAAACTCCAACTTCTTAGAACCCATTATTCTTTAAAGGGGTTCAAACAATTATGTAAAAATGTACCATGAAAGCTAAAATGAATGCTTTTTTTTTTCATTTAACTTTCGTGGGAATGACTTCACGTTTTGTGTTTTGTCATATCAGTTGTTCTAGATGCAAATATCTTATAAGTGAATAAAATAAGGGTAGACGAGGTTTAGGTTTAAAAAAACAAACCCATTAAGAGCTTATTAAGAAATTAGAGCCACATATGTTGAATTGCACCTTAAACACACCTGTGTTGATCTGGGGGTGTGAATGCTTTGCTGAGCTACAGCCGTGTCCTGGAAACGACCACAAGCTCTCGAGGAACGGCGCCCCCCTTTTCACATCGTACGATGCTCATCTTTCACTCTTTCTTCTTGCTTTGTGATTTTTTTCCATACAGGAACAGCTGGAACGTGCACGTTACAGTGCTATTTACTCTGATGCTTATTTTGCTTAGTCTTTTCTTTTTTCCTTGCTTTTTTCTATGGAGAGTATGAGGAAAATTATCTAAACAATACGCATACTTGAAACGGATAATTAGACTGTAAGACTGAATTTTTCTAACTGTATAAATACCCTCTGTCTATCATGTCTTCTCTGCTTGGACCCAAAACCTTGTGAGACAGCTCTCTAACCCTGAAACCAATACATTGCCTGCCTATGACATTCGTTCACCTCATCGTGTATAGAGACCATTGCATTCACTTTCATTAGACTGTCTGAACTGCATATTTTACCCTCATTTACATCAAGAAACCCAACAGATGTGAATACTTAGAATTCTATCTTTCATCTAGCAGTCCCTGCAATGATTTTCAGACAAACAATTCTAGGTTTCCACCCTAATAAAACAAAAAAGAAATTGAATTATTTGGGCTATCAAACAGTATATAGTTGTGATGTAATATAATTGACAGCAAGAGTTGACTGTACATTTTAGACTAGTTAAATTATTGGAAGTTCATGTTTTTGAGCTCAGGAGCACAGAGAACAGGCAGGGGTTTGGTTCTTATAACCAAATCCCCATATGAGCATAAAAATAAAGATATTGCTTTAATGTGTGTTTGTTTTGTAAAAACTAAATAAATAAAAATAGATTCTGGATCATGGAATGACAAGGAGCTGTAAAACTTGCTTTCAAAAGTTCCAGTCACAATAAACAATTCTCACTCAATTTGGATCCAGAGGAGTAAATCCGGATAATTTAGTCTAATCACTTTTCAGTCTGTGCTCCCTATTTGGCCTAGGTAACAGCCTCTTTGTGTGAATGTGATGACCTCATAGGACTTTACCTCTTATTCAAATACCTTTAGTAAAAGCAAATGTTTGCTTATGAATGTATGAAAAGCCTCCATTCTGGCAATTCAGTATTTCCAGCACCATTATGTTTGATAATATAAATATCCAGAATATACTGTATTAAGAAACCAGTGGTTACGGGAAATGTCCCTCGGTACCCTTAAAATGGACGGGTGAGAACTTATAAACTCACAACTTTATGGCAATACACATTTCAAACAACACTCATGTTAATAGAGTCACATTAAGTTGCTGGTTTGAAGCATGCTGGGGGAAACGTTGACAGGACATTATTTTTTGACTGGAGACCTTGGGGACTTCAGAGAATTTAAAGTTCATAATTTATCCTGCCGGGACTGAGGGCACAGGTCTGCCCCAAGCCTCTGCTCTGGGTACCATGCCAATCTAAAAAGCCCAGTCATGATTATGTGGAAACATTGCACTCTTTCACAGCCCTTTGTTGACCCAGACACCATGTTAATACTCTCATTAATCACTCTATGTAAAAAAAAAAACTGCCCATTGCCATTTCTGTGCTTTCATTGGAGGATAAGAAGTAATAATGTCCCTGAATGATCCTGAAATTACAAAAAAAACAGGGTCGCTAAATGTAATGTATGTGAAGGAATTACTCAAGTGGCTACAGAAATATGTTACCCTGTTGGTTTGGTTAGATGGTTTCCTACATTTCAGATATAAATTACAATATATTTTAAAATATGTAATCTTCATATTATATAATCTTTTTTTTTTTAGAATACAATTATATTATGCCAACAGTGACCACATGCCAGTCTACTATCACGGAATTCCTCAAACTGTAGAAAACTTCAATTATCAGCATCATTGAAAAAATTTCAGCAGCCATCATGAAGTCAACCATTATCTTGGCTTTGAGATTTAAGTAAGACGCCTTCTCTGTTGGGCCTGTAGACCGAGACTAGCCTTATGGCCTCATAAAACACTAAGATACAGTACAGTACATATACTGTAACAACACCTCTGGCATAAATGATTTTACATGCATATGTAAAACCTTAGGATTCAGCAATCTCCAATAAGTAAGGACAACTCTATTGAGCTGAAAATACAGATAATAGCTTATAGACAGTTCTATATCAATAACAATTGAAATGGACAAAAGTAACTCTGACCCCATGCCAAATATCCTTAACAGCTTTTAAATTTAAGATTTTTAACAGCTGTTGGGATTGAGACTGTTTATTAATTCAGAATTGGGAAAGATGTATTCATATGGAAAACTGACCAAGAGTATGTGAAGAGATCATTACTCCGCTATTCCATTCCCAAAACTGTCTCTCCCATGGCATGGAAACTCAGCTAGTCTCTAACACAGACCAGGGCAAAAGCCAGCCTGCGGAGTTAATTAAAATAATAAATAATCAAAATGATAAATAAATAAATAAATAAATAAATAAATGTTAAGTTTTATGTACAAGTTCCATGAATTATCACAATGACAATATAAGCTCCAATACCAACATACAAATGCACCAAAAATCATGACTTCATTCGCTTACAAAATTGTATCACATTATAAACAAGCAATTTTTTATGTAAAAAATGCATTTCAAATAGAAATAATTTGAAACTGATCTCATAGTTCTAAAGGAGCTGATCTGATTTTAAAAAATTATTGACAAGCATCATTGGGTGCTTTGTAAATAGTAACACCTTTGCAACAACATTAAATACCAAATATCTGTGTTTAGTATCCCTGTGGGAGCCAATGACTCTCAACGCAATTAATAGCAAAACGGTGAGAACAGAACTGAACGAGTCAGTCAAAAAATGTTATGACACTTAATAAAAAGAAAATGTCTGTGTGGAAGACGTGCAGATGTTACACATCGCTTGTCAATGAACCTTTGTTATGAAACCAATAAATTCACAACATTTATCTTGAATTAAGCAAGAGCTCCAAGACTCTCTGTGAGCACCGTATTTTGTTAGTTGATGTAGTGATTTCCTGGGGTGACGGAAGGGGCAATTCACCGAGGCAGCCGTGGACAGATCAGCTTTAACGCCCCAACGCTAAACCACAGACACCAGGCATGATAACAAAAAATGTCTTATTGATCCCCTAAAATTAAAAGTAAAGAGCAAGCTCATAGCTTATACAGTCTCTTTGAGATAAACCTGCTTTACATGTGGAATGACTGTAATTCAAGCTGACTGCTGACTTAACCCCTCTAACAACTATTGTCAACAACCTTCTGTACCAACCAGCAGTAAATTCCTAGCTTTTGAAAAAAATAAATCAGGGTCGTAAAACCAGATTGCATCCCGACACACAATGTTTGGAGGAAATGCCTGTCTATCATGCTTGCCGTTTCTGATGAGAGTTCTATCCTTCTCCCCTAGATAAACGCTCCTCGTCTGTTTTCCTTTATTCTGAACGACATGCCTACACACACAACCATGAACATTCATCATGCTCAACATAAACTCTATCTTCACCCGGAATATTCTTCTCTCTACTCCATCTCTCTCTCTCTCTCTCTCTCTCTCTCTCTCTCTCTCTCTCTCTCTCTCTCTCCTTGACTTCCTCTTTCTCAGCTTCCCTCACCCCTTTTTTTTCACCCTCCCCCCCCCCCCACACACACACATACGTACACACACACTTGTCCACCTCTGTCACTCAGTCCACCTCCTCAGAACGGTGTAACTCCACCCACCCATACATAAAAACTAAGAGCATGTTCTCGCCTGCTGTTCAGAGTCCCCAGCCTGGAGCGTTCGTCCCTCTGACACGGCTTCATGCTGATTAAGGTGGGAGCATGCATTTTATACTCATCATCATTACTCTCATTAGTATTATTATTATTATTATTATTATTATTACTATCGTTATTATTATTATTATTATTTATAATAATAATATAACATGTCTAATAAAGTAATGGCACATTATATGTGAGTTTTCTTAACTTTCTCACTGACTTTCTTTCCACTTCTGTGTTTTTGTAATATATATATATATATTATATAACATATCATTTTGTGTGTGTGTGTGTGTGAGAGAGAGAGAGAGAGAGAGAGAGAGAGACAGACAGACAGATAGACATTCTGAGTGAGGGTCCATCCTTGCGCTGTTTCTGTCCCGCTAAAAAGATTTTCCCACCTGTGATTTGTCTTTTTATCTCTTTCTGGGGTTCAGAATTGCTTGCCGTTACATGGCGGCAGATTAACTGTTTGTCAAAAGCAGAAAAACTTGGTCCGATGAATAATTACCTCATCCCTCCTTTCATGCATGCATCGTTGCTATGACACCAGAGCATTGTGTGGAATTTTGTAGAGCACCTTCTTTTATAAACCATTCAGGTCAGGAAGATGGATATTTTCTTCTTGAATAATTTGCCTTTAAATATTATACAAAGCAGATATTGCTGGGAAACCTGAAAGTTTTTGCAACAATCTACAGGTTTGAAAAGCGTGTAAAAATCATGACAATAAAAATGCCAGTCAGTAATGGAAGAGCTCTGTGCTAGTGTGGTGCATCACTGATTTTATAAAGATTCTTGGTGAAGATCAAAATGAAAATTAATTGTACTAATCCTTCTAGCAATATATTTAGTCAAAATCCTGAAAAGTCTTGTGGATTTGCAGCATGAGTTAAATAGTCCAGAGGCATTGTTTTCGGGGCTTGTTTTGCACCAGAGATGTGTTTATATGGACTGTCTGTGGGAGATTTGGTTTGGTTTTGGGCTCCTGTAGCAGTCAGGGTGTTGTCTTTTGTAGTACATCTACTGCTTGGCAGACGTTCCTGGATCCAGTCATGGATCCCTCCTGGGTGACAGTCAGTGACCCCTGTCCTCCCCCAGGAGAGATATGAGCGGTGGCTTCCCGGAGATTTTAATAGATTAGCACAGTAGAAAGAGAGCGAGGTATGATTGTTGTCCCAGCCCATTCCCTCAGCACTGCAATTTGGAGAGAATATGGGGGCCAAACACCACCCTCGGGTGGCCTGTCGGGGGGGGGGGGGGGGGGGCAAAAAAGACCCCCGAAATTTTATTAACAAAAAAAAAAGAGGGGGCTGGTTGAAAATATATGTGTGAAAAGAAATTTTTTGTTTCTCTTTGGGGGGGGGGAGAGA
>JAODKE010000085.1:1163970-1177152 GCA_026779605.1 Mormyrus hasselquistii
CCCGGGCAACTTAGCTCCTGGGATCATTGGAACACGCAAACCCCTCCACCACGATAAGGTGTCAGCTCCAGGAGAGGACTAGGCAATTACATACATTATTAATTTACAACACTTAGATGTAAGAACATAATACTTGCAGAGAGCAAAGAAAGAGTTGATGATCAATGTGCATTTTAAGGTGTTAAATCTAGGTATAGCTGCGATGACTGAGGAATTTTCCGTATTTTTTTCCTTCCTGATTATAGCTGCAGCTCTCCAGAATCACAGGCTGGTATTTCTGAATTTCAAATGGCTGCAGCTGCAAACCAAAGTTTTTCTGTCCAAGACTATTTCAGACCATTTGTTTCTCATTGACACAAAGAGAACACGTGACTTAATTTCCCTTTGGCCATTTGACGTCGTTTTGGGCCGGTGTCGTCTCATGTATCTTATTATATAACCTGTCCGCCTTCGTTTCACTTGGCAGCTTCGTTTGTTCTACCTGTGTTGGGTAACCGAAGCTCGAGGGCTCCCTCTGCTGTCAGGTGCAGGACGCATCAAGTCAATTCAAGTCAAGTGGCTTTTAATTGTCAATTTCAACCATATACAGTGAAATAGCACATAGTGAAACCAGACATCGTTCCTCCAGGACCATGGTGCTACATATAGCGCTACATCTAGTCAGGACCGCATAAAGTGCAAGTGTGCAAAAAGTGCATACATTGCAAAAACAGTGCGACACAAGACAGTGCAACAGAAGAAATAGAAGAGATGAGAGTAAGACATGTCACTTACTGTAGCAGGTTAGCCTCACGTGCTAATGTCTCTATACGTTTTGCTTGGAGGATGTATTATTAGCATAGCCAATAAATACTATAGATCGTGAATCAAATCCTCACCATTCTCTGCAAATATGGTGAGTGAATGGTGTGTGGTGTGTGATAGGTTGACATCCCATCCTGGGTTGTTCACTGCCTTATGCACCCATAGGTTCTGAACCCCCACAACCCCGAACATGCAGTTACAGAAAATGGGTGGATCTGTGCTGAGGAAAGCTGTGTATATTGTCTACCTGGGATAAACATGTTTTAGATTCAGATTTCCTGCATAGTGTTGAAGTGAGCAATGATAGGTAATACATGTTGTATCTACCTTTACCAATCTGAATTGACCTCCCATAAGTACTATTTGCTTGTAATTAGTTTTTGTACTGCAATTATTCCGGGAACCCTGCCAGACTATATGCTGACTGGGAAAGGCTCCAAGCCCCACAGAACTCTGACTCAGATAAGTGGCTGGAAGATAAATAGATTTAAATTATTTGTTCAGTTATAAATTTCTGTTTGCATAGGTGTTTTCCATCAAACAGATATTTGGCGTTTTTGTTTTAAATAATAACAGTGGATTTACCATATTTTGGCCTTCGCTCTTTCCACCAGGCCATGGCCGTGCCCTCTCCCCCGACGCATCTGCTGGTGGTGGCCCTCCAGGTGGCACTGTTGTGCCAGGTACATGGAGGAGCATACTATGGGCATAAGCAGCTAGCTCAACAGCACCAGCCCTTGCCACAGTTACCTCATATGCCCATGGGCAAAGAAGGGTTGCCACAACACATGCCTTATGGCAAAGAGATGCCCATGATTCCACAGTACAGGAAGGAGTTTCCACAGATGCCCATACCTTTGGGTAAGGAGATGCCACGCAAGGACGGTAAAGGTAAGACTCTCACTCTCCCACACACATACTCACTGAGTCCTATTCCATAATACTAGAAGGTTTCCAACAGCTTTACATTTTAGTTTTTAAAAATTCACATCATGCAATATTTTTAAAACCTGTTCATGATACACATTAAAATGGATTTCAATATTCAGAAAGTTTTATTACTTGCATATGCTTTATCTTCCTAAGGTGAAGTTATTCCCAGAGGAGAGAGGGGCATGCCTGGAGAAATGGGCCCCAAGGGACCAGCAGGACCTCAGGGTCCTCCAGGTTTGCCTGGCCATGGATTGCCAGGCCCCCCAGGAAAACCTGGCCCACCTGGTCCTCCAGGATTCCCAGGAATCGGTAAACCTGGTATGCCAGGAATTCCAGGAAAACCAGGAGCAGCAGGTGCCCCAGGTCCCAAGGGAGACATGGGTCAAGCTGGTATAGAGGGGCCAATGGGCTTGCCAGGGCAGCAAGGAATGCCTGGTCCTCCAGGACTCCCTGGAATTGGGAAACAAGGAGGTCAGGGACTGCCAGGTCAACAAGGACCCAGAGGGGAGCCTGGGCACAAAGGTCTGCCAGGATTACCAGGCTTGCCTGGACCCAAAGGTGACAAAGGGATTGGTCTGCCAGGACTGCCAGGTCTGAAAGGACCTGCTGGACCTCCTGGACAGCCAGGTCAAGCAGGTCTTCCAGGAATTGGTAAGCCAGGTTTAAATGGGCTGCCAGGAGCTCTAGGTGGGCAAGGAAAACCAGGCCCTCCGGGAGAGCCAGGGCCTATGGGTCCTCCTGGCGAGGGAGGTCAGCCAGGACCACCAGGACTTCCTGGCATTGGTAAACCAGGCCTTGATGGCCTACCAGGACAAGTAGGATTTCCCGGTGGGAAGGGAGAACCAGGCCCACCAGGTTTACCAGGCAATCCAGGATTACCTGGGTTTGGTAAGCCTGGATATCCAGGCCCAAAAGGTGACAAGGGGTTAACTGGTTTACCTGGTGTTCCAGGTCCGAAAGGTGACAAAGGTCATGTTGGCCTTCCTGGGATGCCTGGTCCCCAAGGACCTATTGGACCACACGGCTTGCAAGGTCCAATGGGGCCACCAGGAGGTATTGGTTTACCTGGTCCAAAAGGAGAGGTTGGAGCAGGAGGGCTACAAGGACAAGTAGGTCCTAAAGGTGAACCAGGTCCTCCGGGACATCCAGGTCAACCAGGGTTATATGGAGAGGTAGGTCCACAAGGTCCACGTGGTCTCCCTGGCACTCTGGGCCCAAAAGGTGAAAATGGACACAAAGGACTTCCAGGTTTACCAGGAGCTCCTGGAATCTCTGGCCCAAAAGGAGAAGTAGGGGTGCCAGGTGAACAAGGTCTGCAAGGCCCAAAGGGAATCCCAGGAATTATGGGCCCTGGAGGGCCAATTGGGCCTCCAGGACTTCCGGGTCCAAAAGGTGATATTGGACCACCTGGCCAGCCTGGCAGCCCAGGTGAAGGAAGACCTGGACTTCAAGGTCCTTTAGGCCCACCGGGACAATCTGGTCCCAGTGGGCCTCCTGGTGTACCCGGTCAGCCAGGACCACCTGGCCCACCTGGGCCACCTGGGCCTCCAGCAGAGCTACCTGATCTTGGACAAATCCTACCTGAAATGGGCCCAGGTCTGGATGGTGTTAAGACCCCATCTGGGGCCTACAGCAAAGGGAAGCCAAGAGGAGAAGTGATGGGTGGCAATGGCTTAGAGATGCCTGCATTCACTGCTAAGCTGACCACTCCCTTCCCACCTGTGGCCACCCCAGTAGTCTTTGACAAGATCCTCTACAATGGCCGCCAGAACTACAATCCACAGACCGGCATCTTTACTTGTGAAATTCCTGGGATTTACTACTTTGCATACCACGTTCACTGCAAAGGAGCCAATGTGTGGGTGGCGCTCTACAGGAACAGTGAACCAGTGATGTATACATACGACGAGTACAAAAAGAGTTTCCTGGACCAGGCGTCAGGCAGTGCGGTACTGCCTCTGGAGCCCGGGGATACAGTGCACATTCAGCTCCCATCCGACCAGGCTGCAGGACTATATGCTGGCCAATATGTCCACTCATCCTTCTCTGGATACCTACTGTACCCAATGTAAAAAAGGTGGGAAAATCAAGTGTATACATTAGCTTTTACGGAATTGTTTAAGCATTTTATACTGTTGAATACAAAACTGGGTTCCTGGAGTATCCAGCAGATAAGTCAGAAGAGCATACTGAGCATGCAGTTCCTGTTGTCATGGAAACGCGATCACTTCTGTACCAATGGACACATAAACAAACGAGAATCTATTGATTATTATGTTAAGAAAGGACATAAGTTGCAGTTCGCTTAACTTTTCAATTTGAACTTCTTCTGAACAATTTTCCAAGTCACTTTGAATACTGAAAACCACCATTTATATTAAAGCAACACTTGGCAACTGTTCCCCAGGAACAATACGAAAAAGGGAAGGGAATGTGTACAAATACAATTTAAACAACTGATTTTACAAAACATCCAGTTCCATGTTTAAGGGCAAATTAAGTGGAATGTGGCAGAAAGTGTAAGGAAATGCCCAAGCAACTGAAAGTGGAGATATGTGTATTATTTATTGAGGAACTAGAAACTAATACAAAATCCAACTGAAAATTTTGAATTATACTTAACAGGATTACATTACTGAGCATAGCTGTTACACAGGGAAAGGATTGTATTTCTGGTGACATGGTAAAACTGCAGGTATCTGAAACAAACCAATCATAAAATGCTGAAGGCAAATTGTATTTAAATGTTTCTGATCAAGGAGATGCTGCTGGTGGAGGAAACTAACAGGAGTTTTTTTTCTGATTCAGTAAACATGGACCAGAATGGTTTTTTTTCTTGTTTTTTTTTGTTTGTTTTTTTAATTACAGGGAGATCACTGAGTTTTGTTTCCTCTTTAGTAAAACGGAATACAAGCAAAATAACCACTGCCAAGGAAAACATTACAGCCCATAGAAGATTATTAATCACAACTACAGTTATCGATAATCCCTGGTAGGAATCAGTATATGACTCCTTTGAGATCTATTAAGACCATCTATACATATGAAAAACAAAATGTATTTTGCTGAGGTATTTTTAAGGTTATCTTCTATGTGCATATGCAGTGTATTATATTTTCACATATTTATGAAACCTCGGAGAACAAAGAGGATACAGGCTGGTAGATTGGTTTAAAAGGCATTATGTGCAAGTTGAAGTTGCCAGGGTTGTCCTCTTAAGTAACGTTCAGGATGCAAATAGGTGAGTAAATATGAACAGACCTCAGTCTGAAAGACGACTGATGATCACGCAAATGAATATTATTTACAGGGACTATTTTAGCAATAAGGGATGCTATATAAGGCATGATAACTGATGAAAAAAGTAACAAGTCTGTTACAATGATTTGAGAAGAGTGTATTCTTCCATAAACAGACACACATCTGCCCCTCCACCTCTATCTACACCCACCAGGGGGCATCATTAGCAGAATGAGATGATTAAACAGTATAGGTAGGTCTCATATGTATGTTTGACTACTGACTACCGCGTGAATTTGTTTCTGTGGGAGAAACAGTGGGGATTCGCGCTGAAAAGCAAGTTAATAACACACCACATGTACCCATTTTTGGCTGATAATGGTGCTAAACTAGAACCCAGTGAAGAATGAAGTTTCTTATTTTATTACTATTAATGTTGTTGCTGTTGTTATTTTTTAATAAAGGTGAATTCACCCAAAAAAATAAAGTCTTCCTCTTCGTTCCAGTCATTTTCCACCACACTCAAAACCAATTTCTCCTGTTTTAAACTTCTTATTGCGTACCGTGTAGATTACAATCACTTTTACATTTTCTTGGAATGAGGACAAGAGTAAGAAAATAACTAACTAGTGATGGTTAGGGCATTTTTGTGAAATGGGGAAATGCATTACAGCAGTAATTGTTTCAATCGCTAGTAAACAATATACATGTCTAAAGAATAGTCATATAATTATGATTGCAAATCACAAAATAAATTAAACTGTCACTATAAATCTTGAGATGATTTTCTGCTTAATCGTTTTTTTATTGTGGAGTCCAAAGTCAGTGAGCGTCATAGCGTTTTATTTAAGAATACTTAGATTATCTTCATCATTATCTTGTTGCTTTTCCATTTTTTCATCACATAAAATATATTTAAACAAATTACAATGTAATGTTTGTTTCAGTATATAACACAGAACTATATATTTTAAGTTGTTCAAACTGAAGTAAATCTTGCTGAATATTTTCATTAATCTGAAATCTCATTTCATTGCCATCTAGTGGTGACTTTGCATCTTTTTTTTTGGTCCAGTCCCATTCTGTGCCAGGGATAACCAATTGATGTCAAAGTCAAAAAGTCAAAGTAAACTTTATTGTCATCTCTGTTATATACATTACAGTGTACAGAGAGACGAGACGACGTGGATCCAGTTTAAAACAGTGCAAAGAACAAGTAGGTTACAAAAAATAAGTAAAATATAAATTGAATAAGGATATAAAAGACAATGAGACGTAAACAGACTGCCAGTCTGCCAGATGGGAGGGGGGGAAAGTGTCCATGTGAGAGCTGTGAGGGGTCAAGCGCTTGTGGAAGATGTCCTGTAGTGGGGGGAGAGACTCTCCAATGATCTTTACAGCTGCTTTAACAGTCCGTTGTAGCTGGCTGAGATCGCCAAACTTGCAGTTACCAAACCACACGGAGATGCAGCTGGTCAAAACGCTCTCTATGGTGCCCCTGTAGAACACAGTGAGGATGGGAGGAGGAAGGTTGGCCCACTTCGGGCGTCTCAGGAAGTGGAGACGCTGCTGGGCCTTTTTGGACATGGAGGTGGTGTTGGTGGTCCAGATGAGGTCGTCTGAGATGTGAACTCCCAGGAACTTGGTGCTGTTTACCGTCTTTACCGTGGGGCTGTGAATGCTGAGTGGTGTGTAGGTGGATCAAATCTTCCCGAAGTCGACGATCATCTCCTTGGTATTGTCCATGTAATGTAATTTTGTAATTAGTAATTTTAAGCGGGGTCTGCAAATTGAAGCAACACATCATGTCATTAAAAACATTTCACGATATATATTTCTGGTAAAACAACACACAACATTTCATACATGAAATGCATAAAATGAATGTTCAGCAGGAATCATTCAAAGCTGTAAAATGAGTAAATTATCCAAGTAATGATAAACATCATGTCTCAGTGGCAATCAAGTAAATGTACATATCTGGGGCATGTGGTGGTCCCACATATATTTAAAACGTGCAATATGAACATGCTATGAATGAACTTTCATCTTAAGATCAGTACATCGTCTTCTCGGCCAAAGTAGCCAAATGCGCATGCGCGGCGTCGTTTGCCACGTCCAGCTGAAGAGACGCTTCCTGGTGTTCAGAAGCGACTCGGAACGGCCTGTACGGCACAAGAACATCTTTCAGATCTGACGGACCGGTCAAAGGTGGGTGGATTTAAGATCTGGCCACAGCTCTGATCGTAACAGTGAACGTCGGATTTAGCAGTGGGAAATTATATTGTAAACCGTCGGTCGGCGTGAATCACCTACGACGGGACCAGTTCGGAGCGCCGTCATAAATGGAGGAAAAGAATTACGTGGCATTACTGGTCCTGTGTGGTAATTTAAATGTCATCAGAACTGGCGGAAAATAAATGTGATACGACTGCGGACGTTTAAACACGTGTACGGGTTTTCGGTACGGCTCATGTTGTTAAAACTAGCTAAATAAGAAGGACAGGGTTGTTGAGAAGAAGCCATGATCCCTATTTGGCAGGAAGTAGAGCTGCTGACTTAGACCGGTTTGTACCGCGTGTTCTGTCGGGCCCGCGCACAGGAGCACTATTTGGCACCTGCCATATCCGGTGGTAATAGCTTGTTTTTTAAAATTAGAAAGTGGAGTAACCAACGAAACAAAAGGATCGACTGTTAACGCGAAAGGGCGTGTTGCTTTCGATTTTTAGTTTTACTTATAACTAAGGTGAATTAAGAAGTTATGTGATATATTGCCAGGGTGACGGCTGGTTTCTACATAATTAAATAAAGGTTAAAAGAGCTGGCTGGCCGGCCGGCCGCACGGAGAATCACGCCTCCAGTTCTAACGTTTTAAATCGGTGCTGCGTGGCTCGCTGCACGCCTCGCTCTGCCGTGAATGTGTTTCCGAATGCTTGGAAGTTTGTATTGATCTGTACCTGTTGAGTCATCCTTACTGAATAAGTATATATTTTGTGTCATGCTTTGAGCACAGATTGCTAAACATCAGCTTGGGCGGATGTTGAAGCTGGTAATATTCAAGCCAGGGCTTCCAAAACGGAAGGAGGGAGGGATGGATGGATGAGTGAATGGTTTTCCTACTACTAATTCAGACAATCCAAACGGACTTGAGCTGCGTGGTATTATGGCGTGATCCTCATATCATATTTCATGGTTATTTCAATCGTAAGTGACTGCCATACTTATGGGAATGACTGGCAGTAACTACTCCCAGTTTGGACCTGTCTAATTTGTTTGATGTTAAATCAGCTGTAACTCGTATATGAATCAGAAGTCCCACGGTGCACTGGTCACTGCTGGTGATACATGCTCTTGCCAACTCACTTGGCCCGACTCTGAACTTTAGACTTCTTGAATTCGCAGATTAGCACTCCAAACAGTGTGTGGCGCGGCACGTCAGCCTAGTCAGGCTGTAGACGAGTATATTGTCTCATGTGTTACATGGCGTCTGGTGTTGGACAGCCGTCTGTCAGAAGAATTTTGTCCAGTTATGCCTGTGTGTGTTGTTATAACTGCTATCACTGCCAAAGTATGCCCCAGTTTTGTGTGGAAATGTATGAAATGAAGCCCACAAAAGAACTTAAGAGCTTCGATTTGCTCTCGTCTGTCTTCTCGTTTTACCAGTGTTGAATGACTGGTTCTTTAATGCGCACACACTGAAATGGCTGATACTCTTTCTGGCTTTTTGTACCCATCTGTTTGTGGCTACCTAAGTTAATTTGTTTGCGTGGTTGGGCTTCTCACTGATTTCATGATGCTTTTAGAGTTGCTTTCGGTCACCCCTGCTTACCGAGTATATGTTCAGATACCGGTACTTGCATGGTAAGATGGGTGTGTTCTGTGAGGCCAGTGTGTCATGCAAACAGTCCTTTGAGGCTTGTGTGCATACTCCCTCCTGTAACATACTAGGTCTATAATTATCTTTATAAATCTTTATAGTTGCCACACCAGAGTAAAACACTGTACGTCTTGTACCATAGCTTGTGATGTAGTGAGTGCAAAGTAAAGGTTCTGCATGCTTCCGAAAAATTTAATTATGCTCTACGGTATTAGGGTATTGTCCCAGCATGCACCACAGACAATAAGATGGAGAGTCCAAAGGCCTGGAAGATATTGAAAACTGGTGTCTGAATTGTGGAGCAGATTGTGAGGATGGTAAAAATAGAAGCTAAAAATGTATACTGGCCAGGATACGTACTTATGATTAGCAAGCTTTATTTAGTAAAAGCCAGCAAATCATAGTGTATGATTTGAAACTCAAGCAAGTGTATAATACAGAAATGTAGCTCTTTAATGTTCTAATACATTAAATATTAATCTTGCTACAATGTGTGATATCACACTGCTAATCTATTCTAACATAATTTATATATTAGTATCCAAGTCTAATACAACGCAAAATCGCATCTGTAATTGTACAATTTTCAATTGGAAACAAAAGCATTACGCGAATTTCAATGTGACATGATTTAATCAAGTAACACTACTTACATACAAAAGCTTCTATCCGAGTGAATGGCAGTGATGCCTTAACTAGTTCTTTCCAGTGAATTGGTTGGACCAGTTTTCAGACCTCAATGAACCCCTCTGGATACCATAATGGGTTGTATTTGTGCCGTGTGCATATGCCCGGCCGCTCGGTGGCTATGACCTGCTACTTCCAACTCGGCAATCAGCAAGTTAGCCAGTTCGGCACATTCGGTTGAAGTGGTTGCTAGGCAATTCTCTCGAGACTCATAAGCCCCATAAGAGATGCTTATGAGTTTTCAGAATGCATTTTTTTCTTATTTGAAATGCATATAATTACAATATTGGCCGTTGATGTCACTGTTCTAATTGTCTAATTCATTTAGTTTGGCATAAGTCACAAAACTTTGGAGTCACATTCCTTAACCCTATTTGTCCCATAACATATGTGTATTGGTACACGATTTTAGTATAGCCAAGGTTTTTTTGGGAACACGTTCAGGAGCGTATGCTGATTACAGCATGTTTCCATACCTCCCATACAACACACCACCTATGATGAGAACCTGAGTACAGCCGAGTGGCAGGTGATACCTCAGCACCTTTCCATAGGCTAGAGTGCCAATCCTGCCACCAACCCCCAAATTTCCCTGTAAGTTAGAGGACCTGCTTGCAGGGCTGGATGTAGATTAACATCATACCCAGGATGAAGCAATTGCAGGTTAAGAGCCTGGCTCATGGGCCCAACAAAGTAGGATCACTCCTGGCATTCACAGGATTCTAACTCCACCCCAAGCAGGACTGACTGTATGTATTAGGGAACCTTGAACTTTTGTGCGGTCAGTGCTTCTCTAATTTTCATTTCCCTCACCTCAGTACTGTGCGAGCAGCCAGACCAGGGGGCCGCTATGAACGGGCAGCTGGACCTCAGTGGGAAGCTGATCATCAAGGCGCAGCTGGGCGACGACATCCGCCGCATTCCCATCCACAACGAGGACATCACCTACGATGAGCTGGTTCTCATGATGCAGCGTGTGTTCCGCGGGAAGCTGCAGAGCTGCGACGAGGTCACCATCAAATACAAGGACGAAGGTGACCTTGCTTGGGAGCCTTTGTCGTTGGCACACAATGACAGGCACTAGTACCAAGTTACTTTCACTTTCGGTTTTGATGGCTTCCTTTGGAACCTGCTCTTTATTGCTGTCGTCCGGTTGGATAATTCACACTGAATTTTACCCTAAACCAATTTATATTTATTTATAAGAGATTCAAGGCTTTGAAACCCACAATAAATCAAAGTCAGAATATCTTTTATATTTGGCTTCAACTGTATGATGCATGGAGTCATTCACTGAGCTGAAATATCATTCTCATTGGTCGTAGTGCAAATGATAATTAAAAAAGTGATATAAATGTTGACATATGAACAAAATGTACGTTGGTAAGCCATTTTAAGACCTGACATTAAGACAGAGACAAAGACATATTTAACTACCTGACTGGTGGGGATGATTGTGCAAACAGGTGCAGAAGCTTGGCATTGAAGCAGAGTGTGCGATAAATAAATAGATTTATATAGAGTCCAAGGATGTCATTTCTTTTACCAGACCCAGGCTGGGGTTGGAAGGGGTTGGACTATTCAGTAGTCAAAAATCTGAGGGGAAGAAAGTATTTTAAATCCTCACTGTTCTGGCTTTGAGGCTACTCGACCACCTACCAGGTGACAGTGGAGGATTGAGGTTGTGGGAGGTGTTGGATGGTCTTTGACACCAGTGGCCCTCTGAATGCAGTGGCTGTTGTAAAAGTCCAGCAGAGAAGGCAGATTGGTCCTGTTTTAATGATCCACTGGAGGGACTGGCGATCCAAGGCATCGCAGGAATCGAACCAGGCTGCAATAAAGATGCTCTCAATAGTGCTTCTGTGAAAGGCAGACAGCTTTAGGGCTGCAGGAAGCGAGTTTGCTGCTGGGTGTACATCCTGGCCGTAGGAGGTCCCTCACTGGGATCTACACCCACACATGTTATGCTCTGAGGTCTGCTGACGACAGAGCCACTGATGTCGAGGGTTATGCTCACCCATTTTTCTTCTGGAATCTAAAGGCATTGATAAGGGTGACCATTGATGCTATGCAGAATTTACTGTAGCTTTTTGTGTGACACTGAGAGGCCTGCTTACTTTTTACACAGTGAATTTCTCAGCAGAGCTTGGGATTGAAGAATAGTGGCAACTTCAATGCATTTATCATTCTTGTTGTATGGGCCTTGAGGTCAAAAGTGTTAAATGTGTGTTGTAGATTAAAACACAGCCCAAATACCGGTGCCTAATACTTAAGATCTAATTGCATTTTTCCAGATAGCTGAAGATTAACATTAAGCTATATTTATTTGTGAGCTGAGGGTCAGGTTTTGTCTTGTTGGGCCCGGGAAACAGCCTTGAGTCTGTGAGCTTTAGATCTGTGCTCACTGCTGGATCAGGAGGTAAGTTATTTGTTGCTCCATTCACATCAGACTTTTTTTTTCTCCTTCCCACAGATGATGATCTCATCACCATTTTCGACAGCTCAGACCTCTCCTTTGCCATCCAGTGCAGCCGGATACTCAAGCTTACATTGTTCGGTAAAGTTGACTGTACTTCCATAGTCTACCAGTAGGGGCTGCCGATGCTCTATATCACAGTAGTTATTGTTCTTGGTTGATGGATTTTGTATGTTTGTCATTCTTAACTCAGAACCTGTGCATCTGAAGTTAACATTGTGACCTTAAAAACTAACTTTGAAGAGAGAATTGTGGTCAAAAGAAGGTTTTTCTTCAAAGAGGCTTTGGTGGCTAATCTCCAATCTATGAGAAGGGGTTGGGTGGGGTCATGCGCTGGTGGCAGTACTACCTGAAGGTTGGACACCAGAGACCCTACCAAAATCCCCTCCTGTTGCGTTTAGGTTCCCACCCCACTGGAATGTTCATGGCATCCTCAGCTGTGTTAAATATTTTTATTAGTGGAATCTGTATTTATTGCACACCTGTTCCCCTTTTTTCCTTTTGCCCCTGCACTGTGCTCTTTTTTTGTTTTCTTTACTGGCGCTTCCCATCTAGAGCAGTGTTTTCCCAATCCGGGCCTTGATATCCCAGAGACGGTTCACGTTTTTGCTCCCTCCCAGCTACCTAAGCAAAAACGTGGATTGTCTGGGAGGGAGCAAAAACATGGAACTGCCTATGGATCCCACAGGAGCAGATTGGAAAACACTGATCTCATTTATGGGATTAAGGGCTGACCAGTAGGGAATAATGCTTGAAGAGGTGGATTTATGGCCTGCCATTTCTGCAAGCGCACGTGGACGTCTCACTGTGCTGTCCAATTTGGCTTTAAAGGAACTGGAGCTTGCAGGTTCATCAAAATGGAACCAGCAATCAGTGCTGTGTCGACTTAGTATTTATCACCAGCTTTGGTCCTGAAATTGTATCCCCAAGAGAGGAGAGTTTCTCCAAGGAGACTGTCAGTCCAGTGTCATTAGAATAATGGACATAAGTTTATTTCGATTTGTAGGAGCAAAATCATAAGGCGAATGTGAATTTCACCTGATTGAGAAGAGAGCATGTTTGAGAATGGATGGGAAATGCATTCATTAGTATTTGTGTGTGTGTGTGTGTGTGTGTGTGTGTGTGTGTGTGTGTGTGTGTGTGTGTGTGTGTGTGTGTGTGTGTG
>JAODKE010000085.1:1177252-1257566 GCA_026779605.1 Mormyrus hasselquistii
GGGGGGTGGTGTTGTGTGGGTGAGGATTTGTTTTGGTTTGTGTGTGTGTGTGTGTGGGTGGGTGGGTGGGGGGGGGGGTGGGCGTGGGTTTATAATCCCTTGCATATTAAAACCTTTGGGAACTAAAATGATTCGAACCATTAAATAAGGATTCTGGACTCTTAAGTATTGCCGTAAATCAGTTTAATAGCAGGTCTGTGGCTAAACAGAGGCTCTGTACACTGAGAAACCAACGGTGTAGTGCAGTTAGTAATTTCTGACCACAACCAGATTTAACTATTTTAAAAGGTCTGTTTTGAGCTATCTTATGATAAAACACCAGTTTTCCGAGCTGGTAGCAAATATATTTGCTGGCTTGTGTGGTTTTCCCTTCCGCTATACCATTAGTTGTTAGCATGTTGCATATATGTAAGCTTAATGGTGATTATTACATGCAGTTTGCTTGCATTCTGCCTCTTTTGAAGAAGGAAGGTGTCTTCAGTCTCGGCAACCCCTGCATGATGTGCTACCCGTCCGCCGTTGGTGTTCTGCACTGTGTCAGTGCTGTTCCCTGGGCTGTGTTGGGGTGTGAGTCAGTATCCAGCAAGTGTAACTGGTGTAGTAGACATCGCTGCCGTCATCTGAACAATGTCAGAAAGCCAGCCTTGCTTCCATGCTTATCCCCCACGTTTTCTCCATCCTTCCTGCAAAAATGAAATGCAGGAACTTGGAGACACAACAGTCTGTATCCAAGGAGACCAGCCGTGACTCAGGGGTGAGGGAGCAGAAGCCCTCAGACCGCAAGCGGCAGAACCTGACGCTGCGGACCCTTCCCTTTGCATTTACCCCAAACTCTGCCCCCAAGCTGCCGATCTGTTCTCCTGACATCCATGCAGCTATGTGGCGAATATGAATTTGATTCAATAACTGAGTCCCATTGGGATAAACCTTAATTCATGATTGATGAGCATGCTTTTTAAAAAATTGCTCCCGTATGCCATATGCACATATGATTTAAGCGGATAGACGGCAGTGTGATCGGAACGCATTCTGCACGCTGAGCGCAGGGTCAGCCATCTCTGGGGCTGGAGTCATTTCGTCTGCTCTGAATTACTCTACTCTCAGCTCTGCTTCTTTGCAGTAGGCGTGCCTTCCTCTTAATCCAATAGCAACATGATGCCATTTCCTGTTCAGTTAGTACAGTCCGTTCAGTTTTCACCTTCCATGTTGATTACCTTTTTTTTTTTTTTTTAAAAAAAAAAAAAAAAGAAAACTATATAAAGAAAATAAGGGGGGAGTTATTTTGGATTATGCTACCACGAGGGAGGGTGTTGTGTATTTCGGTTGTCAAACTAACACGATGGCAAGGAGAGACTGACGATCCTAGAACCAGCCTGTAATTGGGCACTACGTACCATGATGCCCAAGGACGCAGACTGGCATGTGAGAGCAAACCCAGAGCCAGCAGCGTTTGAACGCCCAAGGCCTAGAAGGGGCCAAAGCCCCGAGCTACTCCTGTTTGAGCAGCAGAATGAGTGTTGAAGGTGTCAGCCATGCACACGTTGGATATTTCAGATGATTTTGCAGGTCCTGTTTTCAGCTTAGCATTTAGCCTTTGAAATTGCAAGATAAATGAATTTAAGATGAGCTTTGGCTTCTTATGGCAAACTTTGCTGTGAAACACCTACATCTGTGGTAGTTTGGTAGTTCATTCCAAGAGCTGTCATGCCCTACAAACACTGATGGAAGAAATTACGGCTACATGATATTGCAAAGATATTTTGCTATTAATCCTGTAATGTTTATATTTTAAATGAAATTTACCTGAAGTTTATATTTGGCTATAGTTCATCTACCAATAGTCTATCAAATAGTTTGGTGGTTTTGCCATATGTTCTGTGAACAGACAAAGCAGAGCTTGCGAATCACGTGCTTTTTGTTCGCTATTGTCTCGCTGGAATTCTGAATATTTTCATACAGCAGAAGATGAACGTTTTTTTTTGTGAGCAGTTCTTGTTCGCTTCACTCATTTTTGTTAAATTTCTCGCCAATGTGCCACACTGTCCTACAGCAAGAAGTTCAACCTTCTCTGTATCGCCCATTCCCCCAGGGATTCAGCTTTTTACACAATCCCAGAGTTATCAAAAACAACTTGATGGGGAAAATATTCATAAATTTATGGAAACTCGGGAGGAGGGAACATTTTGGGCAAATCAGGGAAAAGGCAACATCCATTGTAAAGTAAGGAACTGTAAATATGTAATTTACACTATGGTTATTTGTGGTGGAGCGGAACCTCGGACTTAGGCATATGAATATGCACATACTCATATTCAAAATATTAAGGGAAAAGGTGTCTATGTACATACACCAGGTTTGACACATTTTTTTTGTATGCACCCTTTTACCTTTTCATACATATGCGTTTTTCCCACAATAAAATTTACGTAAAGTTTGATAAACAAGGACAGGGGTTTTACCCCATTAAGGTACCTCCTTTGCACTTTGCACTCCTCTAACTTAGTAAAGACGCCACTCACTTAAGCAGGGAACGTGCAGGGTCCTCTCGACTCTCTGCTGGCCTTTGATTTAAAGTCCTTACGGCAGCATGCAGTGGAAATATTAAAGACTTAAAGACCATTATGTAGAGTTATTGGATTCCTTTGAAATGATCTCTAGCTCTTCCCTGCATTTGGGGTCCTGTGGCCCATTTCTGGAGGATGGAAACCAAGCTGCGTAAAATCCATCATGGCCGGTTCTCTTATATCATTTACAGACCCATAATAAAAAAAGAGGTGCCATCAATTATTCCATGCCGCCTCCCCCCCCCGTCCTTCAACATCCTTTCCAAAGCCACAGATTTGTTCCTCGTAGCAAAGCGGATGCTAAAGTGTTCCATTTATCTGTAGGATTTAATGCATGCTTTTTTTTTTTTTTTTAGACCCTGACCTGCTACCCCTCATGCATCTGTACATGGTGTATCATGGCTATACGTTTGGGTAGCAGTTTGCAGCATGTTCCATCTGTTCATTCTCAAACCATGGATATCTCTTGGACTAATCCTGTTTTGTGGTCATAAATGGCGACGCTCAAGTTATTAATGTTTATTAATATTTAGTAGCTGCAAAGCAGTGATTTAGCAGCAACATACAAAATGAATCTGAGCCGACAGAAGTGTAGTATTACCGACGGCCATTGTTAGCTTTGCGCTATCATTGGCATTTTTTTGGTAGCATCCTCTTCTGCTCACTATCCAGAGGGAGGTCCTGCTGTGTGACTGAACAGGCTCATAGGGGCATGTGCCTCCTGGGCATGCAATTCAGATCTAGTAGGAAGTGAACTTTGACAACCTTTTGATAGTTATGTAATGATCCAAACCGATGAATTATCCAGAAGGAGTGACCATTAAGTTTGTTGATGCTTAATCTAATAACAGGCGTAGAATCTCCGTAAAACCGCTACCCTATTTGGCTAGAAGTTGGTATGGTTTGGAGATTTAGGCTTGAAGGGAGTGAAAACAAAAACACATTACCATATGGAAAAGGTAGCAATTTCACAGTCTGGAATAACAAAGTACAGTACCAGAGTGGGCTAGAAATGCAGCCAGCTCCTGTCTAGGTGAAGATATGACGTCTCCAATGAGGCAGTAAAACATTTTGCAGTCTCCTCTTCCCATCAGAATCAGTGTTTCCTCCCTTCTTTTTTTCAGCCGTAAAATGTAACTGCTGCCCCTAGCCAGTCTCACTGCGGGCTTGACCTTAGGGGTAAGACATTGCCTGGAGCCTTGTGGTTTTGGCTGCAGGGGTTGCCGTTGCCTTGGTTTGCCCTTCAAGAGCCTCTTTGGGATTTCTCTGTGCTTGTGAACAATATTCCAAAGCCCTCTCCTCTTCCCAGTTACCTTTTGTCTTGTGGTGCTGCCATTAAAATGCAAATAGTGCGTTTATGAGCGCTCTCTCTTCCCAGAGAAAAGGTAACTGGGAAGAGGAGATGGCTTTGGAATATTATTCACAAGCACCAAAACGTTGGCGTTTTGTGTCTCTTGTAAAATGTACTTAAGCCCGGACGATTCAGTGCTTTCGCTGTTATAACAAATTTCCGCACGTATTGCTTAATGCTTTGAATGTGTGCTTGCATACCAGTTATGACGATACCTGGATATAGCTCTATTCATATGTTTTGTGTTTAATCTCAAAAAAGGGTCTTTGTGGGTTTAATTTGTTAGCTTGAAGGCTCCATCTCTCTTATTCTGTCATTGGAATGGTCAGATCTTGGTGACAGACATTTCGTATTAAATCACAAAGGCGGCTCACTTTCTCTAATTTATGATTCACATTGACTCTGGGGGTCTGTTGGCAGCTATCTCCCGCTCATTGTTTAATGTTGGGCCGAGTCTCCCCATATTTTTTTGGCCACTATATCCATATATATTAACAGGCCTCATTTTGCTGCAGGCATGACATTGTGATGTTGCGTAAATCTCGCCACCGGTGGTTGGCCGTCTCTAATGCTGTTGATTCTCTTTCAATCTGCAGTCAATGGGCAGCCCCGGCCACTTGAATCCAGCCAGGTGAAGTACCTCAGACGGGAGCTAATAGAGCTGAGAAACAAAGTCAACCGGCTGTTGGACAGTTTAGAACCACCGGCAGAGCCTGGTCCGGCCGCTAGTACACCTGATAATGGTAAGTATGCACCTGCCAGATGGGCGCTGACCCCAGGGAAAGCTTTCAGGAGGACAGGCCTCAGACGTCTGTACTTTTCTCTGTTTCTGTGTTTCCTAATCCAGTCTTCGGGGACCCGCGGATCTGCGTTTTTGCTCCCCCGCCAGCTCCAGTGTCTCCCCTAGGTTTACAGCTTTGGGAGTGTGGTGGGCGGGTGGACAGACAGACAGGATTCATGGTGTTCATGTGTTCCTTTTAATGACATCAGTCTATATAAAAATATTTTTAAAACGCGCGCCCTCTGTCCGCTGGTGGGAGTGCGCTGACCTGTGTGTGCGTGCATCGGGGCATAACTCCGCCATGCGCGATAGAGAATTTTAAATGCGTGACCATGTAAAGACAAAAATGACAAGCTGATAAATAACATAAGGCTATTCAGTTTGTTTAATAAAAGGACATTGTATAGACCTGTCCTATAGGAAAGGTAGCCTTAGACGCTATATAGAAAATAAAATTAACTTAACCTTCAAGGGGGGATGGGAGGTGCCACTGGGGGGGGGGGCGGTGCACCCCCCCCCTAATATAATGGAAGGGGAAACACTGAGCTTCCAGTAAATATGGACTGTCTGTGGGTCCCCCAGGACCAGATTAGGAAGCAGGTCTGTGTTTTCTTGAGCTGGAGGTTGGGTTAATTTATTGCTAGCTGGGGCGCCCAGGTGGATTGACACATTCAGTGCCCCTACTATCTAGTCTGCAAATGCTGTGAGGTCCTCCTTGCACTTCCCTTGATCTACCTCACCAGACTTCTCTGTAATGAATAGAGGAAAATTCACAGAACCGATAGTTCCACAAATCTGGCGTTTAGCCTGTAGTTTACCTTCCCCTGATTTCTGATTTGCTCCATGACCTGTGCATACGTACGTTTACCATTTTGCGTTAATTGCCCTCTTCTTTGGAAGCAGTGGACGGAGGCGAGGGGAAGACCGTAGCCCCAGACTCTGTGCCTAAGCAAGCCGTGCCGGTTAGTGCTGCCAGCATGTCTGCTTTCGACCCACTGAGGAACCAGGACGAGGTCAGCAAGAACGTTATCTCTGCATTCGGCCTCTCCGAGGACCAGGTCTCAGGTAAGCCCACTGTTTGGGCTCTCTTTGACTGAGACCAGGAAAGAGGAACCAGCCTTCCCAAGTCTTATAACTGTCAAAGACGTTGGCTGTTGATTAGTTGATGCAGCTCATTAAGTGTCTGGTTGGAGTCCATTTAGGGTCCTGGAGATCCTTTGTGGTCAGCAGGTGATTCCTTTCTTTGCAGTAAAGATGATTTGTAGTATCTTGCTTTGTGTGCCGTTTGTCTGTTCATCAAGGTGCCATCTGCCATTGCTCATGTAGACAAAATTCTCTGTCATATCTGTGCGTGAAAGTAGGGTTTTCTTCCTTCCTTGGAGTCCCCTCTCCCCCCGCATAATAACCCCTTGCGTCTCTGACCTTAGGCCCCCCCAGCGGCGTGGCTGAGGAGCGTTCTGGGACCCCTGACAGCATCGCCTCCTCTTCCTCAGCCGCCCACCAACCTGGGGTGCCCCCCCAAGCACAGGCTCCCTATGCTGGGGTTCAGCAGCCTCCCCCTGCCGCCATGGAAGGTGAGGATGCCATGCCTACCACTCCGTCATTGTCTGCACTCCGATATATGCCATGTAGTGCTTAGCAAAATGACCAAAAAAAAAATCACAGCATGTTGTTTTTAAAGATTGTCGGTTTTACGGTAAATCACTGTGTGTGTGTGTGTGTGGGTGTGGTTTTTATTACATAGTGGGTACCAAATGTCCCCCAAAATGTAAGGGAAAACCTGTGGTTTTGATGATGTGGTTACAATTTTTCAAGTCTCCACAAAGGTCTATGAATGCAATCAAAAAAGCAAACATGCTATATGTATGATTAACATATAATTACAAACCTGTGTGTGTCTGTTTTCATTCCTTAATGCGGAAGCAAGCATTTACATCGATTAAAATATGTTTATTATGTTATTAATCATTATAAAAAATCATTTACAATTAACTTGGTAGTTTAACATTTTATTCGATTATTAATATATGTTCAGCTTGATAGTGACAGGTTTTATTGATCATAACCGGGTACTTGGCTCGATTAATTGTTTCACTGACATTTAATTAGATTGTATTTAGTTAGATGTTTTATTGATTATAACTGTCATCTTGATAAGAGCTGTTATATTTGGAGATTTGTTGCATTATAACTGTTAGTAAGAAGGGTGCACACAGTGAACAAGGGTCTCCTGTCAATACTCTGCACAGCGAGCCGTAGCGTTTCTAAAAGCGAACACTGTTACATAATTTGCTGCCTGTTGAAGCTATCCTATGGTATAGCGGTTCAACCGCACTCCTGGATGAACTCGTATACCGCCCAGCACTATTGCGATGCAGTGTGCCTGTTTTTGTGACTGGGCTTATAACCTCCTCTCTGACTGGCATAGATCACTGTGGCCCTCAGACTCGGCAGTTGCTTTTCAATGAGCTCAGACACAGCTGAGCTGTCAGACTTCCTGCCACGTGACTCAGGAAACGCGGCTCTCCTCACAGACCGAGACATGACGACGCTTGCTTGCCTGTGTGGTCCCAGGCCTACGTCTCCTAAAGGCAGAATAACACTCTCGTGACAGAGGTGACCTTGAAAAGAGTCAGTCTCTGAAAAAATGGTTCACATTACATAAACATACATAAGCATTAGTACAGGTGAGCAGCTTGGCAGTATTTTATACTTTGCTGACAAGCATTGTTAATATAAATTGCTAATATGTTCCAAGTGCTCTGTGGGTTGTACTACCTCGGCATTACACATTTTTTGTTTTTGTCATCGAAGATTGAATTGGTACAAAATCATAAAACATCCATGGAAAGGCTGAGATTTCACATTTTTAAACTCATTACCCCTTGTGCTCCATCCACGGAAATGTTTTGACCAAGCGAGTCGCTGTTGGGCCTGTGGGGTGTTGGCAGGTCACAGGTCACCCCCCCCCCCCAGGCAGTTGGTGGCAGTGACGGCGGGCTGCTAGGTCCCGGCTGTGTGGCTTTCGCCTCGTAGACCGCTGCCCACTGTCATTTGCGACTCGGTCGATGACTGACTGAGATGACACATGGTTTTGCGGCTGTCGATGTCAATTTTGAGAACGTGGGGGTTCCTCAGTGCCCCGCCGTTAGGAAAGCCTGCAGCTGGGCGACGCTTTGGAAACCCTCTCCGGGGTGAGTGGCTCTCATGGTTTTCCTTTGCTCTTGTCTCGTCTCTTCAGCCATATTTCCCAAAAGCATTCGGAGCACAAACTTGCATGCCCGAAATAATATATTTAGGGCTGCTACGGTTTCCCCATTATCCAGGGATCATACATGCAAATCAATCAGCCCTCTCTCGATTAGCCTAAAAAAAACGCACGTTTTCTCCCGTGGGGCGACTCCATATGGCTGTTGCTTGTGGTATCTGCTAATTCCATCAGCATACAGAGAGCCCAAAGGAGGCGGGGGTCCAAATCCGATGTGTGTGCTGGCGATTTAATCGCGCCGTGGGCTTTGGGCCTCATTAACTGCCGACTTGATTTATGAGAGTCATCAGCTTCATGCGAGGACGATCAGCAGTTCTGAGCCTTTCGTTCTGAGCGTATTGGATTCCAAGTCCAAGTCAGTTGCTCATGCTGTTCATCACATGGAGATTAAGTGCTTTTCAGCAGGAAGGGCTCAAACAGAAAGATTCGTCTGGTAAAAGATTAAGGTACTTAAATTGTAAACCTTATGCAATTATAGTCTTCCTTTGAGCTGATTTTTCTACAGAAGATAGTTTCGGTGCACGTGACCCTAGAACTGATCAGTAGGGCTGCAACTAATGACTGTTTTGATAGTCGACTAGTCGTCAACTATTAAAGCGATTAGTCGACTAATCGGATTATAAATTGCATAATTATAAGATGGCTCCTGTTTAGCTACCAGCTTTTACATTTAGCATGGGGTTATTGTTCTACATGAATGCCGCAAAAAACACATGTAAAATGGGAAAGAGCTGTCATGCAATTGATTGTACAAATAGATTTAACACAAATAAGATTGCCAAAAACTAAATGAGTATAGGACGTGGATTGGTCACACATGGCCGATACCTGATCCGTTAAATAGGTATGGGCACCGATCCAGACCTCCTGAAAAAATCTTTGTCATAATCAGGGCTGCATATAACTGGTACGCAATTACGCATTCACCTTTAAAAGCGATGCATGCGGCAATCCATTGCTGTGATAGTGCAAATGCGTACGTATTTTTTGTGCATTTGCGCTGATATGACAAGAAATTCATGCATCTTAACCTGTATATGCTAATTCGTACTTCATTTGCGGTATAGAGGTTAAAATGCATGATAATTTCTTGTCATATGAGCTATTTATATAGCCTATGTTGACAAAAACTTTTTAAAACGGGCTGAAAAATCCCAAGATCCCAATCCAAAGTACGGGAAATTTAGAGCAGCTTCCCATTGCCATTCCTCTGCAAGAAAACAGACTTCAAAACTGCTGTTATTTATTTATTTTTATCAGAGCACAAGCTCTCGCAGCACTTGTGAAACCAGAGCCACTGTCCTGAATTTTGAGGTTCAGAGTTTTGCCTTCTCTATCTATTTATGAGCAATGGGTTTTCTCCACAGTTTTCCGACCTTCTTTTAGCTAAATACGTTCTATTCTGATTTTTTTTTTATAAATGTAAAATATATTTCTACTAGCCTATTATTATGCCCTGTTGTTGTTATTATCATGTTTATTATTAGATACACCAGATAACAAGAAGCCCGTACCATTCACCCTTGTGCAGATCTCGTCTTTGTTTTGGAACATTAAAAGCCTTTGAGACTGATGTGGCAATATAAATGCTGGGGAATTATTTTCTCCTTACTGTGAAGTTTGGCATCTTAAACACGTGTCGGGAAATAGCTTGCGGCCTGTAGGCTACTCCATAGCCGTCAATGTTTAAGCAAACTGCCAAAACCATAATGTTTGTTTTCATTTTTGGGAAGAATAATTAAATCGTAATTAAACAAAAGGAATACAGCCTTTCCAACCCCCCTATTTTTTCCCTTCGGATCTACATAAATCTCACTATTAACCTTTAATGCACTCAGTCGAAGGAAGTCCATTATAGTAACGGAAAACCTTAATCTATGTGTCCCAGACTTTAGAGCATTTAATACGCAATGATGCCTGATTTGTGGTCGCCATTCTTCTACCTGTCGCTGAATGCTATTGCGCAAAAGCGAATCTCACCAGTGTGGTGTATTGGTGCAGTCTATTGGAAAGCGGTAGTATTGCACAGGTAAAGAAGGAAAACACCTCGCTCCTTTTAAAAATACGTCTGGCGACAATTATCGACAATCAAATTTGTTGCAGATTTATTTTTATCGTTTTTTGTCGACAATGTCGAATAATCGTTGCACCCCTACTGATCAGTCTGTGCTTAGATGCACGTTGTGCATGCTTTGGTTGCTGTTGAATAAGGTGCGTAGAGTTCGTAAGTGTGGACATGTGTAATAAATTTTATCGGGGTTTTACAAGGCGGAAATTTGTAAAGTTCGAGTATTTAATGGCACTTATAAGAGCTCTGAATAACGTCTGCATCGAAATCCTAAATCCATCCAGTCAAGAAACATTTAAAGAAGTGTGTTCTTAGAGTATCAAGATACAAGTTACTGTGAACCCAGAACATTTTTAGTGCTGGTGCAAAAGCTCACACACGGTTCATGTCCTCCCCCAGACTGTAGCTGTCTACAGTTCTCATTATCCATTTATCCAAAAAATTTTCTACTTGTCCAAAAGAATGCATTGGGATCCAGTAATGATGGCTCTTGCAAAGACTGTTACTGCTTTGGCCTGAATGGAAACGTAAGCTTTTTTTTTTACAGAGTAACGTCACGCCCGCTCTCTGAGGCCTGGGCCCTTCTCCCGATGGGTGTCTGCCTTCTGTCGTGGAGATTTTCAGCCCTTGGGAAATGTGGACTCCAGCAACCCCCTGCCAGAGAGCTGCACCATCTGGCTTTGCTCTATACCTGTTATCTGCCTGGTTCTGGTGCAAAGCCTTTTATCCATGGAAGTGTTACAAGGGCGAATATCTAGGCAGGAGCTCGCTTTTGAGAAGCACTTGATAAGAGTGGCACTGAGTACTGCATCCTACTTACCGTTTCATGCTATTTTAAATTTTTGGAGTCTGAGGACACTGGGCCCCTCCTTAGAGCTGATTCAGGCCTGTTGTGCATGGACCTGCCACCTTTTGCTGTCTGTGCAGCATACCATTGACCAGGGGTGAATTTAGATGATGTGCTTCTGCACATAGAAACATGTTACAGTTTCTATTTTTAGTTTTTAATTAGTTTTGCAGTACTTTCCGCAGTCCATCTCAGGCTTTGTTTAGAAAAGCTGGGCTGATGTGGTGATTGGGGTTCAGTTAAGATGAATCTAATAGCCAAGAACTTTGAACATGGTGAATGAGCACCATAGTTTGAGTTCCCAGATTTGTCTTCTTCCAGGCAAGCAGACTTGGGTGCCAGGAATTTACCCCAGTTTCCCATGGCTTTATGAATAATTTTATAAAGCAGGGTTTCTGATGACCTCTTCATGTGACCATGTGATTGTGTTCCAGTCTTAATTTTAATTGCTTCGATTCCACTTAGATGTTTTTCCACAATAGTAATTTTGTTTTTGTGGGCATTGACAATTTCAGTACATACTCTTGGATTTTTGCTGCTTATGTGATAGAGGTCTTAGAATCCAGACTTTGGTGATGAGTTGAATCTTCCTGGTTCAGCAGCTTTTGGAGTCCAAAACTAAATGGGTTCAGATGGAAGAACACCCTCTGAAGTGGGCACCTGTGGGAGAAAGCGTGTAGTTGGTTTGACTTAACATTTTGATTGGTCTCCTTAATGGAAATTTGTTGTATGTGCGACTGGTTGATTAACAGCTCAGGCGAGGTCACCACTCTGTCATAACTCAGCTGCTGTTTGTCTTTGTGACTTGGGCTTCATTCTTGCTGCCTTGACACCCCCCCATTTTTGCACACTTCCCTACTTGGCGCTTTGTATGGAATTCCTCAAAATGGACTCGTTGATGTCATCTTTCCACTACCTCGGATTTTTCTTAAAGCTGCTGTTTTCATATTCGGCGCTCGTCTGTCTGTCACTGTGTGGTCCTGGGTCCCTTTTGAGGAAGCTTGGTGCCTTTAAACCAGTTAGAGGGCTCAATGTGCTCTGCCAGGGTCCAATCAGCACCTTCATTGGCGCGAGTTTTTGCTTGTGGTTTGGGAAGTATTGAGTCTTTCCGAATGTGGCCTAGTTTTGATGATGAAGTGGTTGTCCTCACCACATTTCTCACAGTTTGTGATGGAGTATTGATGTTATTCTAAAACATTTTCCACTCCAACTGCAGAAATTTGTAAATGCAGACTAATATGGCGAACTGATATGCTTCTCATGATTTTGGTATTTAAACAAGTGAGGATTTCAGGGTTCCCTTTGATTTTGATAATTGAAATACACATCAGCACCAGTTCTACCTCCCAGAAGACATGAATGCTGAGAATTATGAGATGTCCAGCGAATATTGGACCACCGATCTACCTTTCTGTTTACTGACGCAGACCTGTTTAGTTTCAGTCCAATCCCCTTTGCGAGGTTGTGCATTTTGGCTATATGGCAGCTGATGGTATTGGTTTATATAAAAGGTGTAGGGATGGAAAGGATGACATTTCATGAACCATTTGCTGTATTTTTTAACCACACTAGATGGTGCCCTTGGTTTGCATGTTTTTGTGCCCTTTTTTGAACAGAAAGCACCATCTAGTGAGGTCAGAAAGTATAGCCATTTGGTCATGAAGTGTTATTTTGTCCATCATATAAAAGGTGGTAGAATTGTGAAGGAGCTGTGCAAGAAGGGAGAGGCGGGATGTCCTGGAGGGAGAGGAAGCTGAGGATAGGTCATGTAGAGCTTGTCCTGCCTCTTGTTCACTTGGTAAGAGAAGCTATGAAAATTACACACAGCAGTAAGACTGGGGAGTGAAAGGCCTTATCTGCTGGGGGTTGGTCCTCTGTCGTCCCGGGTCCTGTTTGGGGATCTATTTCTGCTCTGTCAAACTCGGAAAAAATCAAATAGTGGATGGATAAGAAGGTCTTGATTTTCTGCCATCAATGGATATGCTGCATGGATGTAGGATAATGAGCTTAGAACTGGTCTCTTCCCTGGATGGAATGAGAGGAGGATACCTCTACATTCCATCAAACCTTTCAAATGAGACCATGGGAAAGAGAAGAGAGCTGGGGGGAAGATCCTATCATATCTGCTTTGGTTCTATTAGTTTGGTTGCCTGGAAACAACAGACTGGCTTGGAAATTGATGCAGGGAACATCATTCATTTCTCTGCCTTTCTTTGGCTCTTATTTGATGGTGGAGGATGCCCCAGCGTATTTACCGACCTCAAAGTCAAACTGTACACCAGCACCCTTCTCTCACAGAGAAATGAAAGGGAAGGTGGTGGCAGCCAGAGCTGCTTGGTTTAGGATCATTCAAGATGTTCTGCCTTCATAGGATTCATAGGATATGAACAAATAACAGCAGAGGTTCATCAGGTCAGTAATTCAAAGAAATGAAGTGGACCCTTAGTATCCGGTTAGCAAACTAGACCTTCAGCATGATGGCCTGGTAACATACGGTTACTTGAGCCCTTGTTTTGTTAAGCTTGTCCTTTCTATTAGGGTTCAGTGTCTTGCTCAAGGACACTGATGGGGTCAGGAGAAATCAGGGATCGGACCTGCAACCCTCTGGTTGCCGAACGATAGCACTACCTCCTGCGCCACCACCTTCCCCATAAATCAATTGGACATGGTCCTCTGTTCCTTTACCTTAGGGGTTTTGATAAAAGCAGTTAGTCAGAGCAGAGGAATTTGGATTTTGTACTTTAAAAATTCTCAAGCAAGTGATTAGACCAGAGGGAACACTTTAGATGCAAGTCTTTTTCACTTTTTACCCAGTACGTGTAGGACCACCACGTTTTGGAAAAATATCATTAAACATTTGATGATGACGACTTTGCCATTCTGGCTTCCTGTTACAATGGGATGCTAGAGAGAACCCTGGCATTGATAGGCAAATCCAGATGCATGTTTTAGGTGGATATGTTTTGTTTCCATTTCTCCTTTTGTCTTAAAGTATTGGCGGGAATTTAATTATGGAGCCTGGGCGAGTCTAGTACTTCGTTTTTATAAAAATAGGCTGCTGTAGCACTATCACAAAGAATGGTCCTGACATGTTCCCCTGTTCCAGACCTCGCTCATTATCTCGATGCTCCAATGGCTCTGGAGACGCCATGTTTGCTGCTAAACTAACCACATGGCTGGCTTGAGCCATCACTATGGTTTTAACAAACCCCATCCCATCCTCTGGCCAACAGGAACACTGTGGTTTTTGTGTTTAGATTTCCAACCAGTAGGCTTCAATTTATGAAGTCAGTGGGGATATCGGTGAGTGGCAAGGAAGTCTGCGGGCCAAAAAGCCCCTTAGGTGGAAAAATAGCAGGTCGCTCTGGTGTGCAGCTCACATGGAGCCACAAGAAACACCGACGGACCCATAAACCACCGCTGTGTTTCATCTTGCACTTCAAAGTTTCGGAGTGTTGGTGGGAGATCTGTGTTTTATGACCTTAACCCAGGTAATGCAATGTGCCAGATATAGAGATGGTTGCAAATAAAAACCTCACACACGTCTCTCATTACGTCCATAGGGTGTGAAGAAAAATTGACAATAAACCTAATTTTTAATGCTCTTTTGGAGTGAGCAGCATTGAGAGAGATTCGAGATTCTTTCTGTGTAATTCCAGGTTAAAGTTTGATAGTTTTTCCCGATCCACTCGAACCCCCAACAGCGAACATGACAGCCCAGACCATCAAGGTCTGGGCATCTTGAGGTTGACTGGTTATTGAGGGCTTTCAGGTCTGGTTGAATTGAACACAGCTGGCTGTTTCATGGTCTGTAGGCAGTCCTGGGTAATACCAGATCTGACCGAGGTGTCTGGATGCAGGTGTTTGTCATAAGCTGGTGTCTAGTGGAGTGTTTTGTATTCATCAACTTGTCAGCTTTGGATCTGTTACTTAAGCACATTTGAGCAGAGTATCCAGTGTTTACAAAACGCACATCTATAGTAATAAAATAAAGTTTAAAAAGCTCTCAGTAGGAATAGTGGTGGTTCACCTCAGAGCCATTGGAGTGGTTTGTGGGTCAGACCTCAAACCCAAGTCTTTCATAATCTCCCTGGTCCATGTGCTGTTGTGGCAGCAATGAGCCGCAGTGGTGTTCCGGTGAGTAGGGTTGAGAAGATTCATAGATATAGTGACAGACTTTTATCACACTATAGCCAACTTCCATATATTAAATGTAGCAATAGGTTGTCTCATGGAAGCTATTTTTAATTGATGTTAATGATTTTCCTGCTGCTTTGTCAAAGTCACAATGACATAACAGCATAGGGTCCAGTCATTTGTGCAGACTGCCGTGACCCATAGACACCCCCCCACACACACACACACACACACACACAACTGGAAGGCCATCCTCAAAATACTTGTCATCTAGCCAGGTTTCCTCAAAATTTTGTTCATTGGGGCCCTTTAGCTTGGGTTGTCAGTCTCGTTACTGGATGAAAGTATAGTACCAAGTCTGTCTTGCAAATGATGCCGAATCTGTTTAACAAGTGTTTAGGAAGGGGTGGTGCCCTGTTGAAGTGGGACTAACTTGCACTTGACTTTAGCAGTGCTGGAGGTCAGTAAGGTCACACACATGCTTGTATTCATTCACTTTGGTGTGGACAGTTTCACGTTAATCTGTATGTCGTCTCCTCATCACCATAGTGCTGACTGCAGTAAAGAGCTCATCTTTGTCATAATTCATCCCACATGCACTTCTGAGGACAGCCGCAGTGACACGTGAAGTATTTTTTGTCAAGTCATTTTTGGGCTTGAGGTGACTACTAAATGGGTCTCCTCCTATGGCAGATAAACGCATCCTGGCCTCTGCTTAGATGGTTCTGAGTCGCTCAGTTTCAAGTGACGTCTCATTACCAGGGGGACGTCCGATTCCTGTCTGGAATGCAGCCCTATGCTTCTTGGAAATCTGACGTTTTTACAGAATAGGTGCCTGTGATGCTTAATGTTTTATATTAATTTTTGGACATTTCTTGGCCCCTTCCGGCACATTCCTTCACGCTTTTGACCTGTCAACATTCCTGAGTGGCGACTGTAACGATTTAACGTTTTTCAAAAGCAACATTTGTCTCCCTATAACCGATATCTGTCACAGGTGTCGTAAAGCCTTGGATCCCAATATGATGAGTACGTTTCCAAGCAGAGGCCTCCAAGAAACCAGCTCTGATGTGCCCGTGACATGCCTTTGGTTCTCACAGTGGGGAGATGTTACCATGCTGCTTGGCGTTGCCGCCAAGGGTGATTTTCATATGAACAGTGGGGCCTTTCCCTTCCTTAGTTTCAGCCAATGATTCATCAGAGGATTAGTGCCGCTTTCTCTGATAGGCCAAGATTTATGCTACTCAGTATATAGGACCCTCCCTCCAACTACATCAGATTGTGAATTTTTTTGGAAATGTTTGCTGCGCGTCCTTTTGTCTGCCCTGAACTATCATCTGTTGGGAACATCAGTGCGTCTTCCTGGTCCAGCTGCTGGCCTATGGCGCAAGTCCTGCGTCCAACCCTGATTAAACGATGTCTTTTGGAATATCCACAGTTATTTTATTTTCTCAGGAAATCCCAAGAGAAAGATCCTGAAGAGCAGCTGGTTCACAGGCAGGGGAGGCTCTCCTGAGACGGGGGTTGTGTGCTCTTATTGCACCCGCCTGTTAAATGTCACGAGAGCTCAGCTAGCATTGGCATTCTCGGTAGGCTGATGCTCTCTCTAGTATTTCCCGGCTCATGCTGTGTTCCTTGTCGTCGTAGCAGCCAGTAAGAGCAGCCAAGTTAGAGGTGAATGATGATAAGTTTTATTAGCCATTGATGCAGGGCATTTTATTATACAGATAGTTCGGCAGCAGAAATATCGGTCCAAATAAAACAAGTGTTGCCCATTTTTGGAGGACGCTCACGTCCCCTAGGGTTGTGGAAGGAAAAGCAGGTTCAGAAATGTTGGTATCTCATTTAGCATTTTCCGAATAATGCCCCCAGGAGATCCTGAAATTTGGATCGGCATCATTTTCATGGCTCCCCCCCCCCCCATGAAGAAAATGACAAAGCACAGGGGCAACAGTGGTAACCCAGAGATGACAATTCCAGCTTAAAATTGACCTCTCTTTCAAAATCACAGACCTTTTAAGCTACCTTTGTGCACATTTATTTTATAAATGCAAATAAATCTTTTTGTCTGGTGTTATGTTGGCTGTTTTATTCATTCCCTGGAGTGTGCTCTCCAGCTGCTCCGCTGGCCTTTACTGCGAGTGGCTTTTTTCTGGCCCGCAGTGACACTGAGCTTATGACAGCTCCCCCCACGCCCTGAAGCACCACCCGGACTCCCGAGTAGTGAGCCTTCAGCTCATCCTGTCCTAACGTAAATCCCTTGCATGTCTTCAGCTGATTAAATTTAAATGTATAGTTTTAAAATGCCCTTGGTTTAAGCCCGCAAGCTATATGTCAGACAGTCTGTGTCTGAAGACCCTTCCCACTGGCTCAACTGTTTTGCTTTCCTTTTTTAACCCCAAGACAAATTCCAGAGCAGAAGTGATTTAAAATATTTTTGATCAGTATGGAAATAAGCACAGCTTTTGTTTTGATATTTTGTTGTCTCTGGTTCATGGTTACGGTGCTGTTGACCTTTTTAGGTTCCATATATTCTTGGTTTTATTTTATTTATCTTTTTCCTCTGAGCGTTATGATCGTGTGACCCAATCTGGCACCGCTTTCGGAAAGTGTTGATTTGGAAACCAGTTTTGCAAGGACAACAAGTGCTGCGGAGGAGAAAGGCAGGCGGCCGTGTGTGTGTGTGTGTGTGTGTGTGTGTGTGTGAGAGGCTTCTGCGCTTGATTACAGTTCACACCAGTTTTTGTTTTGCCAGCCCTGAGCGTCTGAAGGCACGAGTCTGCCATTGTCACCCCCCCCCCCCCCGTGGATTTTCTGAGACAGACATGCTGTGCTCTTAAAGGAAATTCCCCAGATCCATCTGTAAGGCGGAGTCCTGTGTGTTGTCTGGAGCATGCTTGTAGGGGATTCCGCTCTGGAGTTGGGGGTGTGAGAGACATTTTCAGCTTTTGATTTGATTCCCCAGCCCTCACCCACGTAGTTTGTGCAGTTAAATTTTATTTTGTTCCATTTATGGTTCTCTGAAAATCTGGTTTCTCGCACATTTTCTTTTTGCAAGAACAGAACGTGAAGATGTCTGCTACCCTTGTGTGTCCAAGATTAATGTGGGATTACAGAAAAAACAGATTTCCCCCCAAAATATAGTAACTGGTCTCTGAAGTTCATACCCTTTTTTTGTTTTGTAACTTTTTTCATGCATTCATGTTTGCATGTATGTGCTCCATGATGGACTGGCATCCTGTCCAGGGTCCTTGTGTCCAGTGTCGCCTGGATTAGTTGTTTAGATGGACAGTTAGCTTTAATTTTGTGGGTCTCTAACAGTGTAAATGAAGCCGTTTCTGTGCCCAAGGTGTGATACCATCTCTCCAGGCTGACCTGATTAGCACCTGGTGTCTCACGTCTCTCTTCTGCACCCCTCCAGGTCAGATGTACCAGCAGTACCAGGCCCCAGGAGGGTACCCACCCCAGCAGCAGTATGCTGTGCAGTACCAAGGTGAGAGCATCTCTTACCCATAATGCTTTGCTGTTATTGAACCCAAGAAATGTTCCATTTTTAGCTGTATGCCTGGTGTGGCATATCTGCTGGGTTTCTGCTTCTCACCCTGCCTTGGTCTTCTCCGCAACCCCCCCCCCCCCCATGTCTCCTTTCTAGCTGGGTACACTCCACAGCCCGGGGCCCCCCAGCCGGCCCCCCAGCAGCCCCAGCCACAGCCACAGCAGCAGTTCCAGAACTACGCTCCACCCACTTCCCAGGCCACTTCCCAGGCCAGCACCCCCGTGCCAGGGTTTGCCGGGCAGCCGCCCCCCCAGCCCCAGCCGCAGGCCCAGGGAGTCCAGCAGTTCCCCCCAGGGGCATTTCCCCCACAAAATTATGCCTCTCAGGCACCTCAGCCCACCAACTACAACATGCCCCCCACCTCCCAGCCCAGCCCAGGCTATCAGCCTCGCCCAGGCTACACCCCACCCCCAGGTAGCACGGTGACCCCCCCTCCGGGAGCATCTAACCCGTATGCTCGCAACCGCCAGCCGTACGGTCAGGGTTATACCCAACCCGGGCCTGGGTACCGGTAAAAATTTAAACCAGATCCCTTAAGTGACCCATATCTTTCTTTTGAGTACGGAAGATGCAGTGGGTCTGATGATTTCTCCCCAGTTAAACTTTTTAATTGCGTATTTGTCCTTTGATTAACAAGACGGACCGCCCTTCTGTGTGTGTCATGGCACATTCCAACAGCGATGCAAAACACAGACAGGAAACCAAATAGTAATTTACATAATAATTATGTAAAGAAGGAGCATTTTTAAAAAATCACATTTGCCACCATGGTGTTGTATGTAAATGCTATGAGAATCTGCTTTGTTTAAAACACTACATAGGCATAAAGTATGTAATGAGTCTTAACTGGGAGATGTAGAATGGATGTCGAGTTGTTTAGTTCTAAGAATAGTTTACCCTTTTATTTCTCTTTCTGAACTGCTTTCCTACTAATAACCAAATCGGGATCCCACGTTGCAATGGTTGGTGTTCTGTATAAACAGTAAAGTTCCTTATTCTGAGCTAATAAAGGCATGGAGACCCAGCATAAAGCTTCTGGTACCTGATTTCTTTCTGCTGTGCTTGTTAGTGTGTCTAAGTGACTGAAAGACCATGTCATTGGCTGTAGCTAATATCAGATGTTTTTTCTGAGCCCCGTTTTCTTTCTGAACAGCCTGGCTTGGCCTGAATCAAAACCGAAGGCTGTTACAATTTCAGGGTTCAGAAAGATGACAATTCAAATCTTCAAATGCTTCAAATCTGGAGGTTAGCCACATTATACTATAGATGGCAATGTAGGAATTTGTGAAATGCGGGTTTGGGTGCCACTTTTAATGGAGAGGGAGTCTGACAAAGGCTTTTAAAAAGGTTCAAATTTAGAAAAGCATTGTGTAGTTGTTGCATTCATCAAGCCATGATTACGGTGTTTAACTAGCACTTAAATTTTAAAATACACAGCAATTAACAAAAGGAGAAAACATTTAAAAAGGGACAAAGTCTTTTATTACTGAAATTACATAAACGGTATGAATGATCGTACATGTCAAACAGTACAAATTGCTAAACATTTCCCTTAAAAATGATTAAAACATGTTTGCAATTAATGGTCGAGTTTCTGTACAAAATCATCAAACCCTGAACCAAAAGCATTGCCTGACTTGCTGTATTTCCCTATTCTCCTTCTCCCCGTAATGTTTCTGTAACACACCTGTACAGGTATTATGACTGTGGTGACTTCCCCCGCCCCCCCCCACCACCCCCTCACCATATGAAGTCTGCTCAAGAAGACGTTGCTCTCCATATACATATAAATACATTTAAATTTGTGCAAATAACAATTCTAAAGCCCTCTAACCGTAAAGTAGAGCAGGACTACAGTGACAGGGATGTGAACCTGGTACAAAGTGTCCTGTTAGTATCATGTGTCACCTTTTCTGGCCCTCAGTAAAACCATAAGCAGGAGCAAGAAGTACATCAGGTAAGAGGTACGTCATCTGCCAGCCACCCCCCATATGTGGACACATTTCAAAACGTTCTGTGCAGGACACGCTCAGAGACTTTGGAAGCTCAGTTATATTACAGAGCCCCTTGACTTTAAATCCCACGGCTTCCCATCAATGGTTGAGTGTGTCTGTCATGTATATATGCAACAATATTTGTTCTCTTCCATCCGATTAAGTACCGTACCTCACAACCCCACTGGCTAAAGCATAATTAACACTTAATTACATCCTTTAGATAAATAACAATATACAAGATTTGAAGAGTTTCAGGGAGCCAGCTTCCCAGTGTTTTGTACAACTGATCTACTCTGTCGTTTCACAAACAAGTTATTGCTTTGCTTTTCTGTCCTTTTCTCGTTTGTCCCATTTGATAAATACTGACATGACTAAGCAGACATAACATATTACAGGTGCCCTCAAGTCATTGGCACTTAGTTTTCTGTACGCATTTGGTAACTAGGCAGGGTGGGTGTGGCTATCACTGTGGCAGTCTGGGACGCTTCCTGGGAAAAGTCCCACCCGTGCCTGACGAGGCCTCTTCTTGCTCCAGGTGTGATCCTCTTCAGTGGCTCATCCTTAGACACCTACAGGCTTCTTACCACTTCCCGGGTATTGGTGTCCCACATTCGTACCATGCCACATAGCTGATGTGGGAATTTCCTCCTATCTGGCCAAACTGGACAGGCTCCTGTCTCACCGCTCGGTAGTACCCTGGGGGACAGGAGGGTGATTAGGCTGAGTATGGTACTGGTATGTACTACTTCGCCCCACATTGCATTTGTTTAAACCAACCACTATGGCGTTAACAGTCATTTCATCCATTATTTATTTGTATCAAATGTAGGGTGACCAGATAATCCCTGTCACATGGGACACTTTGAGCTACTGCAAACTATTTAAAAACTGAAAGGCACCTGTTGTTAGCTAAATACCTTATTTCTTGTGCTTTGATTGGTTTGTTTCCTTGATTGAAAGACTCATCCAGCTCTTTCACAATAACATTAGCAGCACATGCAATTATTATAGGAGACTGACCAATCAGCACACAAAAACTCATTGATTGATTGAAATACTCATTGATTTAATTGAAATGGTAGTTTATCATCTTGACATGGATTATCTGGTCACCCTAATTAACTGTCTAAATCCATCTACGAAGTCTATAACATGGACAATAAATAGGACTATTACAGCCCCATTCCATATCAGATTTGCGGACCTGTGGTTTGTGTTTTAATGCAAATAATGTTTTTAATGTTAATGTTTTCTTGTCTGTAGATGAAGATGGGCATCGTACTTCATGCAGAGGTGAGTTTAAGTTTTTGAGGGCAGTGATTATGGTAGGAAGCACCAATGCAGTGTGATAGAAGAAATCCATCAAACAGTAGTACCTGGTCTTGGGGGAAGCTGGTCTGCCAGAAGCTGGCTTCCTGTCCTCCCATCAAGGAAGGAGTCCACAAATTGGCAGTGGTCCTCACCATGGCCCGTCTGGTCCCCAATGTTGTAGAATTTTCCTACAAGGAGAACGATGATGTTGAGATCAAAATCGATCCTTATTTATTTTCAGCAACACACTCCGCTATTGAAAGCTCCATCTTTTGGATTTATGTGGAAACAAAATGCCCTCAATCATGGGGAGAACATGCAAACTCTACCCATGTAGAGGTGGTGGGTTAAGGATGCTACAATGGCACATATAAATGTTACGGGTTTAGATCTGCTGTGTAGGAAGTTGCCTCCTAAACAGAGTGGAGGACATAGGCTCACCATTAAGGGAGTCACTCAGGTAAATTTTGTATCGCAAGGAATTGCAAAGCTGGATGCCGACAAACTTGCGATACCAGGTCCTCTTCACGTACTGCTTCCCATTGCACTCAGAGTAGGAGTCCGACTTGAAGGGAAACTGAGTCCAGATGGCATCTTTACCTGCAGGATAGGGTGGAGGAGAAAGGAATTACTGAAGGAACAATGAATAACACAAGTGAAATGCTCATCTCACGTTTGTTCATAATTGATGAATCATGACAAATCTTTTATCTCAAGTAGCGACTATATTTATTCATGTTTTCAACTTCAGTAGTAACTGAGTTACTACTAAGGTTTTTGTACCCCCTTAAGTAAAGTGTTACTGAATGTTCTATACAGCTGCATCCTTGAATTCTAAGGCTTTTTAAAAATATCCTACCTCTGCTATTCTATTAAGCTATTTTCTGTTTAAGCTGTTTCCTTGCACTTGTAAATTTCAAGAAATGGCCACAAGGGCTAAAAATAACGGCGCCTTCCTTGAAAGGAAAGAGAACATAAGAATGTGCTTGACAAAATATAAGAACACTGTCCCAGTTTACATAGTAACGCGCCGTGCAGTAATTGCCCGTGCAGCACAGGATAGAGTAATATAAGAACGCCGTCTTGTGCTGGTCCTGTGTCAGTGTTTGGCCTGGCCTGCTCTCTGGTCTGGAAGAAGTGAACTCATAGCACCGGGGAGTTCACTCCTTGGACGGTGGATCACCGACCAGCTGTGTTCCAGCCAGAAAAGCTTAAGCTCGCCATTAATCCTGACCCAATCAGAGGCTGCCTGGAGGGACTCACCTGAAACATTCTCGCTCACTCGAGGGTCCGCTGAGGTGTGCGGAGAGAGCAGACAAAGGCATTAACCATTTACACATTGTTGCAGTCCTTCAGATCGAAATTGCAAGACAAATTAGACAGAAATAAGGAAGACGAGAGACTCAGAGGATCTTAGCCCCCTGCATGGCTCAGACTACAAAAGTGTCTAGGATTTGTGTAGCTGGACGTGTGGAGGTAGACCTCAGTCAGTTGTATTCAGTTTTGATGCGTTTCAGCGGCTGTATACCTGACTCTGTGTTGAATGACACCGGCTCAGTAGTTGGACCTTCTCCAAGTTCATTCTTTGGTTTTACTTTGAACTCATAGCTTTAAAGAAACAAGAGAGGTTAATTTTATATACTTTGTTTTTTTTTTTAAAAAAAAAAAAAAAAAACACAGCACATACAATTTCTACATCCCATCTCCAAAGTAGTGACATTTGATATTTTTATTCTTCAGACAATCTCCACTCATGGCCATACACCTTCCGTAATGACTTTTCCATGTGAAATGGTGAGACGTTACAGTGGTCTACGCACCAGTGGCCTCAGATAGAGGAAACCCTGGTTTATATTGTGTCTGACAAGCAGTGCCAGATGTTCAGCCCCATTACTGAAGCAGTGTTCCACCCCCAGCCACCCAGGGATTCTCCATCAGAAAACCACAGGATTCGACAGAAATCACTGTGAAAACAAATGACTTTGATTTTGAAAATAGGAGTTTCCAAAGGAAATATTTATGTCATATTGAGTAATGACAGGAAGAAATAACGTAAATAACAGGAATTTTCTGTGTGAGAGAATGTTACGTTAAATCGTAATCGACTGCAGGCACACTCAATAACGGTGGCTTACTTAATATCCTCCAGTCTAATAGCATTATTCAAATCAGCAAAACATTACTGAGTTTGTCTGCCATTCCAGTACAATACTATAGTGGCTCATAATTAAGGCTCTACGTTCTTGAAAACGGCGGACGGTACCTTCTTTCGGGCCTGAGGTTCTCCACAGCTGTGTGGGTTTGATTGGTGGTCAGTATGGAGACTTCCTCACCTTCTGGACCTTTTGTCGTAGAGATTACTTCATACTCTGTCGGAAGAGAACATTGCATAACTTGGTTTGGTGCTCTGCTTGTATTGTGCATTTCGGAGTGTTAGTTCAATTATAGGTAACAATTTATTCAAGGGGGCACAAATAATGTAATATGCTATTATTTATGTAATAATGAGCCACAAATTAAGTATTAGGCACATACTGATGTTATGTTCGTTCATCATTAATGAATCATGACACATCTTTTGTCTCAAGCAATTATTATATTTGTTACTATATTTGTTCATTCTGTAAACCTTTGTGAACACCTGAAAAAATGAGTAATGAATGACACATCATATTGATCTCATGTTTGTTCATCATTAATGAACCGTGATGTGTCTTTTCTCACTATATTTGTTCATGATCTGTACCTCAGTAGTAACTGAGATACTAATAAGTATTTGTCCCCTGTCAAGTAAAGTGTTACATAATTATACATTTGAATGAATTGTGCAAAACTATAATTCATGACCCCACCCAGCCACACACCTGTGGTCTCATTGTCCGTTTTATCCCAGTCTAAGATGATAAAGGATGGGCATCCCTCCACCGTCACCACTGTGAGGTTAGAAGGTGCCGTCTTGGGGGGGCCAGTGACGTTCTGCTCCCCTCCCTCCTCGTCTGGGAAGTAGCTGAGGGAGGTGGTGATGGAGCAGGGTTCATCCTGCTTCTTGTCCGTCTTGTAGATCACATGAGGAGCTGCAGCCAGATTAGTTACCTTAAGAGACCATGCAGTGTCCCTCCAAAGCTCATGAAAGCGTAAACGATTGGTCAACAGAAGAAGTATGACAGCCTATCAGCTGGCTCTAATGTAGCATGATTGGTTTATCATATGAGGATGACGGTCTCCCTGTCCGACCTGTAAAACAAAACCTAATGGTCTAAGGTAAATCTGCAAATAAAGCAAGTGTCTGAAACAGGTTCCAACAATAAAACAAGGTTCAAACCACTTGTGAAAAACAGAGTGTGGAATACTTTACCCACAAAGCGTTTCTTCCCCATTGCATCCACCTCTGAGATGGGCCGGTTGCTGAACACAGGGGAGTTGTCCCGAACGTCAAACTGGCTACCTGTGAGAGCAAGAAAGGTCCAAAACTACAAATCTTTTCAATGATCATGAGCTCAAAATACTGTCCAGAATGACTACTTGCTGTGCTAGTGCTTATAGCCAGGAGTCCCCAAGTCCCAGATGTCTATAGGCCTTGCAGTATCTCCAAAGGTTCCCTACCTTCCCACGCAGCTACCTAGTGGACCATATTCCATTTCTCACTACAGTCGAGCTGTGCAGTTGTACCATTAGATGCTGGAGCAACCGGTGTTGTTATTCTTCGCTCTTGCTTGGTGGGCTTTGGCGTGGCAGAGGGTAAGTTTGGCTTCAGGAATGGAGACATGTCTGTTTGCTTCAGGTCGGTGGCCTTTCCTGAAAGGGATTGACAGAATACCATTAGAGGTGACGCTTGTCAACATCTCCATCATCTAAACTAGCCTAGGGATTGGTGTTCAGGAATCCTGAGAATGATTTCAACGAGCAAGTGTTACAAGAATTGAGTCTGTTCTACAAAAATAAACATTTTACAGACTGCAACTACATATGAGGAAGAAGTGGGAGTTGGTTTGACCCACCAAGCAGAAGATTGACCCATTGGTACCTTGGGCATGAATAAAGAACAGCAGCAGGAAGGCCATTTCATAAATGTGCAATGATCTATATAGAGTGGTGATAAACATTTGGAAAACATCATGCAACACAAAAACTGAACAGTATCTACAGCACTGCAGGATTTTTTTCTACTCTATTTTTCTTACTATCTCTCTGCTTAACCAGCATTTATAAAACAGTGTCCTTGACCACCACGTTACCTGCAGCTCACGTCTATTACACAGTCTTTACAGAGAATTGGGGTCTCCCTCAGTACTTACCCTTATCTCCGGGCTTTCCGACCTGGTTGATCTTCTTGTTGCCAGAGACAGTGTTGCTCTGTGAAGAAGATCCTGGAAAATGGAGCCAAATATGCACTGTTAGTAATCTAAGTGACAAAGAGCAACCACTGAACCATGTAGAAGTGATTCTTCGCTTGTGGAAGCGTAGAACATCTTTTACATAAAACTGTAAACAATGCAGATTGCTGTCAAGACAAAAGCAGGGGAGAGCTAACAAGCCAATGCCCAGATCTCCATAAATGTAACATTTCGAAGGTCTGGTGGGTAACACAAGTAGAGGAAAGGGATTCTGAATTTTTAAGTTTTAAAAAGAGCCATGGCAAGTTTGACTTGGTATAACAGAGCTAGACAGCTAGTTATCACAGCATAACCTAATCACTACTTCACCGATAGTATCTTTAACAGCAGAAACATAAGTTAACCAATAGGAATCAGTCCAGAGTATTTGAGTCATGACATTAATATGACACGGCCGAGCAATGGATTAAATCACCAGACTTTTCATTAAAAAGCTGTTACAAGCTCATTGAGCTACAGTCTTGTGATCCAATCAAACTCCTCCTCTGACTTTTAGAGGAACACTATGCACTGGACTGTAGAGTTGTCTAAAATGCTTCAGATCCTAAACAAGTCACCTGGGAAGAATCAAAACAATCAAGCGAAAACATGTCTGTGTGTATCTGTTCTTTTCCAAGTACATTTTTATAACTCAGTTAAAAAAAAGTTTTCACTATACAAAATAAACACTTTATTAAATTGGTCATGATTTATATCTTGGAATAGTCATTTATAAGGCTTAGCGTTTTCAAAAACCCAATTTGGCACTGCAAAATTTTGATTACCAAAGAGAACCTTTGCTTAACAAAACTTCACAAATTTTATTTCATAACAAAACCAACACAAGATATTTCATTGAGAGGGGAAAGAGTAGAGATCAGTAAATGCTTAGGTTTCCACTTTTCTGTCTCACTTTTATAGTCAGTTCTCACCAGCTGAACAAAGACTCCTACAAAATATGTAATAATTCAGCATTAAGTAATTTAACAATCTAAACCTGGTGATCATTGCACTGCCAAGAAGATGAAAAGGATGTAATTCTTGGGTTGAGACTGGGGGAAAAACAAGTACAAAAATGTGAATGCAAAAGCTCAATAATTCTTTTTTGCGATATATAGTTAATGTCAAAAAGCACCGTACTTTCTGTCTGAAAGTACTGTCCAAAGACTAACAAGAGCCTTTGGTAGTGGTGACAGCTGAATGGAAAAAGGGTGATGATTTTTAATGGGAGGCTAAATATTAACTGGCAGCATGTTAACATGCAGGCAATGACTGAAGGATGGAATTAAAAATGCGCATGGGGTTGGCCGAATGGGAAGCTGGCCATCTGCACAAGACTTTACCATAGCGTGGATCGCCACTCGAAGGCCTTGATTGGCCAATACCATCACGGACCCCAGGCTTTATGTCTTCCAGGGAGTTGTTTGCTGTGGGGAAAGTTCTGGTGTTAAAACCAGGGGGCTGGGTATTCAAGAAGTGCATGACGTACGCTGTGACCAGTCAGATAGTCAGCATTATTCTTTAAATTTCAGTTTGTATAATTTCACATTAAACACTTGGATGACAGACTGGGCAATTAAGCAATGGGGGAAATCAGCCTGCAAAGCTGTCAATCACCATATGTTCCCAGTCACAGACTTCAATACCCACGTCCTGTCAGTTACTTTAGTGGTACCCATTCAGTTCCACCAGTCAGTGAATGGTGCTTATAAATTTACCTTCCAGTGTGTTAAATAAACTGAACCCAAAAAACTGGCAGAGCTGCAGACTTTTTCCATATTAAATATACTGGCAGGTAGCCACAGTATTTTTTCTTCACTCTGATTTTTTTCACTCTGATTTTAATTCAGACAAAAGCACCTCTCCAGAGCATATAACATCTGTTTCTTGAAAGCAGTTTACTGTAAACATGTGCAAAAATTTACACAGCAAGCATAGAAGACAGACTAAGACGTATACTCAGACAGACTGGAAATTTCACACAGATGGACGGGAACCCAACACTATTTTACCATGGATGTAGGTAGCTCATGCTTGATGTGCAGAACGGGACAAACGTGCAAATACGCATGCGCATGGTTCCTTAACGTAAGGCCACGGAATACAGAATAAAATTCAGCGGAACGAAGTAGATCTAGGGCACAGTCAATCCTGATAAACTGCTGGCCAGAATAATTTGACTGTTTAGCCTTGAGCCTGGCAACTAGATTATCAAACAGCCCTGGTAACACAGCTGGGCATGAGAGGATTATGTGTAAACATATGTGTAAAATCCACAGCACTCAGAATGTTCAAGCGCCAATCAGAAACCCTTTGCTGATGGCTTCTCTGCCATCGGCGTGGGGTCTGATTGCAAGTGACTGCCAAAAACCATCTACTGATGGCTAGAAGTTCGATGAGCTTATAACAAGTCTGCAAAAGCTTGCATAGACATCTCACATCTGGGCAGCACAAAACACATGGGTCACACAGTCATGGATGGAGGGCGACACACACAAACAAGCACATGACATGGACGGACTTCAGCATCAACAACGATGCCCTGCAAGAATAGAACAAAGGCGTGTATCTACAAGTAGTTAATGAGCAAGAGAGTAGCATTGAAGTAGTATTCAACTAGATTACCCAATTGCAATCCGGACCATATGGGAAGAGAGAATCCTTTAAGGTGTTCACCATTGACTGTTGAGGGAAAACATGAAAATCCCACGTGTCAGCCAAAATATAGTGGATCAACATTACTAAACACCTCACAGATGGAAAATCACTCATTCAGAATGAATGTGAAATCTCTATAAAATAAATTTTAAAATAAATTTTAGAATAACTTAGAGAAAGTGCTCAATTGGAAAAGAAATTCTCCTGCTAAGCATATTTGAGACATATACAACTAACTTTGGACCAATACGGATAAGCTTATTGTGTTCATTTATGCACATGGTAGACTATGTTGGTGGAAATCATTTTAAAAACCTAATGCTTCGGCAGTTTCTCCAAAAGGGCTGTGCAAGGAGGACATTATTAGCACATGTTGAGAAGCTGTAGCCAATAGACAAGAAGGGGATTGGACAGTTTAGCTGCACTGAGATTGCAAAAGTAATACCAGAGCACAGTGGAACAAACATATTAACACATGTATCCACATGATCTGTGGAAAGAGAGTGGGCTTTTGAGCCATTATGTCAACTTGAGGTAGTTCACTGAAGGAATGGAAGAAGCCAGGCTTTGCAGCTGAATTTTAGGCCAGTCTGGAGAGAAACAGAGGATGCTCTCTTTGAGGACAGCAAAGAAAGCACAGAGTGCTTATGCTGAGGACTGGAAGACAACACTGGTTCAGTGTTAGGAAGGAAAACAGAGGTGGCGGGGTGGCTGGTTATGGGTAAGAAACATTCCATTACCCCCGTGTGTCATCACGGTCTGGGAAGAATTAGTCGACCTGGGTGGGAAATGTTGCCTCATGTTGTTAGAGGCCGAGAAAAGAACAGCACTGTCTGGTGACGTTGTCAGGTTTCTGGCTGCCATGGAAACAGCTGAGCTCTGAGGGACAAGTGCTGTGGATGAGGTCATGTTTCTTTGCGCATTTGTACCTGGATGAACAAAGAGAACAGCAGGTGTGGGTTATGGGGACTCAGAGAGGTGCCATAAAATAGGCTTCAACTACAGGTGTAGCTGAACCCAAATGAGAGTACCCTGGCATCCAGGATGACTTTGGGCCTAATGGCTGTTTTTTTTCTTAGCCATTGCAAAACTTTAAATCCCTTAATTTGTTTTAATTAGTTTTATGGGCTGAAGCCTTTAAAAGTGATTAAAATTCCAAAATCAAAAGGCCTCTTGAGAGTCTAATAAACTATCGGAGTACAAGCTGCTCAAGGTATCTCAAACACTTGTTAAAATCACAAGTGACCTACATACTCCAGTTACCGAATGCAACAAAAAAGACATCTGGCATATGCATCAGTGAGATGCAGGTGCAGGTTAGCTGGTTAAAAGAACTAACCCAAAGGGCACACATGGAAACAAAGAGTAGTTACAGTGACACAGGACTGTGGAATCATGTTCATAGGCAGCAAGCAGAAAAAAACAGCTCAAAACAACAGGAGGCCTTTCCCACTGCAGGAACTTTTTCTGGAACAGGAACTTCTGTCACGGTCCCACCGCAATGCAGTTCCTGGGTGGTAGTCCCTGAATTTATTTTGTTCGACCAGGAGCTATTGAAGTGGGCTAATTTGGAAGCTACATAGAAGTGTGGGGAGCAGAGATAGAGATAGTGGAGCAAAAACAGTGAGCCTGGCAGTGAAACTTTCCAGTGGAATAATGTTCCATAATTATTATTTTTTTATTATGTGGTAAGTGAAAGATCGAACACTTTGAGACCTTTTTTAAGTACAATTGCCATCCATCCCATATTTTATGAGATTGTCCTGTATTATAAGATAAAATGCTGTGTCTCGTTTTTAATCAATATGGGACTTGTGATTTGTCCCGTGTTTTTGCACCTCTCAATCGACCCCCCACTCCGCCACCCCCACTAACTAGCAAACGACTAAAAAAACAACTTATTCTTCCTCCATTTATTCGAGGTGGCATTATAGCCTCCTCACTTATAAGATTATGTCATCATGTTTCACCTATAAACTTTTTCATCACGCATGCTTACTTAGCATAACGGTCACAGTTCCTGTTGTGAGGTGGGAACACGACACATGACAGTGGCCACGAAATACAAAAGGTCCTGGTCCAGATAGGTCAGGAACTGAGCTTTTCCTGATGAGCTTCAGTGGGAAAGCACCTATGGGTGACTAGTAGTAATGGACAAAATGAACCATGAACCATTTCCTTTATTTGTTGACCCCACTAGATGGTGCTGTTGATTTGCTTTTTGACATGCTTTGTGTCCATTCCTGATCAGAGAGCACCATCTAGTGGAGTCAAAAAATACAGCAAATGGTTCATGAAGCATCGTTTTGTCCATCACTAGTGACTACACTGGGAATTTTATGGGTATGGGTGATGGGGACGTGGTTGAATGAAACACAGAAGTCACACCTATGAGAGGAGAGAAGATAAATTCAACAATTAACACAGAGAGTAATGCAGCAGCTGGATGAGCCTAGTGAGAACAGAACAAACAGTCAGGTGATGAATGTGATGACATCACCATTACCCCAGCCATCATCATGTGGTGGCTCGTAGGTGGGGGTGGATGTGAGGAGAGAGAGTCCTTCCCAAGACTCGCCAACAGCTGTGTGAGAGACAGAGCTTTTATGTGTCTGAGGTAGATGGAGACAAAACATGGGGAGGCTTCTTCCAAGTCTTCACACACGGCCCACAGACTTGCAGGACAACAGTACACATGGTTGGGACACAAAACGAGGGAGAAAAATATATGTACATATTTTGGGGGCATTTACCAGAAGGGTTGTAGAACTTCCGAGTGGGACGGGGTACTCTGGGCTGGGCTCGCCCCTGGTGATTTGGAAAGGGAGTTGGGACATGTGCAGTGGAGGTGCGGAGGAGATTCGTAGTAGGAGGAGCTCCCCCTGACTGCTGTGACACATTTGTAACTGAACTTGCCCTTCCTGGGTGAGATAAAGAGAGAGGAGCAGTGACTGGCGGATCCACGCTGGCTCTGAGGACCAGGTTTGGTAGCACCTGGACTTTTACTAAAACAAATCAACAACTGAGACTGTTCAGTTGCTTTGCTTCTTTTTCTGGACTTTGATATCTGTGATATAATTCTAATCAATTTTAATTTAGGAATTTTAAATTAGAATTTAGGAATTCAGAAAAGAATCCGCATTAGTGTCGGCAAGGTTTTCTGGATCTCGGTAACACCTCCTGGAGAATACAAATTCTTTCAATGCATGCAATGGTGACATGCAAACCCAGCACTGCAACAGGCTGAAAGCACATCTCTGCAAACAAAAACCATGAAAGGAGAAATATTCACGCGAGTAGGAGGAAGGAAGTGACAGATGTACCACAGGAGGGCACAGAAGAACTGAGAGGTACTCCTGCTTTTGGTAGTAAGTAACAGTAGTAAGGTGATTGGACACATTACGAGTGAAGTGGATCATCATTAGGATCTGTAATAAGCATTAATTCCATTTTCACCTAGAAAAATGGTCTGTGGTTCTTGCGAATTGACTTCATCAGTCATTTGTACAAGAATTCAGATAGAGAGCGAAACCACTCATAAACTAAACAAAAGAAAGTACTGCCAAGGGGAAGCACCCAGCATCTCGGACACAGGGTGCATGAGGCAAAATAATGAGCAGTAACTGTGATTGGGACATAGACACTGGACAAGAACGATGTTGTGAGTGTGACACGGCGGAATGAGCGATGGAGGCAGGACTTATGGTGGCTACAGCAGGAACAAACAACATCCCCTCGAGGTGCCAGAGGTAGCGACTTTCCGAGCAAAACAGGCCCTATTGCGTGAGCAAAACTCAAAAGAGAAATTCCATGCACAAACCTCAAAGGCTTGGAGCCAGACCACTTCGTCACCCAGTGTCGTTTACTTATACCGGCAATTCCTTGATGGTCACTCCTCTTATACCATCATTGAGGATCTTGGACTTTCTATGGATTCATGGCATGCCAGCATGCAGCCAATACAACAGCAGAGGCCCCCCGCCTCCCTCCCACCCCCAGCAATGCAACGAGAGGAGCCAAGCACTGACCAACTGGGAAGACAAAAAAAAAAAGTGTGTCTCTCTGTTACCAGGTGTCAACTGAACCCAGTGAGGTACAGTGGTTCTTGGGATGGGGGATGTTTCCAGACGGCCTGAAGGTGGCGCTGCAGAAAAATAACGTAGGCTTTCAAAAACTCATAAAACTAGAATAAACCAGGGGAAGAACATTCGATGGATAGCCGCATTGTACCCATCTCAAAAAGGACTAGGACCTGGGCTCAGTAGTAACAGAGGGATTCAGAAGGCCGCACATGGCTGAAGTAAAAAGCCACAGTGAAGGTTAGTTACCATAGGAGGTCTTTGGAGTGTTGGGAAATCCATTCCTCACTGGGGCTGTTTCTGTGTGCTGCGTCCTGTTCTGCAGGCCTAAGGGGCAGAGGGAGGTGAAATCGTAAAAATGACCTGCGGCTCTCCCCATCTCGCAGTATCGCAAACTTCATTCAGGTGCACAGCATTTGTGATTCATTACAGGAGAATCTACTGTAATTCTGCTCTGTCACGATTGGTAACACTTTACTTGACAGGGCACAAATAACAGTATTATGCTATTACTTTTCTATTAATTAACTACAAACTAAGTCATAGTTAAAACTGATCTGATGTTTGTTCACCTATTATAAATTGTGACATTTTTTATCTCACGCAGTTACTATATTTATTACTATATCTGCTAATTCTCTAAATCTTTGTGAACTACTGAAGGAACAAGTACTGAATAACACAGGTGAAATACTGATCTTGTGTTTATTAATCGTTAATGAATCGACGCATCTTTTATCTCATAGCTACTATATTTGTTCATGATTTGTACTTCAGTAGTAACTACTGAGTTACTGAGTTACTGAGGCTGAGTTACTACTGAATATTTATGCCCCGTCAAATGTTACTCCAATATTACTACCATTTATTTCATATGAGAAACCAAAAATCTGAAATATGTAGTCGCCTTGCAATGCTAATCTTCAGTATGCCAGTAACATACTCCCATGCTACAGGATCCAGATCTCCATATACACCATAACAGTACATTTATCACATATTCATATGTAATAGGTACAGTTATTTTAATGTATATAATAAAGGTTTATTAGGATCTGAAAACAGTTTAAACCTTACCATTAGGGGAAAAGTGTTCATGGGTTCCAGGCACTGGCTTCTAAAAGGTGAATTGAAATGAATTTTCAGTTACAAATCCACACATTTCCTGTGTCATGGCTAGAGCTTAAATTTTACTCTGTGTAATTCTAATCTGCGCTGTCATCATTGCCCTGCAGTTCGAGCGCCCTGCGGTATTACTTGACCAAAACGGCGGGATCTCTTGAGCCCTATCTTTCCCCAGGAGTATCGCACGCTATGACCTGCCTTCCAGTTTGAATTTCCCTCAGAAGGTGCAGAATGTCTGCCGCTGTGCTGTAGCCTGGTAGCTACTTCAGGCTCATGCCGAAGGAAGGGACACTTAGCGTAGCGTAGCTGCTAAGAAGGATTAGCCTCTGGTTATAGCTGAACATCACATGTTTAGCAACAGTGACTTAGGCGCACCTGAACCTAAGGAGCTGTATCTAAATAGCTGGGGGATCAGATCTAAGGGCGTGACTCATCTGACCCTGCCTTTACCCGCCTGAATGATGGACAGCAAAAAACATCTCCAGGAGGGGAAGAGGGATAGGACGGGAGGGGGGGGGGCATTGGAGGAAAACAGATGTTAGATTGCCCTGGGCTTCCTCCCATTGGCCTACTCGCCTCTGGCACGCTTAGTTGTTTCTCACTGGGGACACAGGGCGGAAAAAAAAGAATGGAAGGAAAGGCAAAAAAAGAGGCAGTCGTGCTCGCGAAATATAAAAACGGCAAAGCAAGATATTGTGAAGCTTTTAAAGGCAGCTGCCTGTGGAAACAATTAAGAATTTGAAAGAGAGATGGAGCCCATTCTCTGTCTTCTAGTAAAGAAGCGACCAGTGACCCAGAGGGATTCGTACCACCGGCTTCCCGTTGGAGACCCTTGGCTTGAAGGGCTTCGGCAGGCCTTTGTCTGAAAGACAAAACGTGGCAACAAGAGAAAAGGCATTAAAGCCTCAGCCGTCAATCGCTTATTCTTTGAAAAACTTTACGAGGGGGAATATGGGAGTTAATTGCACACAAAGCAACCTACACGTGTCCCCTTCACACTCGGCATGTGGCCGGGTTCTGCTCCTGCCAACGGTGGCTAGCATTGGTGGTATGCATATGGAAAGTCTGCATGCTGGCCGAGCAGAACGGCAATCTGCTGTAACACTTAAAATAGTGACGCAAAAACTGATTTTAGTGGCAGGCCGTATTTTTCAAAATAAAAGTTTGCACATGCTGTTGTGTTCCTCAAAGATTTATTAAGACCACATGTTTGGTGTAATAGTCAATGCTTTTACCCTCAGACCGGCAAGGAGAGGACCGTATGCTAAATACGACGATACAAGGAAATTGATTAGGTTAACAGTGGAGGTTACGGCTGTGATTTGGCCAAGGACAGCATGTTTCTTCCCCTTTGACGTAGGTAAGAATCATTACAAGCAATATACCATCTACGCCGGTATTGTGAAGGACGGACTTGCTCCAGGTGCCCATACGCTCATTCTTGCTGGGCCGAACGCCAAACTCATACGGCGTGTTGGGCTTTAGGTTGTCAATGACCGTATTGCTGGTGGGGCAAGTCTGATAACTCCACTTCCTGTTCCTCTCCCTGTACCGGACCGTGTAGTACCTGTACACAACAAAAAAAAGCCAACTTAGTTTCCACAAATCTGCCCTCTTTACACCTTAGTTGTTATTAAAACTTTTGCCCAAAACAACATGAATGTGAAATAATTTATTACATCACAGGCTGCTAAATCTCGCAGCAACACAGTCACCTGGTCAGTCAATGTCAACTGATCAGGTTTCGTTCGTTTTTTTTTTCTTTGTTATTTTGTTTTTCATTTTCAGGCATTCAATAACGCTCATGGCGGTAGCCAGGCAATACACTGCGAGAGCTGAGCGTCAAAGGCTTAGAGGACACTTTGAGAGTTGGCTTAGGTCAAGCTTTCCGACAGCTTTTCCAACAGAGGGAGGAGAAGGAGCTCAAAGTCAAAGTGGAAAAGTATGTGGCGGCGGCCGAGTCCCACTGGCCCTCGGCATCTCACTCTGCTTACACACCTGCAAGCTCCACCCAAAGTCCTCCCCTTTATGTCATTTTCACAGCACCATAGTCTGTTGTCATTCACACTCATGATGCCATGTACAATATCCATCAAAATCAGCACTTTTGCCCATTTACATTTATATACAAGGCTGTATTTGTTATTGGACTAACATAGGCTTGTTCAGGGCTACTGCAACTAGACCCTTCCTGGGACCTGGGTGCCTGTATCACAAAGCAACATTTCTTGCATAGCCGGATAACTTGTAGGATTTAAGGTACCCCAGTGTACTTGGCTTTATCTTTGTTCACTTACATTTAGCCTAGACTACCTTAAATCTGACAAGTTATCTAGCTATGCAAGAAATCCTCAAAGTATTAACAGACTGCAATGGCTTGCTATTAAATTCCCAGTCTGGCTGGCAGTGCTATCGACTTCTGGTTTACTGATGGTGGGGTGTGTTAATATGGTATACTGGGGTTCCTTGGCAAACCGTACTACTACTGATATTATTAATCACTAGCATGAAGGTGGCCATTACATTATTTTCATAAAAAGATAAATGCATTTCATTCATTACACCCTAAGTGGTTGCATAACCGCTAGACTCATGCTGGGCTGCAGTCAAACCACACTGGACATTTTCCAGTGAACCACTTTCAGTATGTGATAGATAGGGCCCATTTGCTGAAGGTGGCTAATGGAATGTCCTCCTGAAAGCCCAAAGGATCAAATTCATATTTCCAGTTATGATACCGAAGAACTACTACATGACCTAGAGTTTAAACATGACTCTCCTCTGTCAAGTTTTTAGCAAATATGTTGGATCACGTCTTCACAGGAGATGCATCAAAACTGGAACTCTCTTCAGTTCCTGAGAGACCAAGAATTGGAATCTGAGGAATTTCCTCTCAGCATCTACCTGACAGCTCGTTCGATTTGGACCTTGAGATTTTGAGGACATGATTCATGACAGAGGGCTGTGAGCAGTCACTAGATATTTCCCTGGCCATATTTTTCTACTCACCCATCCTCCAGACAATCGCTCATTGTGCTTCCCTCGTAGGGTGTCTTCAGTAAGGTTCCCCAGGACAGCAGTACAGATGTGGGGGACACCGTGCCAATCACCAGGTGAAGGGGCTTATCCAGATTAATTTTTCCTAAGCAGATGTGGAAGTTGTAGAAGTCAAGTTTTGCTTTGATGTGTACAGCAGAAGACACTCATCAAGAACCAAATTAATCTTGATGATACAGATAATTATCTAAACTGTTGATTTATGCATTGATTTGGTAATACTTTACTTGACAGGGCACAAATATTATAGTAAAATATCTCAGTTACTACTGGAGCACAAATCATGAACAAATATAGTAGCTACGTGAGATAAAAGATGGACCAAGATTCATTAATGATAAAAAGACGTGAGCTCAGTATTTAACCTGTGTCATTGATTACTAATTCTTTCAGTAGTTCACAAAGTGATTTTACAGAATTAACAGATATAGTAACAAATATAGTAACTGCTTGATAAAATGTGTCAAGATTCATTAATGATGAATTAACATGAATTAACACTTAATACATGTCATAACATAATACTATATTACTTTTGCCCCCTCAAATGAAGTGTTACCATGTATGTTACCTGAGCACTGCTTCTTCACGGCATTGGTGGCAATAGGCTGCACAGCAATCAAATACTTGGGTTCTGCATCTAATTGAATACAATGGAAAGGTCAAGTTGCATTTTTTATCCCAGTGGGCGCAGTGTCATGATGAAGCCAGGGCTGTCGAACTGACCCTGTGTGGATTCTTTGAGTACAAGTGAGCCAAGGCCACCTCAGAAACTGGCCACAATGAGGAGAAAATATCAGGAAAGGCAAATGATTGCAGATTATGACTGGGGAAACTGCACACACCCAGCCATTTGTGCAAATGAAGTTAACTAAATATATGAACGCTGACAAATACATAATACTATATGTGTACCGGTCCACAGATCAGAACATGAGGCACTGGGGATCCCCACTTGCCAACGGAAACCCGATCTGGCCAGAATGTGGGAAAAAACAAAAGGGTAACATCAGGAGACTGCAGTAGAAGTGATGAGGTCTCCCAGCTGCTCGGCTCAACAGCGCTGGACGACGCTAAGGCAAGAGTCTGGGGAGCCCATGGCCAAGCAGGATTATGACACAGCACTTATATTAGAAGCTCAACCAGCCGTCATCAATTACCAATCACAAATAAGGGCCTAGATGAAAGAGGGTGGGGACACAGGCCATGAATTTAAGAGGTGACCTCAGCAAAAGTGGAATATAACAGCATATGAGCTCCTGTGATTCTCTAATGGATGAAATCCTGGTCCAGAACCATGTTCAACACTCAATGCATCAGTGACATTTGGCTCAACTTTTTACCACAAAGAACTGAACCTCAAAAGAAAACTAAGAAAATTTTGAAATCACTACATGAAATACAAGTGCTGATGCAACATAGCCAAAACCTGCTCTATGTGATGGGACAATGAATAGCAGAAATTATTAAACAGATAACTGACCACTCTCTCCCAACACAAACTTCTCTTGAAAGGTAAAACATCAGCCAAGTTATGGCGATAAGGGAGGATGTCAGAAGGTTTATGTTGTCATCTGAGGCTTGTCAGGAGACTACAGAGCTTGCAGCACTGGCTTCCTGCTTTTGGTTCCTGACCCCAAATATGCACATATGGACCATACCATCTCAACTTCAATTTAGAGGTGATTCACTGCTTGTGATTTATTTAAAAGTGTTAATGGAACTGAGCAGCCACACTGTACATTTCATCGGCATTCAAAATTCACAGCCAGGATTTTAAAAGCTTCTCTCGATGTGGCCATTTGCTAAAAGAAAATGTTTGCCTTGAGTGTTTTCATCGCTATTTTGCCTGCAGGTCATTGGCCAAACTCAATGAATTTATAATATTTGGATACAAGGCTAATCACTTCTTTCAAACTTACTCCAGGGAAGTTCACTCAACGACTAATTAACAGCTGGGGTGCGTAACCGATAAATCATCAAGATATCATAACATAAACAGCACTAAAGGCTTTGCTTCTGTGGCATGTCATGTTTTACCGACAAAAAATACATGCCAGTGATCTTCCTTAAAAAACATCATTAGCTTTTAGCTACTTCAATGATTTGGATAGCTTGCCAAAACCTGCTTGGAAAGTGAGCTTTTAAAGTGATAAACCCTGCATTAAGCACATAACTCTGCCTGTTAACCCTTTCGTGGCTCCTGTTGCCTGCGGGAAAATGCGGTGGATCGTTTCAGCGGAATTGCTTGAAAAAGTAATGTGAGAGGAATGCACAGTTTGGCTAACCCCATTAACCCCACATGTTCACATATACTGCTGTTCGTTTACTACAAAACGCTTCTGGAAAGAGCAAAAAAACAGGATTTGCGTTTAAAATGGACATTGCGTTTAAAAGTGGCGTGAGCAGTTAACAGACGTCACACTGGTGTGTGAGGCCATGAGACTGGCTCACCCATCTCCGATTCGTACGGCTCCCCGTCTTTGGGCAGCTCGATGAACTGCCGCGAGAACATGGTGCTCCCGTAGCCCAGGATGTAGCCCTCCAGCTTCATGTCGGGACTGGGCCGCACAAACTTCAGCACGATGGTGTCTCCGGTCGCATTGATGCGCACTTTCATGTTCTGTCTCCTTACTGCACAAGACACAGATGGAAAAGGACACCAAGGATCAGAGTTTGTGAGCATTTCACCTGTGACAAGAATTCAGGGGTATTCACACATTCAAAAGCCACCTCATTCTACTAGCGTAAGAAACCGGGAATGCTGGGTACTAATATCTTCCTATTTCATTGCAAATAAGTTACTGAAAAGTAATAATGGAATTACAATTCTAGGCAAATGACTGAATTAACTATTGATTAACCGGTTTTATTTAATACCATAAAGCAGTTGAGTTAACAGGAGGACATTATTCCCCCTACAGTACAGCCACCGTATCATCAGTTGCCATGGAAGCTGGATCACCATCTGCAATGCCTTCTGATCTTAGATAAGTGCTGCCATTTTTCCTGCCAGACTACTAGACAGGAGAGGCAGGAAAAGGTGACTTAATTTTCAGAATTAATGCTCCTGGAGACATTGTTCAACACTTCAAAAGCATTTAAAGAGGGTTTCCTGGATTCTAGGCATGAAGTTCAACTTGGTAAAAAAAGACACAGAAAGGCAGCAAGCATTTTTTTCTGTACCTTTTAGAGAAACACACAAAGCAGTAAGGCATTTTTATGGAACAATGCTATACAGATAAAAATTAATACTCCATTGATCTTTGCTCCAACATGATAAGTGGATAGCTTAGATATATACATATTAATCATGTTATTCCTTGATGTCAAGGCCATCTCCATTTCCCACCAACTTCCATATGGATATAGTTCCCGGACCTTCCACTTGGAACACTCCAGAGTCATATACCGCAGGACCTGACTGACAGCAAAATAAAATTTGACTTCAAGACAAAGGCTAAATGAGAGCCAATGCTGAAATAATCTTGGATTGACAGTCGTAGCAAATGCAGCTCAAATCGGAGGTGAAGAAAAACACATGGCTTGTCTTCAACATTTTTTCCACATGAAAACAGCCAAACATATGCGCTGCTGCCTCCTCTCTGTTCCATACCCCAACAATTCAGAAATCGAGAGACCACTGGAACGAAAACACAGACGGGCACACAGAAACACTTTCCAGAGCATTGTTTTTGAAATGTGCTTTCAGACATGGATCTCAGATTGACAATGGCAGTATTATGCTTTCTACAGCACCAGTAATTCTGCTTGAGAGTTTTTAGAAATAATAAGGCAGATTTTTTTAAGAAAAGGAGTGTAGATAATTGCTGGTGACCTTTGGCAAACCCACAGCGATCTGAAACAAAGCCCACCGCAGAAACCTCATCCAGAATTTTGTCTCGTCCGCTTATATCGGGATATTTCATGTTAAGGACAAAATGATGATGCACGATCGGCATCTCAGTGATCAGTTACCTGAGGTGGAGCTGTGCCCAGACTTGGAGATACATCATGTACATAATCCCTGTCAAGATCCGGCCATTCAAAGGTTTAACATGGAGCTGACCTACTTATGGTGAGACAGCTGAGGTCAGAGGGCCAAGGTGCGAAAAATATGGCCACAGGGAATAGGAAGCCAGATGGATAGATTACGCTAAACTTATTCCTGGCTCATTCTGCCCCCCTCACAATCTGAAATGTTTATATGCACATAACGACTGTGACAAATGTAATGGATTTGTTACCCATTCAGATTGACTTGGGAGTATTCAACCACTGAAAATAGGGAGTATTGTTGAAGGCATCCAAATTTCCCCAGGGACTTTCCACACATATTCATAACACTGCTTCATTTATTCAGTTTGACTGGCTTTAATCATTTCCCATTGACGAGCCAAACAAAATACAGCGCTTTCCCTAAAATTTGGGCAGCTATCTCAGTTATGATTTTCTCAGCCCAGTCTAAATGAACCTACATCACCATTTAATCAAAGCTTACAGGACTGGTACGTTTGGACTGGTCAGCATGGGCCAGGCACCAAACTCAACCGAAAGGCCATCAAACACATAAATGTACAAAGGAAAAGAAAATTTTCACTCAGATCTGACCGCGCACTCACTGTCTTGAAGGAGTCAGAACAATACATTTAAGGGTTATATGTGTGGACTAGAGCATGCTGGGTGAACAACCAACTGTGCAACAGCACAATGAAACAATATTTGAGCTAGTAGTGGATGTGAGGTTAGCAAATGCATCGGCTTGACTGTGGAATCATTGTTGTTACAGTTTTAGCACAAACTTTATACAGAACATAATCTTGCCTTCCAGCAACAATTAACAATTGGACATTTTGTGAAAGAAAATGCATTCAGAATTTTACCTTGAACTATTCTGACAAATGAAGAGGCAAGTGTGTTTTGGCCAGACTATGCATCCGAAATGCCAGAAGCAACGGCCAATCAAATCAACTGGTCAGTTTCTGAATTTGGCAACCTGCTGTGCTTTTGGAAAGCCTCTGTATGTTTATGCGAGATGCCTCCAGTGTCCAATCATTACTTGTACTGACAAATTTTACATGGAAATAAGAAAGATCCTCAACCATGGACATCAAAAATATTTTTGCTGAGATGAGGTCAGTCACACTCAGCAAACCGGGCTGAACTCGAGCTGAAGTTGCACCACAGAACTGAGCCAAACCATAATACGCTGCTCCCAACAATTTCAGGCTGAATGTACTGACAAGAAGTTAGAGTCACAACAGCAGAGAAGTAACAGTTCCTGGCTTCATGGAGAACATTGTCAACATTACCACTGGGCTACCTGATTACCTGTCCTCTATTGCATTTCAAACCCTGTCTACATAGAGGTCAATAAAAAGTGATAGATTCTAACCACACCAATCAGCAATAGACATGCTGGACCACCAATTAAGGAGCATATCTTCCGACTGTTACACTGAACATGTCTGCTAACACTTTACATTAACAGCACTTTCATAATGCATTCATAATATGTTCATAGAGCATTCATAAGCACCATGTAAGTATGCTGTATCATACTTTAACAGTTTTAACATACTTTAATATCAAACATTATATGATTATACAATTATAATATGTATTATAATATATTTTTGAATAATATATATTAAAGCTGTTAAGGTATAATAGGATGTTAAGGTATACTTACGTGTTGCTTATGAATGCTCTATGAATGCATTATGAAGGTGCAGTTACTGTAAAGTGTAACCATATGTTTTGCACTGTTATACTGCTGTACTAGTGATAAACACCCATGACATCGTGGTCCATGTGCCATTCATTACGTATTTACATTGTAGTCAGAAATTAAATCAGTTTCATTATAGTGTTCATCATGAGTCAATGACAACTTCTGCTCACCTACTTCGACCCAAGAAAAAAGTACAGTTATTGGGCAGCAGTTGTGCGCACCGACTGTGCAGCCACGCTGGGACAGAAGGGCTCCTGTTCTCCCTTGGATGGAGCAGAGACCCGACAGAAGGATGGGATAACAATTCCCAGAACCCATGGTAATCGTCTCCCGGACCCGGCTGTCACTGAGAAGCAGTGCATGGGTTAGGATAGGAGGGGGGAATGGAGCCAAAATGCACGTCTGCAGCAACATGGATCTTAGGAAACAGAGGCAGCTACAGCTGCCTACTGGGTGAGAGCGACTGAAGGAATATGCACATGGCACAGAAAGGGGTTCAGGACTCGGGGGAACCTGAAACCTCTCTGTTCTCATTATACTACAACCAGCCTCAACATAGAACTTCTCAGTAAAGTAACGAAGGAGCCAATCAGGGCTCGAATCTGACAGCTTGGCCAATGTCATTTCAGATGGATTGTGATGCTTGTGTCTTTTCCTTGTTAGGCATTTTAATCGCAGAACAATACATCTCTACACTTTTGTTCACATTTCGAGGTTAGAGCCATAAAAAAAAGCCATAAGAATACAGAGAAACGCCTTAAGTTCTTCTGAGGAACTTAAAAGACGCTGTTTGTTTCAGAAAAACCCAAAAGGTTTTATATGTCATTGAGCAATCTATACAACTCAACATCTGTGAGGTTGTAATTCTGCCTGCACTCTGCTAAGTCGCCACAGCTCCCCCTTTAAAGGGAACATGGACTGTAACATCTGCTTATAATTACGAGGTGTTTCTCTATCAAAGGGAGTGGTACTTAGTACACCGGACTGCAAAATCCCCCATTTGACCATATTCGACTTCAACACTAACGGACTTGTCCGTATCACTGACATTACCAAAGTACCTCAATGTCTTTCAAAAACATGCATTTTTTTGCAATTGATTGAGAATCTAATCAGTATGAAGTGTATCACACCTGACATTCACAAGACAAGCCAAAAATTGCAAAGGGTGAAGCCCGATCCCCTCTCCAGCTGCATGCCCAGAATCCTGCGCAGGATCAAAGCTGAGGTTACCAAGGAGACAGAATTACAGTGCAAAGCGTTTTGGAGCTTTCCAACACGGCATCTCTCAGACTATTTACATCACTGCAGGTACTGAAGGCAGTGCAAACAAAAATGAATTACAAACACGTATCTGCGGCAAATGACGCTGAAAACAGCAAGCATGGCAATAAAATAAAATTCAGCCCATTTTTGGAGAAAATATGCACATTATTATAATAGTTGTTTTTGTAATTATTTGCTCTGAATGACTTGCCTCTGATTTGCTGCGCATGGCTGAAGCTGATCAGTAGAATCCCAGCAAGGAGCAGGTATAGAGGTCTTGGAAGCATGGTGCCTTCGGACACTCTCCGCGCGGGACACTTCAATGATCTCACTCTGGAGCTGATCGGATCGCGAGCGACTGTAGAGTGATGTCGACAGGGAGTCCGAGCAGCATGTATACCAGGGCAGGGAGGGAGGGGACTGCTTAATGTAACACCTCCAAACATTAACAAATTGCAGAGGGACAGTTTTAACCCCCCAGCCCTCCTCAATCCTCCCACCCAACCACCTCCCCCCCTTCTGGTCTGCAGTGTTTTCCCTCACTTCTCAGCTTAATACGCCACTGACTTTCCTTCCTCTGCTCCTCATTGCCTCAGCTGGGGCTCTTTTCATCTTCAGCTGTGGTCCCCCAGCTAGTGGACAGCCTCTGTGTCCCAATACCCTGGCCCTACATCACTATTAAAGCTCTATGGCTTCACCAATAGATCCCAATACACCACAATAGCTGATCTGTGAATCCGAAAGCACTAATTATTATAATGCTGATCTGTAATACTGCATATCTGTGATTTGCAAAGCAAGTAGTACTTTCCATTATCTCAAGTTTGAGCTGCAGTACTGTGACATGCTACAAGGCTGGTCGAGAATACTGCTCTATTTCAATACTGGAATGGCAAGCGCTACCTCCCACACATAAGATAAGAACCAATAAGATAACAACCAATCAGTACAGTGAAGACATCTACAACTGGACCACAATCTACAAATGCTATTGGTCAATTCAGAATTCACATTCCCTATAAGGCCTGCCTCTACATCCAGGTAATTATGCTAGAGGACACAGTCCAAGATGATGGTGTTTGTGGATTGGGATCATCCGCTAATGTTACATGGGGAGCAAAGATACCAAAAACTGGTCCAGAGTCCCTGCTGGCATCAGGGATCTCAGTGGAGATGCAAACAATATATATTCAAAGTGCTACAATGACACAGCTGGACAAACTGCAATAAAAACAACTGGACACAATAGTTTTGACATAGTGGAAAATTGGATAGCAGCCCATGGATGGTAAATGATATAAGATTCTGGTAAAAGCCCATGTATTAATCTGGCTCAGCCTGCGGCACAACAGCACACATTTCATTCAGACGTGCAGCCCTGTCTGCACACACAAGCTCTTGCCAAGACGACTTGGCATTTCTTCGTGCTCAGCTGAGCCTCAGAGGCTGTGGACGACACGGGAATGAGTTTGCACGTTCTCGAAAGGCAGAGATCAACTAACCAGGTGCAGACTACAGCCTGCCAGCAGAACAGCCCTTCCAGCATACAAGACCGGAGAGTGAGCGGCAGAGTTCCTCGCACGTGAATATGGGCAATAACTGTGTGTGTGTGTGTGTGGGTCATGCATATACTACATTGTGGGGACCCCCTAGAGTTGGGTAAGTTTTAGGGTTGGAATTATGCCCAAGAAAATTAATGGTATGCCCCCACAAAGGTATAGATACCTAATCTATGTGTGTGTTTCTGGTTATGTATATATTATATTGTGGGGTCTAAATGTCCCCACAATGTGATTTAAAAACTGTTATTTTGACATTGTATTTGTTTCTCCAAAATGCCAGAATTCTTAGGTTTCATTTGTTTGCTTACAGTTCACCTTAGGGCTGGGTAGGGATTGAGGTTGTCATTGTTGGGATTAGGGTTTGGCCCATAGAGATGAATGGACGGTCACTGCATCAATATGAGTACAGGTCTGTGTGTGTGTATGTGTGGCAGACCAGACTTGCTGAATGACCAGGTACACACTGGCCCAATCCGATATACAGCGGGAATTAAGGCAGAGCAGTGTTCTCCCACCCAGTCCTCTGGGACACCAAACAGTATTCATTTTTGCTCCATCCTCCATTTGGTAAGGAGCTGGGAAGGAGCAAAAATGTGAACTGTCTGGCAGGGAGCTGGGAGGAAGCAAAAATGCGAAATGTCTGGCAGGCAGCTGGGAACAAGCAACTTTGCGGGTCCCTGTCGACCAGGATGAGGAACAATAAATTAGAAATCTAACGCAACCAGCAAGCAACACATTTTGCCTTTGGGGTATTTTTTTGGGGTGACAAAATCAGCGGTGGTACAGTGGCTATGTGCTGTTGTCTCACTCCTCTGAGACCTGTTTGACTCTCTGCCATGGCTGAGGTTAACTGGAGTTACCAAATTGCTCATAGGTGTGCATGTGTGAGTGACAGGTATGTGAGTGTGCACTGCGGTGGGTTGGTGTCCTGTCCTGGGCTGTCCCCTGCCTTGTGCCTGTAGCCTCCAGGATAGACTCCAGACCCCCGTGACCCTGAATAAGACAAGTAATTACGGAAGATGGATAGATAAATGATACGGAATATCTCAAGGAGAACGTCTCATGGGTTAAGAGGCTTTGTCTTCAATTGGCAAACCAGGGTAACAACTCTTATTGAGACAAAAGTGTTTTCTCAAAGTCTGTAATGTTTTATTCATTACTGGAAGTTATTGCGGGATACAAATGAGTGAACGTGACACATAAATGACTCCTGTTGTGGTAACTCTTTCTACTGAAACTCAACAAGAGTCACATCGCAGGAAGGACAGAGGCAAAGGCAGGAATCTGGGAAAAACAAAAGGCTTTATTAAAGTAAAATACACCAGAAGAGGCAAAAGAAAAGGGACTGTGAGGAGTCAAAACTAGGCAGAGAGAGCAAGGAGGATACAGAGGGTGCAAGGCAAATGGGGGGGGGGCACCTGCAGGCAGCAGGATCACACACACAACAATACAATGACTGGACTGGGGAGCTGAGGACAAGGAGGCACTATATACAGCACAGATGAGGGAGCAGATGAGAGGCACCTGGCATCATCCACACGAGGGCTGACAAGAGGCACAGGTGAGGCTTGTTAGCACCACACCAAGGGGAACACAACTGAACACAAGCATACACACACAAACGTTACAAAATGAATGTATCTATACTGTCAGCTTCAGCAAGAGGAAATGTCAAGCTTGTTAATCAAGCGCAAAAGAAAATGCAATACTAGAATATAAATACATAAGACATGTAAAAAATATATTTAAACATAGACTTAAGACATAAAACAAAAGAAATACAGCTAAACGCCAGCATAAGGGAATATCCATGAATATCTCTATATAAAGTAGGGTTGTGTCTTTGGGGGGACTGATTTGCATTTACTCAAATTAAGAATAATAGGAGGATGACAGAACACATGACCAGTCACTCATTTTTCATGCTAATGCCCTAATAATCATAGTTCTTCTATCTTTCCATTCAGAAATGCTTATGAGATGTGCTGCTGCTTAGTTTATGACTATATGTGGCTTGTGTGACTATATTCAAGGACAGAACATCAAGGCCCAACTTGTCCCCTAAATCAAACATTAGGAGTGCACATCCCTAGGGAGAGACATTGCATGAATATCTTGGAGTCAGTTGAAGACATCGTCTACATTCCCAGGGCGAAGAAACATGGTGTCATTGTGGGACAGGGATTATGATTACATCATAATTTCAAACACTGGAGCAACAGGAAACGGAATCAATAAGTGAGATGTCTTCAGTGCTTACATGAGACTCTTATGCCATTTCCATGAGTAACCTAATCCATTTGCATGTGGGGAGGGCGGGGGGGTGATGATGGTTGTCCACATCACACAATGTTCCCTTTGTCTCTCAGGGCTGGGCACGGATTTTAGGACAGAGGGAGGCTATTAAAATAATAAATAAATAAACAAACAAACAAATAAAAACTGAATAAAGGAAAAACATGCATTCAAATCTCGAAGTATATGACGGCAGGTCTGACATTAACACTCTGTTCCACGTTCCATGAGCTAACTGTAAAGAATTTTTCTGTTTTTGCTGCTGAAACGTAGTCTTGGCCAAAGCCAACAAAGCGCCAGACCAGGTCATACTAAGCCCTTATTTTTCAATAAAAAGACATTAATCCAGAGACCGGGTTTGGTTCACGTTGCACCTGTCACATTCGTGGATCACGGAAGCAGGAACGGGGAGACGAGGGATCAGAATCGAAGGGTTTATTTGGAATCAATCCAAATGCAGGACACAGGAACATAGGAACATGTAACGTTAATGACACGACTGGGGATACATACTCGAACGTGGACTTAAATACAAGAGACTAATCAGAAATAACACTGGACAGCTGGTCACATCAGGATTTCACATAAGATAATGAGGAGGGCGTGGCACATGGAAGGATTGTACCAGCAGGTCATGACAGCACCTTCCACAGGGCAGTTCATACCTCAGTTTTACAGGTGGATATTGACTGAGTACATCCCCCCTAATACTTTATTAAATGTGCAAACAGTTATAATAGATTACAAGATTGTAATATAATAATTTTGTGGCATTAAATTATAAGAAAGGATTATATCCAGACTTGTTTAGGACTTGAGACTTGACTTCAGACTTTGGTTTGTTGACTCAGGACTTGACTTGGTATTAGACTCACTTCACTTGAGACTTAGAACTTGCCTGTTTTGACTCAGGACTTCACTTGGAACTTTAGTAGTGAGACTTGGAACTTGCCTGTTTTGACTCAGGACTTCACTTGGAACTTGAGTAGTAAGACTTGAGACTTAATTGTTACTTGAAAGTCAATGACTTGTCTGGAAAGACTGTTAAAGATTGATTCTACACAGCTGCATTTGACCACTTCATGGACATCACACTTGACAGCCCCTGAGACAAACTTCCATAGACACAAACAAACAAACCAGAGCAATGAACCAAAACACATTAATATAAGGTTCTGTTCTACTGTTCTAACACTGATGTAAGGCTGCAGCCAACAATGTTAGTGAAGTTTCTCCTTGAATATTGTGAAGAGCTATTATTATATAAAAGTTATATGAAGCATCAACATTGACGTGCTGTTGCCTGGTTGTGTTAGCGGTCTGCCTTCTAGCTGCATACAGACATCAAACCAACAATGACAATTTTGCACAGTAGGTAAATATTCATATTTGCACCTCTGGAATTGCAAGGATCTACAGAGGTGAACAAATGCTGATATTCCCAGCAGAAAGGCAGACACGAAAGAACAAACAGATGAAAAACAGATAAATAGGAGTCCCCCAGTTCCCCCCATGTATGAATAGTGTTTTGAGGTATCCCTTAATGAGACACCTTTAGATTTGTAACTTCTCACTACAGAAGTGTTCCTACTGCATTCACACTGACAAACCGATCATGGAGTTTGGGAGCTAAACTACACATTTCTGCCTGCGGAATGACTCCTGAAAATGTTGGAATCTCCAGACCTGAAAATGAACTTCATAGATAACAATGGATTTATGCCCTCAAGCCCAAAGGAGGCAGTGAAGTGATACCAATTGAATTTAAAATGTGCCACTATTGTTTTTGCTCATATTGTTTCATTACTCATTTTCTCCAGATCTTTCTCTGCCAGGGTAGAATGCTGCCCAGTTTTGTAGCTGTAGTTAACCTGTACGGTTCGTCCACTGCTAACCTGACAGACACATGCAAGCACTTGCATTGACAAACAGCCCATTAACTACAGCGTTATCTTCATCTTACCTATCTGTAGTTTGACACACAGAAGTCCATCCTTTAAAGATTGCTTTGAGCTAGCCTAACCCCTGAACCGAGGGGCCGCCATCTGGACATACCCCCTGCCATTTTCCCCTTTATGAATTGCTTCTGAAGAGATTCTCGTAATGGTCTTGCCTGGAGCAGTAGGAGTGACTGGACAGGGCCTGGCGTGCAGATGTAGGGCTTCCCTTTGCTCTTGTTAAAACAGGAAAGTGGGTAACTGTCAGGACAGCGGCCCCCCAAGCCTGGTCACCAAGGAATACCTTCTACCCTGACAGAATCAAGAAGCAGACTGGGAACAATGTAGGTCAGAGATGATCCATTAGGGCTGTTCTTTCCCACTACCATTACTGTAGAGTCTTCCACCCTATTAAAGAAATTACATGTGCAATACTGAGGAGCTCTGGGGTCAACTTCAAAGCACCCCCCCTCCCAACTAGCAACCTTTTCTACTAAGCCCTACATGCTTGAGTATCTCCACACAAGGCTCAGCAAATCTCAAAATCTCATCATGCATACCTTTGTCGAGAGCTGCTCCACTTTCAGGTGCCTTCTGGTGAGTCTGTCAGCCTGGCGGTCTCCCCAGCTATTGGCAGACCGGGGGGGAGACCGTCAGCGAGGGTTTCGTAAATCTCCACCACAATTCCCATGCTGGATTACCGGTTGGATGGAGTGGAAACATGGCTCGCAGACAGAGAATGTGGGCCACTGCAAATACCACACAATATTAAATTAGGACTTTCAAGGCACTTCTTTGGTCAACAGGTTGAGCGGTTTGGCATCAGCTCACTGTGGGTTCCCGCATGGGCCAGCCTCGCACCACGCACCCTGGTCCATTCCACAGGTTAGACCATCTGAATCCCGCAGATTATGAGCACAAAATGATCTGATACTTTCCATTACCTAATACAATACCAATTAATTTCTGGTGGCCTGCTATGGAATAGCTTGCACAGGTCCATTATTCTTTCTTAGACATTTGGAAGCAGCATGTAGCAGGTAGTCAATCTTCTATGTGTCGACACCCTGGGAAATAAAAGTAAAGGGGAAAGGGACACTAAAATCCAACCTACACTAAATATAACCAATGTGACATTAATGAGCTGATACAGAAGCTCATTCCAGTAAAGGGTCTAATTAAACAATCCTAAGAAATTCACACACTATCATGCAAAAGTCTTAGGCATTCAGAAAAAAATGATGGGTAACATTTTACATTAAGTGTACCTTTATAATGCATTTATTATGCATTCACAGAACATTCAGTGCATCTTCATAATGCATTCATAGAACATTCATAAGCACACCTTAACATCCTAACATCCATTAACAGCTTTAATATACATTAATAGCAAACATTTCATGATTATACAATTATAATGTTTGTAATTATTATATAATGTTTGTCATTAATGTATATTACAGCTGTTAAGGGATGTTAGGATGTTACGGTATACATACATAATGTTTATGGATATTTTATGAACACTTAATGAATACATTGTGAGGGTGCACTGAACATTTTATGAACGCAATTTAAAAACATTATGAAGGTGCAGTTAATTAATGTAAAGCATTATCGAATGGTGTATAAATGATCTTAATGCTGGTGTAAAACTGTGATATTATGTCTGTCAAAGATTGTCAGCCATTTCAAATCTTATCCTAAAGTCACCTTTATATTTGTGTCACATATTTAATACACACATGTACATTCCCATTGGATTAGCACCCCACCTTGTTTGGGTAATCAATATCTCATTGAGATATTTCACTCACTAAGTAAATAGATAAGACTAAGCTGGTGATTAAATTTAATGGGTACATGGAATGGCTGGGGTGGCCCTGAGGAGAGGTTAGGGACCAGACCGTGTTCATCTCGCCATCCAGCAAGAAATCTGTAACATTTTGGCAAACAGAAGATTTTATTTTACTCTTAATTTGCATGTGTTCTAATGATAAATTCAGTTTTTTGTTCTGAGCAAATATACACTTAGTACCCTAATAAATAACTTTAAAGATTTTCTTTGCTAAGACATTTGCACAATATTGTAAATCCTGTTCTTGCAATCAAAAGGAGAACAATTTTGATCCCAGAGGCTAATCTCTGTGATTAATACTGGGAATGAAGTGACGGCATTACACAGCAGGCTAATCCCATTTGCTGATTCAGGACAAAGGCAATGGTTGACTGAAAGGACACCTAATTCTTTGAGGACTGCAGTTGTCCACCCGTCCACATGCAATACCTTACAGTATCACACAACATCAACAGATATGGTGCTTATGTAAAAATGAGACTATTCAAGACTCCAAAATACAGTCTGAATACCTTCAATAACGAGGACGGCCTAATGTGTGTATGGGAGACACATGCGAGTCAGAATGTTGTGTTTCCCTTGTTAACGACACAACATGAGCTGTGGATTAGTAACTAAAAGCCACAAACGTCTTTGATCTTTGATCCGGCTCCAGCATAGAAATCTCGCTCAAAGCAGCAGCTTCCCGCTCACCTCCATAAATCTTGCTGCAACAGGAACAAGATGCTTTGGTTTTGCCTCGCCAGCTTCCTGTCTTTGGATTAAAAAAACATCGGTTTGACCGCAAACTGAACATGATGCTTTTATTTTTCTTTCTGGAAAGCGATAATCTCCTGTGCCCAGTAGGTGTGTGTGTGTGTGTCTGTATGTGTATACTTGAGTCAAAAGACGGGATACTTCGCCAACAACATCTACATCAGAAACACAAACTAACAGGTGACTCACATGTGGCCCAGCATCTGCTAAACTCTAAAGTTTAAGCTTATCTGTGGTTTCCGTGCATGAGACACCTAATTAGTAACTTCATGTTTGGATCGAACGTGGCTTCCTGTGACTGTAAGTCTAGTAAGAGTTTCCCAGTCAATACAAAAACGGTCACATCAGCATTCCGTGTGTGGTTTACAGAGGCTGCAGACTTGTGTTAAACAGCCAAAACAACGCATTCAAACTCTGGTATGGCTTCAAAGGTTTAATATTGCACAAATTGAAAATCTGGGTATTCTGGAAAAAGCTGGGTTAAAAAAGTGGTGTGTTCAAGAAATTAGGAGAAAATAATATTAGTATAGTAGTCACTTAAGATGGAAAACAGATATTGGGCAGAAATTGAATCCAGTGTGTAATTTCACAACATTTAAGTAAAAAAAATTAACTTCCCTACATTCTGACGTACATAATTGCATCATCTCTAGGATAAACTGTAAAAGCAATTATATATAAAAAAAACTATAATAGAAGTAGGGGAATATATCTCTAATATCAGCATTTCCCAACCCATAATGTCATCAGTTACTCATGACATTTTCAGTAAGGAGTTATGTTAAAAAAGGCACCATTCAATTCCTCCTCCAACTTCTACTATTCCAATAAACCTCACATTAAAATAAAAAACACGTTTCAGCTTCCTACACTTCTTGAAATGTACATTTTGTTGGGATGCCTTAATCAGCATGCCTCGCTTGGTAAGAGAGTTTGTTCCAAGACGATAGCGGCACACATTAACAAAAATAAAGACATAATTGCGATACATAAATGAGCTGAGAATGTTGCTGAAGATTCTGTGCTCACAAGGCTCTCCAAATTGGATTCTCCAAAGGCAGTGAGGTGCTGCACACATGAGAAAAATGCTCTGAGTGAAATTCTCATAAGCCCCTTCAAAGATATTAGCCTGGATTTTAAGCAGAGTCTGTGTAGATTCCTGATTAGGATGTCATCCCACAACCTCTAACACCTCCATAGAGCCTTATCTGCAGTAGGAGGAGCACATCAAAAGCACACCTATGACAGCAGGAGAAGCCCAGTGCTTAGCCTCCAGCACATGCGGGGATGGCCTGAACTGCCAATCACTCTCTGCCTGCTTCTGCTCCTTATCTAGTTGATAAAAAGCACAAGAGCCTTTGGGCTGTAGAGGAAGCCTTCCCAAGCCTTTCTTGCTCGTATGTCGCTTTGGTCAAAGGCGTCTTCTAAAAAAAAATAAAATGTAAATGAAAGTGGAGATTTATACTGCTGACAAATGCTAGGTTTTTCAAAAGGAACAAAGGACATTTTAGCATGATACCAAATAACAGATGACATGTCACATATCTGAATAATCTGAATGTTATATGAGGTAAGTATTAAAGCACACCATTTGTCTAAGAGATGATGCCTAAGAATACCTTACGTTCATGGTCACAGATGAAAAAAATCATCTGTATTTAAAAGAAACTAGCAGACTTTGGCTCACAAGAAACATGACAGATAATTTGGAAAAGTGGAGAGGACAACATGCTTAATGAACGAATCCATCTTAAATCCATCCATTAATGCAATAAGTGAAGAACTTTCAGAGGTGGAGAGATTCACAACATGACACTGGGGAAATCCTCATGCCAGACACCAGCAAAGATCATCTCGCAGACACGATGTACGCTTACAATGAGCTTTAAATAGACATTGTGAGGAACGACTAGCAAAGGATTCCATGATGAACCATGAGGAACAAAGCAGATAAAAGATCTTTGGGTCTGTACTGGCAAACACTGATCCATGTGGTAATGCAGGGCGATTTTTTTTTTACTGTGCGTTGGCACCCATAGGGCTGAGGGCTAACCAGAGAGGCCTATCAGAGTGTAAGGCCTCGGCCGGCTGGGCTGCTTGGGAGCCCGAGGGGCCTTCAGAGAAAGGCAGAAGCCAATGCTGCAGACGTGCAGATGAGAAATAAACACAAGAAAGCTGCAGTAATGGCCCACTGAGCGAGAAGAACAAGTATCTGAAATCCTGTCTCTAGCCATTCAGGCTCAGTGGCTGAAAGTGGTGGGGGCAGGTGGCCCGCCCTCCGCTAGGCACCGACCACCTTAAGCGTGACTATAAAGCCGTGAAAGACCTCAGACGCTGCAGCTGTTTGAGGACACGGCTTCTATAGGTCCCACAAACCGACTTGCATAAGGGGCTAAGGTTCTGTGCCTGGGATCAGAAGGTCACTGGTTTGCGACCTGGCCTTGGCAGAATAGACACATGTCTATGTGCCCCTGAGCAAGGCCCTTAACCCCCCAGCTCCAGGGGTCCAGCACGCTGGCCGTCCCTATGCGCTCACCTGTATAAGTGTCTGTGTGTCTCATGAAGAGCAAGATGGGGTAGGCCCATCTTCTTTGAGCTACTGGGAAGTATAAAACAGAACCACTGGCTCCCAGTACACTAACTGCCTCACACATCATTTTGAAAGTGTAAACAAAGGCGTCCATATCGTTCTTCTGTGGTTTTGATATATCCTTGCCAATATCCCTGTTTATATTATACATAAAAATGGCAGAAAAATCGAAGTTCTGAATACACTGTGATAGGCCAACATTTTTTGGTATCAGCAGCCATGTCTGGAACCAAAAAGCGCTTATATCTAAATAAACTCTCAGCTGCAATCACAGGCAATTAAAACAAATACATGCAGGGAAAATATTTAATGATTCTTCCACTGTGAAGCAGGTGGGGGGTGTGGAGCAGGGAAAAAAAGGGAAACAATTGGTCACCCCCCAACCCAAGCAATGCAACGTAAAAACCATTCAGTGCCATGGTGGTTAACAACTCGGGGAAAAGTATTTAGTCATTTATAAATAAAGCAAGGTGATGATGGTAGAGAGCCAAGTACTGGTGGCATTACTGGACACTGCAGTCAGCATGTTGGTTTTGGATGGACCATACAGAGGTTCCTCCATGACATCCTACCATGCAGCCACACCAGTAGCCACCGTTCACTTCATTACTCAGTCTCCTGTCCTCCATTCTTCCCCAGGCACAATAATTGCTTCCAGATGTGATCACAGCATTCTGAGATTTTTTTTTTTTATCACATGGGCCCACTAAGTCTGACCAGACAGAGGGTGCGATAAATGAACATAAGCAGAGTCAGAGTGACTTCCTACTTTAATGAATTTGGTTGTTTTGATCACGCACTGATCACGCATCAGAGCCAATCCATGCACTGAGCGCATTATCACCAACAACAACAGCTCAGTAGTTAAAGGAACTCTGGGTATCCTCAAGCTAGGCAATCTGTACCGTGCCTGTTTGAGCCCAAAGTCTTGTTCATTTGACTAGTGTGATCACTCCCTACCCTCCCTGGGCATGGTATGGTAAAGCACGTCCCGGCCCACTCCAAGAGGTGGGTACAACCCAGCTAGACTCAGGCATAGTATGCCTGATTGCTAACTTTGCCTGAGCATAGAACACAGGCATGACATCAGTGATACTGCTGGTACAGGCATGCGCACATGTATACTACTGTATTCTGAGGCCTCTCAGCCACTTTTGAGAACAACTGAATGCAACACACAAACATTCTGAGATATTTGGTAAAATAAAGGAATGTCATCTTATACATGCAGCACGATTAAATGAAAATCACTGTGTTGCAATAAATCTATACGACGGCCGTGCGCCATTGTGCCTAAAATGACACAAAAGAGCACACTTTAGCAGACTGGGGGGGGGGAACTGGTGGCAAGATCCTGAGTGGGCCATCTCTGGTAACTGTTTCCAGTGCTGAAAAGTACAGTATTGGAAACTATTTGCCACAAGTCACTCTGTGCAGTCCCCCCCCGCCTGATTATGAACGACTAGTGTGTTTGTAACCAACTGGGATATGAAGTTTCTGGATGTCAAGCTCATTTTCCACTAATTTCCTCCACAAGGTATCTCTGAGAACATTGGACCTGACAAGATGGGTTGATGGTTGGGGGGTCACATTTGAGGAATTGCTCATGGGACTTCGGGGAGGCGTGAGGCTGGAGATGGTTAATGTGGTGCAGATGGACAGGTCTTCACAGCACAGGACCCCAGAGACTTCAACAGTCTCACTGCTTCTATGCTTCCGTCACTGAACTTCATGAGAATGACAGGGAGGAGAATCAGCACCATTTTACTGGAAATAAATATATAGAGTAGCAAGCACCAAGTCAAAGCGAAAGCTGTGACGTTATTGCTGAGACTGTTGACAACAGGCCAATGAGCAACTGCATTACATTCGGAAAAAGTCACCCCAGGCGCCTTGAGTCAGTATAAAAAACAGTCAGTATAAAAAACAGGTGCTGAAGGAGCAGCAAACGCTCGGGAGCCAAATTCACACACCACACACGCATCATGGCAAACACTACACAATAATGTGGGCACCTGTGTGAATCCTGTATCGCACATTGTAAAAACTACAGTAAATTGTACAAAATCCCTTGATATTTTTTTGGTCACAGAAAATATTAAATTCTCTGCAGAAAGTCCTTTCCTTCTCGTTTCATAGATAAGTGGTCCACAGCTGGTGCAGCCTCAGTACTCACAAGTCCTCAGTCATTAATCATGACCCTAAGTTTTTTGTTGGTATTAATTTATTTATTTCACCAAAGATGGGGTGTGTGCTGGCAGTAAAACAAAAAAATCTGTAGATCATTCACGACCACAAAAGTCCGACATTACAAAAAAAAATTCAAAATACTTGCTTTATCAACACCATCCGTGACCCAATGAAAATGGTTCCATGAGTCACTTGTAGATGGTGACCCACCAGTTGAGAATCACCGTCAGGAAGGCTTACTGAAACTAAGGAACAAACTCAAACATGGAAAGGTATCACTTAATCATGTCTAAGTATGGCTCTGTTGCAGTAATCTACAGCAGGAATGATAGACCAAGACTTACATGCAAATTGAATCTTTTTCTTCAATAGTTCAAGCAATCAGTATAACATTCAGTAAGAAACACTTTGAAAGTCGATGACATGGGGCAGCAAACATAACCCATATTTTCCTAAATGGGTTTATTCCGGTATGGTACCATCTATATATTGCTCACAGACAAAGGTTCCATGTTATACACAGCATATGAATCTAGGACTAAATTTCACTGGGGAATTCTGTGTTACGACAGACAAATTAAATATAGCCCATCTTTGCTGGAAGGCGCAAATCCATGTCCAGCCAGCTGAACTGTAAAAAAAAAGATCTAGGCTTAGAGAGACATGACACAGACATTGAACGCCACGGCCCAAAACGCCACTCTGAAATAATTGGGTGCAGATGACCAGCACGCACACCCAGTCTATCGCTGGAAAAAGCTTGATGCCCGGGGAGCCATATTCCTTGAAAAGCCATTTTCATTTTCCATAACGTTTATCGGACTCTGTTACACAACGTCTAACGAACTTCCAGACGTCTCACCAAGAGCAAAGGCGCGCTGATGGATGGCTGCAGTATGGAAGAGATGGAGGTCTGTGCTGGTGAGTATGCACCCTTTGTAGCGCTCCTACTGATGACATATAAACATCTTTTTAAGTCTTTGATTAACAACCTGAATCAACGTTTTAGCAAATTATGGGAGTTTCTGAAATTCTGATATATTTGTAGCAATTCAATAGCAAGGTACAAGTATATTCACATTATTAATAGTATAATACATTATGCAAATTAATATTTAGTTCCTGTTAAATATATTACCAAAACTTTAAAAACACACAAATGTAATGAACTAGATCACTCCCCTGTCCAGGAGGGCAAAGCAGGCAGGCAGCACTGAAAGGGCTTTGACTTGCTTGTGTGTCTTTTTTTTTATTTTGCTCCATTGCGTGCTAAGCGTCCATCGCTAACCAGAACACCTGGAGCGGTGTTCTCGCCTCACCCCATGTGACCTCTCACAGTACTGGACAGGCTGTTCTTTTCGTGCAGGACCTGGACCAAGCCGAAAGGCGAAGAACGCAAACAGAATCGAATAAATTACGCCTGCATTAGACGAGACATCCACTGAAACAGGTTGTAACACCCCCCCCTCCACCCCATCTAACAAGTCACAAGAGTCACACGGTGGTTTGCATGCCACCAGCGTCGCCCCTGATCCGCATCAGTCTCTATGGTGCCCTCCCCGAGCTGCCACATCGGCTAGGGCCGGTACTATGCATAGCGCCTGACTTTTTTTAGAACAAAAGGAGGAGTTAAAAAACACAGTTTGGCGCGAATTTCATCTGGGAGCCATATGTCTGTCAAAGGAGCCGGTGACTCTTCGTCACTGGATACGTGCCACAAACGGCAAACTCATATCAGCTTCGCAAATATCGCCTGCTGCCAGCTGAATTCCTTCAACTTTTCACACATGGGGACTTTACTGAAAATTAGTCTCAGACACCATTTCATGTATAATGAAGCCTGGTTTGGAAAAGGCAGACTTTATGAGAATTCCGAATAAACATCAACAATATGAGTAATAAAAAAAAAACACTGGCTCCCCAGGACTTATTCCAAGTTTCTATAAGTATCTGCGCTGTATTTATGAAATAGATTCATCACCATAAGAAAACTATTAATGCATGAAGAATGAAGATCATTACATAACAGTGTATGAATTCTAAGGAACAAAAGCACTGCAAAAAAAATAATAAAATCCACAGAATTTACACCACATTGAGAAATCGGCTGTCTCAAGACTAGACCGCGTCTGTGCAGAATGAATCTCATATGATTTTTTTTATGATTTATACTGTTTGTCTGTTTGGTAAATGAAAGGGTTTGAAAATTGGGGATGGTCTAGCTTTGACGTAAAACTATCAATCACTGCTGTCTGCTAATGGCAGCAACTCTGCCAAATACGGCAAGAAAGTTCCAGTGAGGGAAATGCAGCTTGTTGGAAGACGTCACCGGAAAGGCATGGCAGAGATCAGTTCCCGACAGAAAAACAAAAATCTAAGCTTGAGATACCAACAGTCCATAATGGACGATCTCTGAGGACTGAAAACCTGCGTCGAACTGCAATATGTAGATATACCACTGGGGAGCATTTGGTCCGGACGGCAGCACAGGGGGGAGGGGCGGAGTCTATGACACAAGACGGTGGCTCACCATAGCAGCAGCTATTGATACTCAGCTGAGGTGTCTCACACCAGCAGCTGTTACCCTAACAGAGTCAGAAACAACTGAATTTAATCAAGACTGGGTGAACAGGAGGGGCTGCACAGTGGCGCAGTGGTTAGCACTGTTGCCTCACACTTCTCAGTTTTGGGTATGAGTCTGCGCCTTGACTCCCAGTATATGGGATTTACATGCCATTGTGGGGTGTCCTCCAGGTCCCTGCAAAAAAGGGCTAAGGTGACTTGGTGTCTGTGGGTGTGAATACCCTGCAACGGGATGGCACCTTGGTCTGGGTTATGCCCTGCCTTGTGTCCATAGCTTCTGGGACTCTGCACAGGACAAGTAGGTATAAAAGAGAGATGGATGGATGGATAAAGTTACTAAGACAATTAGATATGCTGAGCAGCCTCTGTATGAAGTATGGTGCTTTGGGAACAATAACTCACCTCAAAAGGTACATCATGGCCCCATCCCGTCTCTCGGATTATTTCCCGAAGGAGCCAAATGAAAATCAGCGGACTATTTACACAGAGTCATATCTAGGCTGCAAACTTTGTCTCTATCTGTCGCAAATCAAAGATAACGAAAAAAAAATAAAAGATCAGGGTTGAAATATAAACCCAGGAAAATTCCTGGTTTAGAAAGAAGAAAGGAATGTATAGAAGTAAAACTCGCACAAATCCAAGAATATCTTGCCAGCTGAAAGAAACCGGAACATTCCCCATTCCTTCATGAGTATGGAGTAATTCATGTTAAACTAAGTCTATAAAGATGACAGGTAAGTCTTGGGTCTCCAAACATCCCGATTTAAATTTTTGGGCAATAAAAAGACAAGTGTCTGTGTGCTCAGCATGGGAGCAGAACCGGCCCTTGTGACACTTAAAGAACTTGACCAGTTAGCCAAAAGTAGGATCCAAGGATGGCCTTAGCAGCTATACTCTTAAAAGTGGTCATGAAACTGAAGTGAAGCGTCTGTAAAACACCATATGCACCACAAAGACCAGCAGAGTGTGAAACTACAAGCCGCACTGATGGAAAACATCAAGCTGCGGTACGCTTTGAGTGTTCCTATATGCAAGGCCAAAGGCGTCAGTTTCGGGTAACTAAGCGATTTTCTTCTAATGAGGAAATAAAAACTACAATTATGCCTTTGTACGTTCTGCAAATGCAGGCAAGTTTCAAAAGATGTCACTCAAAGTCATTAAAATGAAATGATGGATATACAAGCACAGGTCATCCAGTATTTAATCCTTTGTACAGTCATTGCGGAACAACACCACACCCATCTTGAAAGACACACAAATATCATAACAGCAGAAGCCAAAAGAAGCAGATAGTAATGAAGCCGCAGGCCAGTACCAAGCAGAGTGCGTATTATAGCTGGGGCTTCTGTCTGACTTCCCTTTCGAAGATTACTTTGTATTTACACAGCTGATACTTTTTCAGCCTTAATTTACGGTGATGTATTCAGAGATTTGTTTTTTTTTTTTTAGCATTTTGAATTTGATTTAGATATTTAATACTTCTCTATGCTGGGTCCAATTTAAAGCTATAATTCTGTTATACCCATTTCCCTTATATTGTCAAATTAACCTTAATTTAAAAATCGCCTCAATTGTATTGCACCTTAAATACTTGTCATTTACACATGAATCCTGTTTCCAATATAAACTGTGAATGTGTTCCTTCCCTTTATTAAAGACCATAATCGTGCTGTTAGCTACTGCTTTAGCTTAAAGCACACAGGCTAGGGCAGGCGGAAGCCAGGAATGTCCTTCAAGTTCAAATGGACGTCACGTTTTATGCCAGAAACCACATCAGGACGGGCAAAATGCTGCCCCTTTTGCTGGAGAATGCCCTCCCCATGCAGCGATCGTCTTGATGGAAACAAGTGAAGAACCGTAGCTGGATAGAGAACATCTGGCCGCAGCTCCGAGGCGACCTGAAATCAAGTTCACACATGGACACATATTTGACAGCGATAAAGTGAAGAGGACGAGGGCCACTAGGATGCCTCTTCCAGCACCCTATCCCTTCCCGGGCTTAAGTCCTCTCCTCCTCCAAGTGCAAGTGAGTTTTATGGGCTACAGAAACTCCGGTAGGGCTGGCATGCACTTCTTCTCAATTTAATGCGAGGTCTGCAGGATACATTACAAAGTGCTGGATATGGACGACTCCCAGAAGCACGGCTGCCTGCTTTAAATTCAGCTACACCAATGCTGCACTCAGTAGATCGCAAATGATGGACTTCGATCACCACTGTATAAAGAATAAAAACATCCGTATCGATTATGTGAAAAATCTTCTAATGTCTTTTAACAGAGGCATTAGGAGATGGAAACATAGCAAGTAATGCCGCTCCTGTGTTTCTGGAAGGTTCTAAAAGGACTAACTGAGCCAACAACTCCATGGACAGACAGACGCATGGGCCATGTGACTTCACAATAAACAAGGAAAGATGCTGAAGTAACTTTAGGTCCATTCAGAGACTGGATTTCACATGACGCCTTAGGCTCCACTAGGGTCCGCGAAGCCAAATATCAGCAGACCCTTTGCCCAGGCTGAAGGGGTTTACCTGCAGAGGAACTACTCCTGTAGCTAACAACCACAATATTGCCGTTGATGGAATATGACTCTAACGTTACATACCCCCTCCACATTCCCCCAGGCACCCGCAGGTTACATTAAAAAACGGTCTGTTTCCATGGTAACACCTCAAAACAAAAACCGCAAGATCCCTCATGCTATGGAAACCACGGCAACAACACCTGACATTACGAGAGCATCTGCCCATTATAATGAGCGCAAATAAGCCTGTCATGGTGACCTGAAGGGGTAGATGCCATTTCCAATAGCTACAGCACCACAAATAAAACTCTCCACACTAGTAAAAAATCAGTAGACTTAAATTTACGATTATCACATTAGTTCTGCCTCCATGATAGACCTGCTCTTCACTCCTTGCTCCTTGCCAGTATTCTGATGTCAACTGCAATCATACCGCTAGCTGCAAAAGGATGGGAGAAATAATATATCTGCATGCATCTGCTATGCACATTCAGCCTTCTGGCTAAATGGTACATTAAAATATCGTATATAATATTGCATCTAAATACTAACATAAACACAGTCATAAGATTGTGAATTCTTGCCCATTATCAGTCGATTTTTGGTTTTCATTGCACTCCATTCATTGTATTCAACCTAACATTTCATGCATTACATGCATTACATGTATGTAGTCAATTATTGCATTAGTCTATCCACAATAAAACAATTATACACTGAAACTGAATGGTATCCTCGCCTTTTTAGGTGAAAATTAGCCTTGTCATGGTGACAATGCTACACAGTTAACACAGGTGCAGGCATTGCGGGATCCTACAAAAAATAAGAGCGTCGGGTCAGCTGCGTGAAAAAGCAGCCGCCGTCATGCTCAGCTGCAGTCTACCGCCCAATTCCTCGCTGTGTTTGCCGGAGACGCTGGAGTGACCTAAACAAGACGATGCACCACCAGAGGGACTAATAAAAATGGCTAACAACAGGACAAGTGCCCAGGAGAAGATGGGGTTTAACACGCTTCTCAAATCGGGGCAAACAAGGAGGTGGAAAAACTGTGAGAACGATGACAAAAGCAGCACAAATAAAATTCATTCACATTTGCCAAACTATAACTATGGAGAAAAAATGCATGTATATTTTGGTAGATTCTAATAATGTTTCAATCCATTGCTCAACAGCCTATTTAATTAAGATTTTGGGCATCATTAGTGATTGATGGCATATATGTTGCTAAACAAATACATGAAGGATGAGCACAAGTTAGGTTTTTGATTTCTAGGGAGAACTTCCAGAGATGCAGGTAATAACCAGTACAAAAAGAAAGCTTGGATAAAAAGCACATGTGAAATAAGTTCTAAAAACACTTCAGAATAAATTCCAAATAAATGTATGGGGGGGGGTATATCTGACGGTTTTGATTATAAAACCATAGAGTGAACAAGAGCCCAATTTGTCAGTGAGACTCGTACATACTGAGTACTCTGGGATAAATCTGGGAGCCATGAGGGGTGATGAGACAGAGGCCAGTTTTTCAGCTGTAAAAGGCTGATTTATCATCCTGTCTGAACTGCTGACCTAAGTTCTGCTCAGTGTACCATCCTGGACCTCAGCGTGGTTTGAAGACCATTCTGATGGAGAATCTCCAGAGGCTCCAGGTAGGCGCTTGAGTGGTTCCTGAACCTGGTTATGATTAAAAAATGGATCGAATGCATTCAGACGTTTCCAAAAATGTATCACGTTTGTTACATTTACATGGCACCAACAGGAGCAGGCAAGATAAGCACTAAACTCTGGTAGACCAGTGTACTGGGGAAGCATGGTTTTGCATGGATGTAGCTTGAATCCTGATTTACACAGAGGCCTGTCCCACAGAACATTAGGGGCTATTGTCTTCCTGCTGTGTCAGCAAAATGCATGCATGAAAAATTGATCTTTCTGTGCATTGTTCCTTGCCTTTTGAAGGGGGGAAATCCAAACAGCTTCTGCGTGATTGAGACCGAAAAATATTCAGAATAATTTTCTGTTTCCCTAAATATACGAATATTTTCCACCTTCAATAAATGCTAGCTTATGGAAAAACAACTTTCATATTCCAGCCTTCACAAAGCCAATGCACAGACTTGCTCAGAATTTATATGTGTAAGTAGCCCTGTAGTCTGCCGTCTTCACAGCCTTAATGCAATCCAACTCGAAGGGGGGGGGGGGGGGGGGATTAACAAGGAAACCTGGCTCCCAATATTCCACTCATTTGCGCCTGGACATGTGACAGATGCGGAAATTAAAACTGCCTGTGTTGCACATGAGCAGGAGTCTTATAGCTAGCTAGGATTCGGCGTCGTCACAGCCAGCTAACCAGCAGCTCAGTAGGAACTGTTATATACTGCGTTATCAAAGTCCTTTCTACTGTAGAATGCGGTCCCAAGAATTTCAGCTCATGGAAGAACCAAAAAAAGGACAAGGTTAGAAATGTCCAGCAACAGCTGCAACTTACAGAACATTAATATTTTCAGCTCTCGGTTTCGTAGGTCCAGAATATGAATCTGAGAACCTTTTGCAAAAAAAAATAAATAAACAAAATGTAATTAGAATATTTCTGCCTCTAAGTTCAACAAAAAATGTCCATGGATGACATAAGAAGCAGTTGGCCATTGTCAGGAGAGAATTGGGGAATTTCTGGTCACAGAGGGTGATAAATTCTCATATAAGCCAGCATCTTGGTTTCCAATTGAAGATGACGCCTGGAAAAATAAGGCAGAAAAACACAGGAATATTTTATTGCTTTACCTTGAAGTGCCACAAGTTCAGTAAAGATATAACCCTAAAAACCTATTTAGATATACGGCGTAGCACCACAAGAAAAGAACTGGCACATGAACAACGGAATAGCCTGTCAGAGCTGTTCGCTTCAGATTACCAAATCCTCACTGCTCACTATTCCTTGTTCCATATTGGATGGGGAAATCTGCTGATACTCAGGAAGTCATCATTTATCTTTTCTTTTTTGTTCTCTTTTCCATATCACTCAGCTCTTACTCATGTCTTACTTTCTGGCGCTTGCCTGCAATATTTCAAACCTGCCATCCAAAGGGAAAGTTCCAGACTATTCTTGTGAGCGAACTGTTAGTAAAATAATTTCATCTTGCTCCTTGATTGTAGAGACTGCTCCAAAAGCAAGCAAGGAGGCCGGCCTGGGTTTGAATCTTCTGATTGCATCATTACGATCATATATGTTGATATTTCCTTCAGATTTTCTGAATATCCTGAAAAAATAAAGTTTATCTGTTTGCATCTCCTGTTAGATCAATATGTCAGGATAGGAAAGGGATCATGGGACATGACCAATGATTTTGGGAGGTTTCCAGGCGAAACGTCTGAGATCCATTGTCCTAGGGGACCCTCAGGCAGGAGGCTGAGGGGCATCGAGAGTAGGACCACCAGAGTGTGTAACAGCTTCTTTCCAGATGCTGCAAGACTGCTGAACCCTGCCCCCTCCCCCACTCTTCAGCTCCTGCACGGATCCCCCCCCCCTCCATCTCCATCACAAAAAGGACAAATAGACTATAACCCTCCAGCAGACCAAAGGGGCATATAACATGCAATGTACAATACACTCATATGTGCTTATGTTCCCGATGACAAATCATTTAAATTATCACCACCATCCATAGTGATATTTAACACATACAATAAGGCCATATGTGCAATGCTCTTAACAAGAAGTTACTAAGTTATTACTCTTATATAGTAAATCACCTGGATCCGTTTATGTTGCATCCATGTCTGCTTCTGCGCATCGGACACTGCACATACTGCTAATTTATAATGCATATTTCATACTCCAATACCTTTATATTTAATTTTCATCTTTATATTTAAAAGTGTGTGTGACTAGCTCTGTGGCTTATCCGTGACCTGAGTACCGAATTTCACTCCACGGCATGTGCGATCATGTGTGGAATGACAATAAAGTTCTTGAATCTTGAACCTTGAATCTGCAAGTTCCCACTGAGAGGATGCAAAATAGGCAAGGAGACAATCACTGAACAAGTGTGATGTTCGTGATGTTGTGTCTGAAGGATTTTTCTGTTCTTGCTAGTGCCATAATACTGAGGTGTTCATCTTTTTGGAGGTGCGGCGTTAAGCAGTTTCCAACATAGAGCTGGTGACGCCATTCTGTGTGGGAGAGAGAGACATCTGGCCACACTACCGGCAGCCGCAGTGTGTTACTACGAGCTGTTCCCTGCACCATGAACATAAAAACATAAAAAATGAAAAGAGGAAAAGAGTGATTGTGACAGGAGACGGGTGGGACGGGGGGGGGGGGGGGTCACTCAGTTCTGATGGGCACTGATAAGCCATCCAAGTAATGGAGACACTTTCACACAAAGAAGAGAAAAGCGCAGTGCTCATGAAATACGTTACACTGCAATCTTATCCAGTTGCTCATAGCTTTGATCATGTATCCAGTCAGAGCTCACTCGACATCACTGGCCTTTTTCTACATTTGATGTGAAAAGTGAAGGAAGGATTATCGAAACATCACAGTGAAAGTCGGCCCACTGTGACCAGAAGCAACCAGCAAGAGGCTCTTAAGAGACAAGCTGCCACAAAAAGCAAAACAGATGGAGTTATTTAAAATAAAATGCACAGTAACCCCCCCCCCCCATGACCCAGAACTGGATGGACGACCTGACAGCTACTTTAGTTACTTATTTCCTTATCTCATTTGTATTACAAAGCATATTTTTACTGATAATATATAAATAAATATACAGGCCCCCCTAGTGGTGGAATACCAGTCCTCACACACTTGGCACCATTCAAGAGTGTTTATGGATAAGTAGTCATACAGTAGCTCAGGCCGTAAACAAGAGGGCCTGAAGATCCGTCCTGAACATTGTTCAAATTGTTGGAAAGATAGCAGTAGGTCAACTAGAGACCAGCCAACCTGTAGACATACAAGTAAGCTCGCTGGATGTGCCTGGACTCATTCTGTCCAACCTTTCTTTGTCCAGCACTCTTCACGTGAAGTACATTTCAGTATAGCAGACGATCTTTTTTTCCTGAATTATATACACATATACCATATAGTGAATTTAAGCAAGTAAGGGGCAAGCCAGCTACCATATGTTTAACTAAACAAGGTTCATCATTAAAATGGAGACAGAGTGATATTTAAAATGGAAAAGCCAAACAGCAGACCAGATACCTTTGTTGCCGGGTAGCAGTGTTAAGTGCAGGTCAAGGCATTGGGGTGAACTTCACCAGTGCAGATCTTAAACCTTTAATGATTGTGAGCAATGGAGTTCAAGACAGGTATGCAAGAAGCTTGAGTGTTTACCATGAAAGCACAGAGCACAGGCTCCAAGGCATTCCTTCATGTGCATTGAGTTGACATAGCCTTCCGGGTATTGCTAATGTTTGGACACATCAAGCCACTGTCAGGACCTTAATGGACTTAAAGTACAGTTACTACGGTTCACACAGCCTATACTTCACAAATAAGCTCTAGTAATGAGACAAAGATGTCGTACTAGGTTTGCTGAACCTAATCTGGAGTCTGTTGAACTATTTCCTGCCTCGATGCAAACTCTGACGTGTTTGTTGATTTTATCTGAATGGTCTGCATACAACCACTACAGCGTGTAATGATGAACAAAAGGAGTGACAGGAGACAGAGATATGTCTGACCTCATTCTGGGGCGCTACTGTGGACAGTTTGTGGGAAAGCACATATATATAAAAATTAGACATCCATGTAAAAACATTTTATAAATGACAACAAGAGGACTAATGTTTTATCTTGAAGCACAATTCCAGATGTAAAAACTAAACCTTTTTTCCAATATTCTACCCAGTTCATATAGCTTCAAGCCAAAAAAGACTCCATAACCAAATGGATTTGTCCCGAAACAAGGAATTTGATCATTCTCTTTGATACAGGCCTCAGCTTGTGAAAAAAGTTCTTCCTGAATCTCAAGCAATAAGAAAAGCATCCAGATAAAAGTGACTTTGAAAGATTAACTATCAATCTGAGAGCAGACTGTTTGCTCACAATTGGTATGGAGCTTATTGCATTTAAGTCACCTCAGGCTGTTGAGATACTTTTGCATTCTTCTTCACTCATAATTAAAGTCGTTAGAATCAAACTTTTTCAGCAGGGAAAGTAACTTACTGACCTCTATTCAGTTTACAGCACAGGGACCAAATTCACCATATTTTGGATCCATCAAAATGTCAAAAAGGTGTATAATTAGATTGTGGGATACAGGAACTTCAACACAAAACTCATATACAGAAACATCATAAATATTTTTATAATTACTATCAAATATCAGAAACACTAACTTACCACATAAAAACAAATGAAATGCTTGAGTCTAACATTATCACTTTAATGGTAGAAGACACAGGTTATTTACACAGTTACCTTTTGTGCTTCATTTTCTATTTAATTTCCATTTACTTGTTCCTCAGTTTTAAACTGGAAATTGTGTGTCTCCATCTTAAAACCTATTTTGGTTGTGCTGTTCATAAATAAAATAGGACTCTATGATTTTACAGGTAACCTCAAAATGTTTCCTGGTGCATAATAGCAAACCTGTGGTCAAATAACAACCATCTTTAAAAATGTTTCTATCTATGTTCTGTCCCCATTCCCTAGAGTTAAAAACATTGCATCAGAAAATAGCAACATAGCACCAAAACATAATTCCCAAAATGCACCAGTTCAGAAACATGCTTCTAGGTACAGACCAATACACTCATACGAGATACACATCCAGACATAACCAGGTGGTCATCTTATTCAGTCCTCAGGGAGTCAAATGCTCGTCGCTGTCACATCAACCTATATGAAACCTGATATGAAGCTGAAGCTGTGTACTGTGCACTATGAAGTCAATGACATCATCACATTTTTATGCATCCGCTCTCAAGTTCCCATATGGATCGATTCAGTCTTGTCACACATTTCGCCGAATTTTGATCAGTCTTCACTGGCACTCGAACACAAGTGACTCAAAAAACAAGTTCATATGCAGCCTTATAGAGCTGTAGCACCCCCCACTGCATTAAAAAAATATTAGCTTACTAGCTTGAATGTTTTTTAACATTGCGCACACAAAATATGCAGTTACCTCACGTCCTCATCATGTCTGCCAAGTCAGCAATTATTCAGGTTGAATATAAATTGAGATTTATGGTCTAGAATTGAACTTGTGTTTTTCCAGACTTGGACTCAGACTTGGCTACCCAGCTCTGGTAAAGGACTCGGTCTTGCCGCGGATTTACCCCATGTTGGGGTCTCGACTTGGCTTCAAATAAGGTGGATGCAAAACTGACTTCCAGACAAAGTGTGTTTATTAGATCTTATAAAAACAGAAGGCAATGAGATTTTTATAAATGCCTAAAGTAACTGGGACCCCCCCCCCCCCCCACAACCTCTCTAAACTGCATGCAGACTTTTAATTCAGTCTGTAACAGGTGTTAGAACATCAGAAAAAGCTGGTAATAGGGGAAATAAATATAAGGAAAACATTAACTAGGAAAAGTGAAACGTCTGCTGAGCTGATAAGCCTGAAGCAGACAAAAAACACCAGAAGACACAACAACTCAACTCCCACTACAAACACCATGGCCACAAGATCCATCCAGACTGCTGCTTTCTTTCTCTCCAGAGACAAAGGCGGATTCCTATCAAAGAGAATTTGGTAACGAGTAAAGTTAGACAGAGAGCAAAACATAACTGGGACAAGAGCATACTGTACTACAAATCTGGACAGGACTAATTATAATCAGAAATACTTATCATACATGTTTGTCAGTTAACATTACAGTTACAAATAAGGTTTTTTTCCAATAAACCCCAATGAGTAAAGTCTGATAATCCCCCCATCACATCACCATTAGCGGTTGGTCATTTCTGTATCCAAGAGCAGAGTTTTTATGGCCGTTTGAAACATATCTTTCCTATTCATGGAAAATATGTGGTGGATGTGAAGTTTTACCTCATAACTAGGTCTCAATATGAGAACACAAAAAGTACCTTCTTGTTCACAGAAGCTTCCAGAAAGCCTAGATGGAAGAGTGCTCATTTTGGATGTCCAGTGCCCTGGTTGAGTAAAATATACCAATTAGTTTAGTTTGGCTTGGAAAAACTTGGCAAGATATACCTGCAGAAAATTACAAGCAAGCCACAGGTTTGGAAATAACTCCTGAGACAGAAAATGAAGTAAACAGAAGACACACGTGCTACTTTTCCCTAATGCTGCAGCCGGTATATCTTTAAAATGATTGCCAAATCTGTAGGAATAAACTCTTTCCAGACTCTCTCTTAATGCTTTTGCTTCAAAGAGCAGCTTTTACCAAACGGTCTTGGCATGTTTCACGAGGTCTTCGTCTCGTGTTTTAAGCGATCATTAGAAATATACCTGGCTGTGTGCTGAGACATGTGCCTGAAGCAGCTATTTTCCTAACATCAGTTACAAATGAATGACATCACTGGCGCAACAGCAGGGGCAACATGGCAACAATCTTCATTATCTTTGCAGTCTTCTGTCAGTTAAGGTCAAACAGATTTCTGTGGGTAATAATCACATATCCTCAGCAGATAAAAGTCCTAAGCTGATCTCTCAGAGCTCTTCCTGCCCAGCAAGCTTGGATGATCTTCAGAGAGCTCCAGCACCATGAAGAAAACAGCAGCAATGGCCTTACATACACCTCGTGCTGCTGCCCAAAGTTTGCAATGTGGCCGTCCTTTACGTGCAGCTCGACGGTCCAGATTCGATCCTGAATCTTCTGAAAAGGCACAAATATGTAGCAGAGCTCACGAAAGCAAGCTTGACTATTTTTTTTCCATTTGAGTGCAAAGGATTTTCAATCCATCTAGGCTCCATCACTGACAGAGAGCACTACCCCCGCAAACTAAATGGCCTACCTCCTTGGTGAGCTCGCTGTTCTGGTAGATGTGTTGGACCTCCTCATTGGCAGTGTCAGTGGAGGCTTTGGTGTTACTGGAGGAGGTAATCTATGGGTATCGGTAGTAGTGACCTTGCCTGGCAGTGCTCTCACTCTCATACATGGGTTGGTACTTAGTGTCCCACTCTGAGATCAACATGCTGTTGCCAAGGCTGAGGGACAGATGTGTTGACAGCAATCACCGACACAAAAGCAATTTGAGGGGTAGAGGTACATTACAGGAAGAGCGAAGGAGGTCTAAATGTAGCTTCTTCAGAGAGGAGGAAAATGTCCTATTGGCTCTCTATACCATGAAGAAGCAGGAACAGCACAGCAAATGCTCATTAGAAGATCAAGAACCTCAAAAACGCTGCACATTAAAGCATGAACATACACATCATACAAACAGAGGTGGGTAATTCAACTACAGAGAGTAGAAGTCCAGAATAAGAGTTACAGTCACAGAGTACTCAGCTGGTTAGTTCATGGTCTGGACTTTTACTCTCTGGACCTGCACTACCCACGTCTGCATACAACCCCAGTGTATTTATAAAAAGGACTGAAAAAAATACCAGCAGAAAGGCTCTCTCCAGGAAAACAGTATATCTTACTGTTTTAGATAAGATTTTAACCACCTCTACACAAATATTTTTGTAAGATCCTCACACTAGACTAAACATCCTAGTCTGGCTCTAAGCAGAATACTGTGCGCACAAACAGAATTCGGACTCAAAACAAATGCACGAATGACAAATTGCTTCTGTGACACAATGACAAAATCAGATCACTTAACTCACCAAACTGGGTTCTCCAAATCATCCTTGTGGTACTGATCGCGCATCATCCTGGCCAAGAAAAAGAGGATTGCCAGTGTGAGAACCAGAAAGCCTGCCAAAGAGGCCATGGCGATTCCCATCACCAGAAGCTCCGTCACATATTCCTCACAGTGCTCCCCAGGGAACCACCAGTTCTCCCCAATGCGGCACCTGCAAGGAACACAAGCATAAACAGCCACTAAATAACATCCGGGAATCATCATAACATTAAGAATCCAAATACGATCTTCAAGTTTTCATAAATGTAAGGAATAATATTCATTGCCAAACAGGTATTAAGTATAGATTAGACAGAAGAGCTGGATAGGGTTTCACATGTTTTAAGATTTTAGTAGCATTTCCCTCAGTGACATAAGAGCCAAGCCAACCTGCAGATAGCCCCCTGCCCTGGAATGATGTCATACTTCCCATCATTGAGGCAGAACTCCTGCTGCAGCTCGCAGATGCTCTGGCAGGGCAGGCCGTCCACACTGAGGTAGCCGGGGTCACAGACGCATTCGACCTCACTCGACCAACGGTTCACCAGGCACTTTGAGAACTCATTACAGGCCTGGAACTTACAGGGGTCTGCCTGATCACCTGAAGGGACCAACAGCTGTTACTCAGGAAACACACCATTCTCATGCATCATCTTCCTCAACGTTACTGCAAACTTGCTCATCATTCAGGTAGAGTTTGTGGCTGTTGATAAGCAACAAGAAACTGTGTTGCTGCTCAGACAGGTCACCACTCCTCATATTCCAAGGGTCAGTCACTGTATGTAAACGTGCACATGGATTATCTATCCAGAATATACCTGTGTGTCAGATATATAATGTCTGGTAAGCTGCCTGATTATATAAGTCTGAACTACTTCCGATTAATGTGTCCCCAGTCTACCGTAAAGACAGCTACATCTCTTCTGGCACTTTCACTCTGGCCCAGTGCAAGGATCGATGTGATACATCGCTCTTTCATTTTCCATGTAACTAATGGAACAGGCTGTCATCCACCAAAACAAGCCAATACTGGTGTTTTCAACTGAAGCAACTGAACTTTTAGCAACATAATAGTTTTTGGCTACTAGATCAGGGATAGTGTAGTCACTGCGAATCAGAAATTCCCAAAGAAACTCCCAAAGAGTTGCCAAAACTAATTCTGTTGAGCCGTCCCAGTTCCCATTTTGCTTTTGCTCATTTCATCACTGCAAACATATTACTAAATACTATATATAGAGAACCTGGTTGTTTTTTCCCACTTTTCATTTTGAATTGTTGTAAAACACAATTCAAAGTACTAGATTACTTGGGTGTCTGTTAGCACCATATCATTGCTATTCAACATCCAAACAAAAAACAGAAGTAAAAACAGCATATTAGGGATATTGTATAATGAAGCTTTGGTGGGGCACTAAATAAGCCCTATTCTAGCCAAACGTCTTACCAGACTCAACATCCAGTGTGTACTTGTCAATGGCAAGATTTGTGGTTTGGTAGGCCATGTTACAGAACTCCTTTAGAATCATATAGATGGAATTAGTAACACTGCGGGGCACAGGCTTGCCAAACTTCATCCTACTGTTCACCACAATGCTGCCATTCCTGAAGTTCAGGATTTCGAGGTTCTTGAAGTTGCTGAGTCTGGACTGAATAAACCTATCATGTTCTTTGTTGGTCTGAGCTTTGGCTGATGAAATGGAGGAGAGTAAGTAAACTCAGTCAAAATGGTAGCCAAGTCACCACTAGCAATACTGCCAGTGGATATCTTCGACACATCGGAAACAATGGTGGCCTTGACTGACCCCGCCATTTCAGTAGCTTCAGGTAAATCTAAGAGAGTCGCAGTTGACTCTACGGTTGATGCAGTCTCAGTATGAGGCTCTGTTCCCCCAGGTACGTCATCAGAAACAGTCATGAAAGGAGTCGCAGTCTTAGGCGGGAATGAAGTTTGGGTCACAGGGCTGAAAGACTCAGTGACCAGCGCTGATCTCGTTGTCACAGTGACCTTTCCGACATACATTGGTGTTTGTGTCAAACGTTGTTCAATGTTTGTGTTCAAATTCAAATCAAAGTATGAGTGCCATGAGGTTAGTGGTTCAGTAAAAGGTCTGTCTATGGTGTCGTCCTCCTTACCTTCCATGGAATTGGTTGACTGAATATAAGTCTTACTGACATCGGAAAATGGAACTTCACTAGTATTGTCTGTTGATATGGACAGAATGCGAAACTGCTCTTCTTCTGGCACAACATGAGTCACATGGATGAAAGAAGACAGTAAAGACAAGTATGTAGGACTCAATGATTCAGTGACCTCTGCCCATCTTCTTGTCCTGCTAGCTATTAAAATTTCATCATCAGTCATGTCCCATACAGAAATTTCTGTAGTGGGAGATTCTGTGAAAAAATCCTTGGTTTTTACCACCTCCAAATTCTGGACTTCATCACCTTCAGTAACAGGCAACAAGTTTTGTTCTGCATCTATGAAGTGATTAATAACCAGCTGCTCATTAGGATCGATGGCAAAGACGAGCTTCTCAGCTATTTGACCTGGTTCTTGCTCCACAAGGTTCAGGTCAAAGATTGGAGTTTTATTTGAAGTGGTCGCAGTTATAATCATAGAAGGAAATTCTCTTGACGCAAGGTTCTATGTGTTTAAGTCATCATAAATCCCAGAGGTTTCATCAGTCTGCTCCACTGTCAGGGATTCCATAGTCCAGAGCACATGGGATGCTTCAGTCATGGCATGCTGAGGTTGGGTATTAGTCACAGGAACTCTGCTCAAAAATGGTTCCTTTGTTGGCTGGTGTTTATCTGACTCCTTTGCCCTGGTTATTACCAGGGAATTATAAAAATCCTCTAAAAGTGGAGTCTGAACATCGAACGTATCTATAGATTGTGAGAATAATCCATTCTCTTCCAACAGCCTAAGTGATGAATTATGCACCTCAATCTGCACACTCTCAGTCTCAGGTACACGAAGATCCTCCCCAGTCATTTCGGGTGACCATGGCAAGAGCTTATCTCCAGAGGGACTTGATCCTGACTCCATGTCCAAGATGTTTTCCAAGAGCCCCCTGGCCTCTAGAACTGACGGTCCTTCAAAAAGTACAGTGAAATCAGAGAAATCAAGTGTAGAATAAATACTGCCGACTTCCTGTAGGATATCAGCTGATGCCATTTTGGAGAGTCCCGGCTCACTTGGGTGGAGTTCTAGATCTATATTTTCATAACCTAAAAGTCATAAATAAAAAATTGGAATGTCAAAATAACAGGATTTTATTATACTGTGGGGACATTTAGAGTAATATATACATAAAACACACACACACACACACACACATACTTCTGTCATATATACAACAATACACAGTGAGTGTACTTGAAAGATACAGAACCCACTCACTATTGGATTTTTATTGGGGGGTGACCTTGGGGTCTACAGACAGTTTGCATTGGTTTCATTGGAAAATTGGTGCTGAACCGGGTTTCCCCTCTATTATAGTGACATCATTCTTACCAGCCGGCCCGCCCTGTGGCTGTCGCAGGAAGCCACGAGGCAGAGCAGCTTCCAACATGGACTCATTCCTGCTGAAGCCACTGGAAATGTTTTTCGGGCTAAACTCTTGTTCTGCGAACCTGAGGGGTTTTTCTGATGCATGCACATTGTCCTGGAGCAGCGGAGCGAGCAACATTTAATGGAAAATTAACGTCCCTTCCCTGAGCCAAAGGACAGTTTGGGATCAGTTGGGGGTGTGAAGCTGATCAGCATTTATAAACCAAAAATCCATCAGAATATTCTGTGAAAACTGCCCTATACACAGAAAAAAATCACACACTAACAATCCTAATGCCACATCAGCAGTCAAAATCACTCAAATACGATCACATAAGTACCTCAATTTTACATAACATTTATATATCACTTCTGTGGTTGCAATATTGCAATATGATACTCAGAGTAGGTCTTGCACATGTAAAGAGGTCTCTTATAAACAACATCACTTTGCTGGCAGGTTCTCAACCTTAAACACACAGACACACAGAGGAACATTCTCTAGATTACAGGTTACACTGGTACACAATTAATTCAAGTTTAAGGATTTTAGAACAGATGCGGATTATCGCAGCAGGTCACATAATCCTTGGGACACACACACAGAGAACGGGAAAGAATGAAGGCTTGTAGGATTTGCCTCTACATCTCACCAGCGGGTAGGATGTGGCACCAATAACAGAGGAATAATTTGAGAAACTCATGAGCAGTTAATTTCAAACAATGTTCTTGAAAACAGCCTTCCTGCCTCCCTTTTATGTGTAAGTCCCCAAGAACAGTGTGCTAAAAGCTTAGGCACAGTAACCAAATAAACATGCTGTATTAACAGATACTGTTACATGGATGAAAAAATGCGAGAGACCGCTATGATCACTACCACCCACCCTGTCCTGCACAATCAATGTTTTTTCTCAGGAACAACTAGAAATAAAGACTCTATAAGTAACACTGCAAATGCTACAGAGGGGTAAAAGTTTGTTTTACTTGTCAGCTAACAATGTGGCAGTCAGTATGCTGAGTCCCCACAAAGGACTTGAATTGCTCCCACTCACCACTTTAGCACTGGCCAGTGAGGTAGAGGGTTTGATGGAAGCCTTGGCTGTAGAACAAAGGAGAGAGAGCATCTCAAGCAACCAGCAGACTTTCAATTATGGTGTCTAGGGCCACCATAAATGGGGGATGTTAGGACAATTCCAGGGGGCCCTGAGTGACAAGGGTCCTAAAAAATTGGGAACATAATTGGCCTGGGTTGGGGGCCTAATATGATATCATGGGGCCCAACATCTTTAGTGGCACCTTTGGTGGTGTCTCTACTAAACTGGTTATTATTTCTGCTGAAAATGTCCAGAAATAAGCTGAATATATGAGTATATTTTACATGACAAATTAGAGGTAAAATGACATACTGAAGGAACAGTATGACTTTTCAATTATGGTGTCCAGGGCCATCATAAAGGGGGACGATTCCCAGGACCCCAGAGTTCATATGGCTATAGGTGGAAATTAGCAGGAGAACAATTTAAACTGAAAAAGCACATCGTTACACAGCAAATACTTAGACCTCAAGTGTCAGATTAGAATTTAACAACTCTGAGCTATTAGCTGAGTTCCCCTCAAATGAGCTTGATGGGCCAAATGGCCTCCGGTTGTTTGGAAATTTCTTATGTTCTTATGACATAAAAAACCCAATTCAAGCACCTTCATTTTCTGTAATTTCCTTAGTATATTTTAATTACTCCCTTAATTAGTCACTAATCAAAAGTAGGCAGCTGCCTGGATCACCACTGCATGGTTACTTTAACCACTCTGTTGAGCCTAATCCTAAAAAACACGAACACAGTCTGTACCCCTCAGTGTCGGATTGGAGTCCACCCCCAGCAGGTTGTTGCGGACAGAGCTTTCTTCAGGGGCGAGACTTCAGCGATGTACATACACGAGTCAGTGACAGTGGAGAACGCAGTGGGCCCCTCGTCAGGCCATGGGTACGCTTCTGCCACGAAACGGGACTGCAGGCGAATGAAGTCCATAGTTTTGTTGCTGATACCATCAGTATCTGCCCTCAGGATCACAGCATAGTGGACAGCCACCACACTATTCCTGTGCAAGAGCAAGCAGGGGAGAGGCAACTTGAATCACTCTCCCACTGGAATTAGCTCTATTCTTCCTTTTTTGATGTGTTACCCATCCGATAAAACTGAGATAATGAAATAGAGCCTCAGTTGATTCCAAATGAGGGGTGGCGTGTCAGAAGATATATGTCTACAGAGAATTCACAACACTGGGGTTAAAGTTGCTGATTAAGGAACACTGGCACACAAGTTTTGTATAAGAATCAGCTCAGTCAGAAGCATCAAGTTATTTTTCACAGATACCACAAAGAGATGCTGAGAGGCAGGATTTGTTCTACTGACAAGAAGCCAAGGTGATCAGAGCCTCAATGGCAAAAATGGTAGTGAGATTCAAAATAAAACTAACCCGGTACCATTCTAACTATCCAGTTGCCTGGAGAAACCGCGGCTACAATGATGAATGTAGTATGGTAAATATAGCAAAAATCGTCTAAGTGTGAAGTAATCTGTTGAGTTTACAACCAGGCCGAATTTCACTCGTGTCATGGGAAATCCCCCTTATGATTCAGGACCTGTTCCCAGGCTCAACACGTGGCAGACATGTCAAAAGTGGTTTTAAGAGCTGCACTGAGATCGCAGAGTACGTTTGGTGGTGGGAATGGCTCCCATGGAAGCCAGCGGGAGGAACATAGTTGTGCCAAAGGCTGACAAAATAGGTAACTGATTTGGTCATAAAACAGCTCCAGCTAAGTCCATCTCAAGAAGCGTGGCAGGTGCTTGATTGTCAGCGGGGCCTTGTTACGCTCATGTTTCATTAAAAAATGTGTGCCAGATTTTTGAGGCTACACCTCTCTTCCACTGAAGTGACATGAAATGCTAAATTCACATAAAACACTCACCTTTCACCATCCATTTGTTCCCTAGAAATTATTTAGAAAATGCCAAAATTAGTACATGAACATTTACATTGGATCTTCTAAATGTCATTAAAATACACACTTTCTTTCATAACTTACAATATTACCTCGACAGTAACAAGGCATCGCAGAGGAACTTACCGGAACTCAAGCCCAAAGACTCCCTTAAACCCCAACAGCCCTTTAAATGCATCTTCAAGCTGATAAGATAGAATATGAAAATGTAATTTATCACTGTGGACTTCCAGAGCCCTGCTGGCCAGGTGGACCTGAATTGTTACATCATATCTGAATTAGCAATGAAGATCCTGGTTCAATCGGGCTGTTGTCATCTGGACGTCCATCTGGAGTCATAACTTATCTTTTCATTGAGTGTGTGATGAGGGCAAAACCACTAACCTTACAAAGCTTCAAAGGGCACCCAGACGTACTAGAAAATGAGCACAGAAATGTTAGCCATCTTTCGCATCAGACCTCTTCGCCAGCATTATCCGTCATGTGAAAACCAACAGGATCCCTTTCTCAGGTTATTTCATGTCCTATGCAGTCATCAAGCAACCTGCCAGATTTCCTTTGGACCACAAAAAATGGGGCATGATGTACATTTTATCTCCTGAGAGCAGCAACGATTCAAATTCCCCGATGCTCCAGGTCCAAAGCATGATGATTCACCATCTTGCGGAGTCAGGAGTTTTATCTTAGACCTCATGCTGACAGTTCCATGGTGAATAGTGATGACACTCCATAAGAATTTGGACATTTTTAATGTAAAGGACTGAAAACAGGACAAATGTAATTTTTTTTTTTAAGTTTCCTTAACCACTTGAGGTCTCTTTTTACAGCTGGACTTTGAAGTTTGTAAATGAGAAAGAAAAGGAATAAAACAGGTGTGGGAGGGAAAGAGGCAAAGAGGGGGCAGGCCGTGATGGGGGAGCAGAGAGATGGAGAACTTGTTGTACCTTGAGTGTAAACTTCTGGACCAGGTGCTGGTATTGGACATTAGAGGGATCGTTGAGGAAATCGCCGTGGGACTCCCCCTTCAGCCAGACACTGAGATGCACCGCCTCACCTACCGGGGGCTGCTCCGGCCACTACATAAAAAAGTAAGGAAAGCCATACAGGTTAGTGTCCCCGTGCATGCAATTACCATACAGTGCAAGACAGTGAGCTAAGCCTGTGTGCCTGTAATCAGAAGGTCACCAGATCAAACCCAGCCTTGAGCAAGGCCGTTAACCTCCAGCTCCCTGGGCGCCCTAACAGGTGGCTGCCCTTCGCAGATAACTACAAAGGACAATTTGAGGGAGGCATTAAAAAGACAATTTCCCCATGGGGATCAATAAAAGTATCAATCATTATTATTATTATTATTATATCAACCAACTGGACTTCCTTTAACTAATTTCCACACATTTTCAGTGACCTGATGTTTTGTTTCAGTAACCAAGAGTATGGTAGAATAAGTGACATTGTCACGGTGGCGGGCACGGGAACGGGGCATGGTGCAGAAGGAGGTGGACGACCCACTTGTGGCTCAGGGAC
>JAODKE010000085.1:1270203-1280315 GCA_026779605.1 Mormyrus hasselquistii
CAGCCAAGGTGATGCTGGGACACCAGGTACCATCAACAGATAAGCACAGTGAGTAACCAAAAGCGAAGTACAAATCACACAGGGCAAGGAGATGCAACTCAATCCTAAGGCCCCGCTGAGAACATCATGCTGTACATGGTAAAATATTTCACTGAACACATAAATCGTGACCACAGATTACATTTAAAATGGCTAGTAAATAAGTATTTCCAGCAAAGACGTTCCATAAACCATAAGAAACGTCTGCGCAAAACATTCATGAACCACTTCAGTCCTAGTTTCAGGACCTTTAGTTATATTGTATAACTGGTCCCAGAGCAGTACCTCCTGCCGCTGGTCACATACCGGATGCGTATCCCTCTTCTCTGTCAGTGCCCCTGCGTCCTTCTCAGCAGCGAGCTCATCCTTGGATACTGGCGGGTTCCGACTCCGCCCATCTTTCTCCACCTCCTCCTCATCGCTGGACAGCACAACTGAGAGATACATGTCACTCAGAACTGGCACATCTTACGCAGCCTCATTAAAGCGTATGTGGGAAACACCACCCAAAATTTTTTAAAAATGAATCCTACTAGAGTATAAACTGACACCAGATGAAGAGCTTGCTGCATATGTCAGAGATTTATTTTCAATGAATTTGGTGGATCACACACACCGTAGTTAATCTGCCAGCAAATGACTATCCCAATATACTCTGATCTTTATTCTACTACAGCAGCAAAGCTTCATGGGGAAATATCAGACTTATACCATGATGCTGCCTGTTTAACACCGATATCTTGGTACAGGTGTGGCTCTTCATAAAGTTATATGCTGCTGGAAAGCAGATCATTAAACACACACACACACACACACACACAGCAGAAGAGCAGATAATCTGCAGAGCACAAAACAATTTGACTCCCCATGACTTCAAATAAAATTTAACAGAAATGTGTCATACAGGCCAGCTCGCTGTATGAAACATCGCCCAGTGACAAACAAGTATATCAGTTCTGGGTAGATTTCCCCTTCTAATGACTCCCAGAGCCCCCACTCTACCAATCGAACATTTGGGGTTTTACAGATACTGCATCATTTATACTCAGAGGCACTAAATTAAGGCGCGTCCTGCAGCCACTATGACCCGTATGGGGGAGCGTGACATTGGCCTGGTGACTTAATGAACTTTGAAGGAAAGTCAATAACAATTATGATTCCTGTAAGGCTTCAAAACACTACACTCCAGACCACAGGGTTACTGATTTTACAGGCCCTGCTGGTACAGAGCACCAGTATTTGGAGGGAAAGGAGCGGCCACCAGCCATAAACCACGGCAGAAAACAGTCTTACTGTTGAGAGTAAAGGGAAGTGGATTTTGAAGGGGCCGTTTCTAAACACCATTCATTTTAAATGCAATTTCAGCATCTGCACAAGAACTGAAGGTATAAATCAAAATGTCGCATCACTTCATCAAGATTTAGCATTAACTCATGTGCCACTCAGCTGACAGCTCAGGTGCACCCGGCACCAGGGACAGTGCCCATCATGGGCTTTAGGGGATCTGCACCCGCAACCAGAACCACTCCCCGAGTCAAAATGAAGATACCTGGCGCCCGTCGCAATACGCACCCAGCCCACCGACAGCAGCACTGAGTACAGAGAGCAGTGCCACCCTCGATGCTTCTCCAGGCAAAATCCACCCGAGGCAACGTGCTCATTTATTTTCTTACTCACTATTACAACTCGTCAAGCAGAAATGATGAGGTGCTTCCGGAATTATCATCTGTTTGTGGAGGGCAGCAGCATGAAATGCCCTGGACCTCCGGAATCTCCAGATTAAAAACGAGCAGCAAAAAGGCATATCCTGGAGAGAGCCAGCGGGGCCGGGCCCCTGGGGGGAGAGAGAGCCAGCGGGGCCGGGGGCCCCTGGGGGAGAGAGAGCCAGCGGGGCCGGGCCCCTGGGGGAGAGAGAGCCAGCGGGGCCGGGCCCCTGGGGGAGAGAGAGCCAGCGGGGCCGGGCCCATACTGACCCCAAACACTCTGCCAGATGACACTTACTTGGCTCAGTGGGCCTCAGTGAAGGTTTTCTAGGCCGGATGGGAGAAATCACCTTCTCCGCCTGAAGCCTACGTCTCTGGGAGGCACTGCTGTCGCGCTTCGGGTCCTTTCGCAGCAGCAAGGCCACTTCACTGCCTTCCACCGAGCCTGCAGGTGCTGCCAGGGAAACCCGCTTATCTACAGACTCTTCGCCCCTCGTCCGGCCGGGGTGGGGTGGGGCACTTGACCTGGGCAGCCCAGTGGGGTTCGAAGACTCCACTGTGACCCCCGTGTCCTCTACTTTCATCTTAGGCCCCAAAATAGCCCTTCTCTCTCTCTCTTCCTGCATGCAAGCAAACACACACACACACACACACACAAATACCCAGGGTGAGCACCAGATATACAGAACCATCCATCCACCACTTTGCTTTGTGCATATTTAGTTAAACCACTCACACAAACCTATCCTTTATATTTACACAAATTAGGCATAAATTCATCTAGAAATATACTATATGTCTAAAAGGAAGGGTTCACATCTGCACTGAATGGCTGAAAGTTCCTACACCAGCAACCGTGATCTCAGGCTCTACCTCCTTGATTTCATCAGAAGGAACGGATCTCTTCGATTCTCCAGGCAAGTAGCCACCGCATTCTAATATCATCTTCTCCCCCACTTCCCGTTCTTGTTCCAGCTGGAGAGAACCTGTAGGAATGAAGGGAAAGGATCAAGACTAACGAGGGAAAGAACCGTTAGTAGATTGCAGGCGTTTCTCAAAGATGGACGCCCAAAAGTTACTAGTTCAGGTACCTTTGAGTAGTGTAAAAAAAAAAAAAAAAGGAAAATAAACAGTCCCAACCACAAGTACACAGTAAACAGCCCAAGCACTGCAGCACAGGTGGTAAGTGGGCAGAGAGCTCAGCCAAGCCAGGACACAGATCCCCAGATGGAGAAATGTGGCAAAAAGTACACAGACTGAGAGAACATCTGTGCTTTAAACAGGTCCATAAAGTCAGGGATTGTTTATTTATTTGAGAGCCTCAGAACATACAGAGCACATTACGACATGTATTCACCATCTGTAAAACAAAGCAACAACCTACAGCACCAGTGAGAAACACAGCAGGGAAAATTCACAATATCCCCAGCGACGACAGTATTTGTTTTAGAAGTTGTCACTTAATATCGCCCTGCAAGGTTACGACTTTCAATCTAGATCGCATTTCACTGTTAGATCAGAATGTTCTTGAGACGCTGGATCCCAATAATCCTGACTGGATAAACTTAGTGAAAACACACGGATGGACAGTTTAATCGACTCCTTGCCGACTACTCTGCCCCTTTTCAATTTCTCACCCCTTGATGCTACAAAAAAATAAAGTACAGAGCACATTGTTACACTGCACCACCTCCCCAATAATTGAGCATGATGACCTCTGACCCTGGTCAACGCTACGCGGGAATTTATTCACTCTCACCTCTCAGTCCCATGTTGCTTCTCCTCCCCTTAGGCGAGGAGGGAGCCCCCTGCAGGTTCTCATCCTGGCACAGCGAGTCTGATGCCCTTTTGGGCCTGAACCTGGAACGAAAACTCTGAGCGATGAGCAAAAATTCCCAACGGGGCCTAAGACGCGGCAACCGCGCGCGACCGCTGGATTCTACCTTTTCAGCGGAGATGACTGAGGACGAGGAGGGAGGGGCCGGCGTGCCGACGTGTGCACCCAGGTATCTGAACAGGCCTGGGGTGGCGTCCCCTTGTGCCGGGTCACAGGATCGTTCTGCAAGCTGCTCACGTGTAACCGTACAGCCTCGCTGCGCATTTCCTGTGGGGGAGCCATCTTCAGGACCCCCAAAAGTGCTACCCTGTATACAGAAGACAGGCACACAGGCTAAACATCATGGGAAGGCTGGACAGCTTAATTTCACCCAACTGGTCCTCTATGCAGTAATGTGCCCTAATACAGTATTTTTTTTAACCCCTGCCCACTGCACTAAAGCATTTTCTGATCTGTGTGCACCACCTGGTGGACACTAAAGAAATGCACCAAAAAACACACTGGACCCAACAGGGGCAGAACGAGGCTAAAGGACAATATGGAAGAATCACAGACCAAACTAGTTGAACACATCTGATTTCTTTAAATTTGAAAAGGTTCAGTAGAATCACCTTGAGCTTATGGTGGGGACTGTGAACTGAGAGCAGGAAGAGACTCATTACAGTGTGTCGAGAAGGTTAATAAACATGCTTAACAGAAAAACTGCCACATGCATGAACTTCCCGAGTGTCCACAGGCCGAATAAAGGTACTCCACCTACAGGGAAGTCCAACTCCAAGACGTTACAACACTTGCCTGTCCGTTCTGCTGGAGTCAGACATCTGGCTGATGCCTGAGGATCTAGTACCATCCAGCTGATCCAGTCCTCTTGACCTCCTGCGATCCTGAGACAACCGGCCCCACTGTACCTGCTAAGCATATCAGATGAGAGATCCAACACTGGACTTTTCCAAAAATGTTTAAAAATCCGCCTGAATGAAAATAAGAGAATCTTCTTTTCCAGACCAAGGGTAACGGCCGTGCGGGATCACCTTGAGGCTGCTGGACTCCGGGAGGCGGGAAAGTGGAGACTCCATCTGTACGCCAGCGCCACTGGCAGGAAACCTCCTCTTAGGAATTCTGAAAGTGTTCCCTATCTTAACATACATGAGACACAGCATCATCACCAAACACCAGGTAGTGAAAAATGTGAATGATGGCTATTATTTCATCTAATGACGACAAGATCAATCATTCTGTAATTATCATATAGTCCACCCTGTTAACAAAAGTCAGAAATACACCTACAGTGGGAACAGCCAACCTATCTGAAGAAGTCTTCCCCTGGTCCATCACAACAGCAGTCATAGCAAACTCAGCTCCTTACCCACACTGCACCTGCTTTGACCAAAGACAAGTAGTGGTTAAATATCCCACTCATAGACAGAAGTGTTTGCTGCACAGTGTTGCCTTGTGGACGCTGGGGAAAATCCTAAAATGCTCTGGGGTCCCATAAGTCACAGATCCTGGAAGTCATTGGTTTCAACGGATACGCACACATTTAACAGCTTCAGCAATATATTCTGTAGTTTATACCGGTACCTTTAAACTGTTATAATGCTAATTTCCAGACAGGTTCCAGACGTACCCAGGTTAATTCAGAAATTAAATCTGTCCTGTCTAATTCGGTGGGAGTTGAGTTTTTGTCCTCTCTTACCATAACCTAACATAACGATTCGTCTTTCTTTTTCGCCATAAACACGTAACGCATTTTCATAACCGTAGTTGTATTAGGATCAGCCCATTGTCTGGTCCAGTGCTGGCGCAATCGGATGAATTGGTTATGAAATGCAGCAATTAGGCCTATATTAAATACAAGCTGGTCTACATAGAAATGTTTGGAAACCGGACATTAGGAGCCTCACTTTTGAGTTACTAATTTAGCTTTTATATATCATCGAAGGAAGAAAAAAAACTGTTAGCATCCAAGTTTCCACCGTGTGTCCGGATAATTAAAGACGGGTCACGAAAAAAACGGTAACATTATTTACACGTCTTGTCGTATAATACTAATGAACCTAGGCTAAATATTTTGGAATGGTGACCAGCTTTGAACGATTTGCAAATTCATGTTGGTTTCATTTTGGATGGCGGCTTGTTAGCCATCTGTGCAATTACATTACTGCAAAATCCGACTCCAATTATCTTGTATCAAGAGAAGGTTGTGACAAGTGTATTTAACAATTATACCTACCAGAAGTCGAAGGTGGGGTAAGAAACATGTATATAAATTAAAGGTAAAACTATCTGCACATCCCACACACTCGTATAAAGACACAAAGCAATGCCGTACATTACAGCCCGTACATACAAGAAACAACAAAATCTGTTTATTGCGGAAGTACATTCTTCTTTGTTTATGCCGGTATAACCGTGATACGGCTGGACCTATGGATTTGGCTCCATCTAGTGGCTTGGAGTTCACCGCACAGGTGAAAACGCATGCTGAGAGTTCGCAGACGGAGTCGTCGGTAGCCGTAATTTAACATATAGGTCTACCTATAATCTGCGAAATCTGGTTTTGCCAAGATATGATCCTGTACCCGATCAGGTGCTCCACAATAAGTTGTGTCAGACTGGTGAAAATAAAAAATATATGACATCTTGTTTGTGTGGGGCGGCATGGTGGTGCAGTGGTTAGCACTGTTGCCTCACACCCGGGTTCGAGTCTCCGCCTGGATTACGTGTGTGTGGCGTTTGCATGTTCTCCCCGTGTTGTCGTGGGGTTTCCTCCGGGTACTCCGGTTTCCCCCCACGGTCCAAAGACATGCTGAGGCTAATTGGGGTTGATAAATTGCCCGTAGGTGTGCCTGTGTGCGTGACTGGTGTGTGAGTGTGTCCCTGCGATGGGCTGGCCCCTGTCCGGGGTTGTTCCCTGCCTCGTGCCCGTTGCTTCCGGGATAGGCTCCCCGCGACCCAATTGGATTAAGCGGGTTGGAAAATGGATGGATGGATGGATGGATCTTGTTTGTGTGGGTAATATAATGATGACAGTGATATAATATTTCCTGATGTACAAGTCAGCTAACAGCAATGAGTGTTCTGTCCATTATTCTTTTATTTGGTCATTAAATAAAAAATTTGGTCATTATAAAAAAAACATGACCAACATAACGTTACAAGTTATCTCTTTTTAAAAATTCTCACTGTGAAAATTGAGTGACCAGACCTCTAATTTAGATATGTCTAACCAGGATAAATACAATATATGAAAGTTTTGAGACACCCACAGGAACCTTTATGACATCTCATTCTAAATCCATAGGCATCAATATGGAGCTGTTCCCCCCTTCGCAGCTATAACAGCTGTCACTCTTCTCTGAAGGCTTTCCACAAGATTTTGGAGTGTGTCTGTGCAAATTTTTGCCCATTCTTCCAGAACGGCATTTGTGCGGTCAAGCACTGATGTTGGATGTGAAGGCCTGACTCTGCAGTCTCCATTCTAGTTCATCCCAAAGACATTTGATGGGGTTAAGGTCAGAACTCTGTGTGGGCCAGTCAAGTTCTTCCACACCAGACGTACCCAAACACGCCTTTACTTTATGACTCTATGACTTTATGGACCTTGCTTTGTGCACTAAGGCACAGTCATGCTGGAACAGAAAAGGGCTTTCCTTAAACTGTTCCCACAAAGTTGGAAGCATAGAATTGGCCAGAATGTTTTGGTATGCTGAAGCATTAAAGGCTCCCTTTATTGGAACGACGGAACCTAGCCCAGTCTCTGTAAAACAACCCTATACCATTATCCATCTTCCACCAAATTTTGCAACTGGCACAAAGCAGTCAGGCAGTAAACGTTCTCCTGGCATCTGCCAAACTCATCCATCAGATAACTGGACAATCAGGCACATTTTGTCACTCCACAGAACATCTCCACTGCTCCAGAGTCCAGTGGCGGCCTGCTTCACACCTTTCCTTCCGAAGCTTGGCGTCACCCTTGGTGATGTGAGGCCAGCATGCAGCTGCTCAGCCATGGAAGCCCATTCCGTGAAGCTCCTGCTGCACAGTTTGTATACTTAATGCCAGAGGAATTCTGTGCTTATTGAGTCAGCAGATCATTGGTGACTTTTACGCACTATGCATCTCAGCACACGGCAACCCTGCCCATTTTGTGAGTTACCGTTGCTTCTGAATGGTTCAGTTTTGTAATCATACCACTTACAGTTGACCTTGGAATATCTAGAGAAGAATTTTGAAAGTGACTTATTGCAAAGGTGGCATCCCATGATAGCACCACGCCTGAATTCACTGAGCTCTTCAGAACGACTAATTCTTTCACACATGTTTGTAACCCTGACTGCATGGCTAGGTGCTTGATTTTATACAACTGTGGCAATGGGTCTGAATGAAACACCTGATTTCAATTATTAAAAGGTGCATCCCAATACTTTTGTCTATAAGGTATAACTTTGTTTAGGATTATCTAGCAAGTTTTTGCTCCTGCAGTTCATCAGATATTGCATTGCGTCAACAACGCAAATCAAGGTCCTTCCCTTCACTATAAATCGCTGTAGATAAAATCGTCAATTTATCTGATTGATGAATTTGTACATTTTTAGGGGTTCAGCATTCCCATATTCTCCGAGCGTAGATTATGTTAAAGCGAGTGGAGAGGAGCTCCTTGGTACGAACCCTGTAGACGCTTCTTTGAAATGAGGACAGACGTTTCCGTGAAGCGCAGAGCTGAATGCGCGCAGGTTAACCGCAATACTTTCCGCAGCCGAAGTACTAATCTCTGCAGCGACTGCGAAGAGGCGCGGTCAGAGGCGTTCAAAGGTTGATGCATGTTGAATATATGCTTTCTTATTTTTCGGGAACCTGCTGGTGAAGTAACCTTTTACCAGACACAAAAAATGGCTACAATCATAATCATCTCACCCCCTCGACCATAGTATTTGGCAGAAAAATGGATGATTAACATTTCGGATTTAAGACCAAAAAAGCTACGCAAGTACATAATAATAGGTAAGTCAAAGTAAATTGTTACTTATGTTTTATTTAGTAATTATTTACGATCATGGTTGTTCTTATGGTTATTGTAAAAAATTATGTCACTGAATGCGTCATAACTTTACTGTATTCATTGTAGAAACACGGATTTCGTTCGTCCTTATACGTTTATAATGTTGTTTATAATGTGATATGCAGAGTATTAAGACTGATGATGTACAAACTGTACAAACACAGTTCCGTAATTAAGCCTCAGTTCGGGTTATCGATCAGCTTCTTCGTTTATACGAATTTTAGAAAGTGAGCTGATACCGCAATAGTACATAGTCTCACCCTATAGTGAGAAGGATTCTTTTAAAATGAATCTCCTCCCGTGCACCACACAGTGCCACTATCCAGACAGGGTTACTCTGAAAGAGGTCTGTGAAATGCATAGGCTATTAGGTGTAATATGGATGGAATAGGTGAAGCGGTTATGATTGGGTAACTGTGTTTGAGGAGCATTTCGTTTGCAATCAGGGTAGTTTTAGGTGTTACTCATAAGTACCTGGCGCCGTTATGTTTTGTAAGCTTCCAATCCGATGTATTGTAAAATGTTGCATTCTTTCACTTTCAGTGGAGAGATGTTTTGCAAAATGAGTGATCTGCACCATGCATTCTAGCGAGCTGCTCGCCGGCTCATGTGCAGGAAGCTTGTGGGGCAGGTGACAGATTAAATATCAAAAGCTTGGTAAAACGAGGTGGTGAATTTCTTTGATATCTGCAAATTCTTTACTGGATGCGCGAAGTAACGTATCGCTGACTCCACCACGTTATGACATGACCGTTTCAGTGTGTAATAATAATTATTGAATAAAACTCCTGTTCCACAAGAGGAATCTGGCATTTTTTTTGTTATACGCCTATTTGTTCTGGGTATGTGTACATATGAGGCAGGTCTCTGCTGACTGTACAGTTCATGTACGGAACAAATGCTTTATCCATAGATATAATTCATACATTAAAAAATGTAAATATAAAAATCACTAATCAGAACATAACAATGTATGAAGGCTTATCCCAGTAAATACTATTTTACATTTTGCATGCTACATATTATACACATTTTTGCCATATTTTGAAGGGCCATATATATGAAATTACAAACTGGACATGATTGTTGCCATTATGCTTTGAGTCGATACATTTTAATTATAGATGCAATGAGTAAGCAGGAAAGTTCTTGCCATTACTTTGTGAAGTAACAGTGTGAAAATGGCGTGGTGGTTACTGAGCAGTCAAGGCACCAGTACCAGTGGATATATGCTACGTGTGTTAATCACTCATTCAAAACAACAAAAGTCACCTGACTTTTTGAACAAAATACTGACAAGGCAAAGGCTCTCTGATTATTCCAGAATGTTCACATCCACCTTCCAGACCCAGATCCAGTGCCGGGTTATGGGGGGTCTGGACTCTGTATCAGGAGGCACAGGGCAGAAGACAGGGACACCCCCTTTGGGGTGCGGACTATCTATAAAGGTGTGGGAACACTGATCCAAGCA
>JAODKE010000085.1:1293918-1319085 GCA_026779605.1 Mormyrus hasselquistii
ACAGCGAGGTACATAGAGCAGTGTTTCTGAAACCAGCACTCGGGGACCCACAGACAGTCCAGGTTTTTGCTCCCTCCGAATTCCTGAGGACTGGTTTGAGAACCGCTGACGTAGAGCACAGACAGAAAGAGACAAAGTGCAATGGCAGTATATGTAAAGGTAGTGCAGACATTAAAAAGTACACAGTACAGAAATAGTATATCTTGAAAAACAGAATATCATGGAAATAAAAAAAAAGTCTGTCTGCAGAGATAGATGTGTAATAAAAATTTAATTAAGTTTTAATTAACATTAAAATTAGAGCACTGATCATTTACTATTGCAAAGGTGGGATGTTATGGCTGGGGGTGTAGCGTAGCATCATCCATCGAGCCCCTAGCAGCAATCCACATGAACACGGGGTGAGCGTGTGAACTCCACAAAGAAATCACCTGGGAGGAACTACACAGCCAGCATATAATCCCCTGGTACTTAGATCTTGTCTCCTCTGTGTCATGTGACAGTTGTATAAAACACAGTGACCTGACTAGTCACTGGTCAGACTCGTTCTTCTTCATATGGGAAGTCAGTAGTTTCCTCTTGAAAAAGAAATATCAAATTATAATGAACTTCCTACATTTTTTACATTCTGTCTACATCAATAGTATGTAAATTATTACATATTTTAATGTACAATGTGGGGTTATATTATAACACACTAATTTCATTACCATGTCTATTATACTATTACGAATTGCAAAAATTTCACTGACGTAACAGCTGACCTACTCAACGTATCAGACCCTGCTCGTCCGATCCTCCTGTGTGCCACGGCCCCTCATTAACACCTTGTGAAATCCCGCTTGTTATCAGCTGTCTCTTGTTATTTCCATTAAGTCTTGTTTATCTCAGTCCGCGTTCGAGTTGGTTCCCCCAGTCCTGTCATTGACGTCCTTCACTGTTGATGTTTCCCGTGTTCTTTGTTTTTCACCTGAATAAACCACAAGTTTCCCCATATCCTGGACTCCCATGCTTCCCTGCTCGACATGTCCGCAGTTGGTCATGACACAACGGACTTTGCGATCTATTAATATAATCCTTTTGTTGCACATCGCAGGCTAACGTGTGACTGCGTTAGCGTTCTGTGTTTGGGACCAGGCAGGTGATTCAGGCTAGATTCTGGGCCCAGCAGAGTGATTTCACTTTTCAGCCCTTAACCCCAGTTACTCCACAGAATAGCTGACGCTGCTCTATCACTTGTGGGCCACTTGCGATAAAAGTGTCTGATATTTAAGTAAATGTATAATACTGTTAACTTTCAGCTGTAGACTTTGGACACAAAATGATCATGAACCTTGTTCCTGTTATTCATCATGTCTGACTTTTAGACTCAAGAATTCTTGATTGTCAGCTCATCCATCACAGTGCACTGAAAATGATAAATACAAATACAGAAAATAACATCTTCATACCAAACCAAGGCCAAAATAAAACCCAAATATACCATGTTAGCTCACCATAGACCCCATTATGATATAATATTCTTAGTATTGCTTTAAAATGGTGGATATATGGAGACTCTCTGCAGTCAAAACAAAATCCGTAAAATCCCACATCAGAGATCCCTAATTATTTTTCCTAGAGAACTAAATTCCATCAACAGCATAAAGCCAAGGGCCATTGGCCCCAATATTGTTCTGTTACCAGTTTAAGTAAATAAAATTTGCGGGGAGGGGTGATGGGTGCTGATGACAATAAAACTGCTAACTAGGGGGTGGTGCTGACAGACAAATGTGCTTGGAGGAGCTGACTGTAGTACTTACCGTACACTGTGTGTGTGGGGGGGGAGTGCTTATGGCAATATTTGCTCAGTAGGGTGGGTGCTGATAATTAAATTTGCTGTTGGTGGGGGAGGGGGGGGGGGGTTAAAGCTGAATTTGGCCAACAGGCTGCCTGTGGAGGAACCCTGACGCCAGGGCCAGCCCATGGCATAGGCAATATAGGCAAATGCTAAAGGCACCATCCATCCAGGGGGCGCCACAAACGGAGGAAGAAAAAAAGAGTAACATTCCACTATCCTTAAAACTACTTGGTATTAATGTGTCTTAATATGAAAAGAACAAGCCCACATGAATTTACCTGCTTAGCAAAGCCTATTAGTGGTAGCAGGGCCGGTCGATCTTATAGGTTACATAGGCGGCCGCCTAGGGCGCCAACTTCTTAGACTTGCCAACCATTTTCCCTATGCCTGAGACGGGGGGCGCCGGCACTGATGCTTGCCTAGGGCGCCTCACCGGCTAGGACCATTACTGCCTGACGCACGCAGTACATTTAGTGGTTCACACTTGTTATGATTATTCATATTCATTGTTACGGCGTGACGCCGTGCCGGAGAACATAATTGACATATGAACACCCATGACATAACGGATATGCATAGACTGTTGTGACTGTTTCATATATATGCCATGTTTGTTCTTTTCGTGTGTTTGAAATTTGGTTTGGCATGCGTTTTTGTGTGCTACTGGGTGTTGAAGTGTTGGGAAGTTTATGGGTAACTTGCTACTTTCGCATAGTGTAAGGTAAAAGAGGTGATTGTGATTTTGGAAACTTTTTAAATGATGTTTAGCCAGCGAGGGTACTAACCTGGGGAGGGGGGTTGAGTGGTTTCACTGGCAAATAGGAAGAAGTGGAGTGGCACCCCTATTTCACATGGTTTGCTCTGGGTAGCTACCATTGCATAATTTAGCCACAGGGGGGGAAATAATGGACTATGGAAATGTTATTTAATTGTATAAATTCTGTGTGTCTTTTGATGTCAGGGGTGGTGATAATGTGTGTTTTGTATGTGAAGGTTTTAATGTAATGCATACATTTATATCTTTGGAGCTTGTAATGCTTATTTGATTGAAGCTGTGATGGTATAGTCGGAGGCCTATTTCTAAGGCCTGAATGAGAGTGACAGTGTTTTTTTTTCTTTTTGCATGGCAGGCTGTGAGAGAATGAGCATACATGTCTGTGAGCTGTTGGGCCAAATATATTTGGTGTAGCCAATTTTGGTTTTCAGTAATTCTGCTTAATTGGTGGCTAACAGCACATAGGTTTTGTTTTGTTCTTGAAAAGTTTTTTTTCTTTATTTTATTAGAATTAGTGTTCACTGTAAATATTGGGCACTGTGGCCTGCTGAATAAAGAAAACGATTTTTGGGCCCTAGTTTCTTCTTGCTGCCTACGCCGCTGTTCATCCTAACGTTCATAGTTTTGCATTTAGTCCTGTCAGTTGAGGTGGTGGACGGTTACATGGGGGAGGATTTCCACCTGCCCCGTGTCGGCCGTCCCAGCAATACAGCACAATTAAGTGTTGGTTACATTTGTTCAGTGTAAAGTAATATGCTCACTGGTAAAGACTTGAACCAAAAACAGGGGGGACATTATCTTCATTTATTATTAATCCATTAACAGAACTCACCAATACTCTACAAAAAGCACAAACTATGAATTTACAATGGTAAAAGGAAGGTATCTAGTGTTTATTAAAAAAAATATATGTCTGGGAAGATTCAATAACTATTGAATCATGGGATAAAACATTCGCACACTAACCTTTGACTGGCAGGTTGGCTTCACATTTTCCTCTGTTATGTAACACAAATACAGTCCAGCATCAGAGCTGTTGGGATTAATAAGAAGCCCTAATAAGAATAAAATTTGATCAACTTTATTGATCCTGGGAGTAAATTACATTAAATATAAATTTAAACTCAACCGAACTTTCCAAACTGTCTAATATGTGCCATGTAAAATGTACTTAATAAAGCTGAACATTTTTACCATAGACATTGTCATGTCCTGATTGATGTTTGCTTCACTTGTATATCACTTTGCTTTTTGCTTCTATGACACTGTGGTAGCATCTGCTATCTTTTATGCTGTGGTCTGCTGGTGTGGTGAAATTTCAGAGAGGAACAGGGGGAAACTTAATAAACTGGTGAAGAGGGCCAGCTCTGTCCTGGGCTGTCCACTGAAATCCATCGAGCAGGTTGGGGAAGAGAGGATGCTGTCTAAGCTGATCCATTATGGACAACACCCCCCACCCTCTGCATGAGACTGTACGAGCCCTGAGGAGCTCGTTCAGCAATAGACTTCTACACCCACAGTGTAGGAAAGAGCGATACCACAGGTCATTCATACCCACAGCTGTCAGACTTTATAACACAGCTTAGCGTGTGTATTTTTACTCATATACTAACTGACATTTTATATGTCTTTAACTACCAAGATCATTCACACTCCACCTCACCCCCACACTTGTGTACATATCTCTGTATATTTTGTTCATATCTCTGTACATCTTTATTTATTTCTAAAACTTTTGTTGTGTATATAGACAACTGACCTTCCTGCTCTTGTTGTTCTACTTTTCTTTTGTATAAGAGCTCTGTAACACCTAAATTTCTCATTCGTGGGATAATAAAGGTTTATTCTATTATATTCTAAAAAAGTAAAGAAATATGCAGTTTTGCATTTCAGACATCTAATTGCAAGTCAGTTGAATCTATTCAAATCAAGTGTTTGGAGCATGTTCTGAAGGTCGGACACCTGATGTGACAGTACCGTGCTGCCACTTAAATTGTGTCACTGCTTGGTTCGTTGTAATATGTGTAATATGTTGTGGTTTTTGCCATTTTCAGTTTTGCAGCCCACAACCGCATACTTATACCTACCTGGCAGGGGAGATACCATGATGACGAAGGTGGTTCACCCAGGGCGAGGCCCAGCCATTGCACTGCGGCTGTGCTGACCCCTGCGAATTCCCCAAATGTGGGAATCTCGACTGCATAATTTCTGGTAGTGCGGGACCGCATTCGTGCTCTCCCCTGATTTTTTTCGAGGGCAGCAAGTGGCTCAGTGAGTTAAGCCTGTGTGCCTGTAATAATAAGGTCATAGGTTCAAACCCAGCCTCAGCATGTCTGTGGCTCCTTGAGCAAGGACCTTAACCCCCAGGTCCCTTGGCATTGAGGGAGATCAATAAAGTTCAACTATTAATATTATTGTTATTATTAACTCACCATAAACCACACAATCCCCAGGTCATCAGATCCTACCGCTCTCCTGTGTCGTGCGTCTCCTGTGTAAGACACTGTGTGCCAGCAGGTTTGCAACTAACCGCATACAAGTAAGCACAGGTTTTGCAAGTAATGATAACGTTAAAAAATATGCCTGCTTGGTTTTGCTGCATCTTCTGCTTTATTTTTTTAATAGTCATAATAATTTTGCATGACTACCCTTAAGAAGAGAGTTTTTAATTAGTGTAGTAATTTTGACATTGAAGTTTTGATATATAAGGTGAACTAGGAGGGTATGTTTCCCATGACATATCATATCATAGACACAGTTTATCTACTGCATTGTCCATAATGTTCGTATATGTAGTAAAGCACATTTTTTGGCTTTAATATTCTAACAAGTTCTGCACCATTACAAAACATATTAAAAAACCATATTTCCTCTGCTCTGACTGAAACTGTCAATTGCCATAAATATCTATTTTCATTCTCTTTGTAGCAAATCTGGATCATTTGTGACACAGCACAACACCGTAGACATTAATGCACGAGGCTGCATTTCACAACAAATGACAGTATTGACTCCTCGTGGAGCATTTTTCAGTCCTTACACAATGCTGCCACCTGCTGGCGGCAGGAAAGATACACAAAGATAGCAGGATAAACAGTGAACGAGGCTTCACTTTATTGAATGGACTACATCGCAGGAATCAAGCCATGTTCAGCCCCTGGATAGAGGGGGTGGTGAGCAAGCTATCATTTACTGCAGCCCTAAAGTAGACTATAGGCATCATATTTTCATGGGACAAGGAGGGATGGTGGGAAAAAGACACCATTTTTCTTTTTGGGTGGAGTTTAACATCCATATCGTCTCAACTAGCTGTGATGGGGAACAGATTGCTGTTACACTGGAGAATAAACCATTATAGCCCATTAAACCATTATAACACACGTGTCCACTACGGAACACTGGACATTCAGTTTTCTTCTGCTCCTTTTCGTAAGATGATTAACTTTATTAATCCCACAGAGGTAAATTTCGGGGACGACTCCTCCACTTGACTTTATAATCTAACTTTCATCTCCCCGGGGCCAGAGGTAGCCGAGGCACCATCAGTTTCAGAATCCAACATGCCGCTTGCCGTCCCTGCAGCCGGAACGGAACGTCGTGCCTGTGTGTCTGAAGGGATGGAGGAAAGGCAGGAATGAAATGCAGAGAAACTGGACAAACTTGGGCGTCAGGATGTCAGCCGTGCCTCCTGATCGCGGGGCCACATTCCTGTTTAAGCGACGACAAGATTAGAACCTTTAAAACTTGAAATAGAGGAACAACTAGTTGCACCTCTAAAGTCAACAGATGTGGTCTTTCACATCCTGTTTACATACTAAAAATTGTGTGAGAAGAGAGTTTGGTATAGAATAGAGTTTTGGTAAATGCAAGCTGGTTCTGAATTCCTGGGGCGTTCCAAAACCCTTAGTTGCACCCCCTTGTCTAGTCAGAAGTACCTTTTGTGGAAGTGAAAATCACCTTTGGTGATACCCATGCATCACATGGCATAGAAGCTACAGGTGGAGCATGGTAAGTCATCAAGGATGCAAGTGTGTCCCAATACTGCTTTTTGTCCATTCTATCTTCCTCCCTCACTCACTCATTCCTTCCCTCATCAGTTTTATGGACTGTCAATTTTAGGCAGCGAGTCATCGAGGGAGGTAGCAAAGGAACCGTCAATGAAACAGTTTTGCGATGCAGCCAGGTGAGCTGTTGACCCCCCAAAATAGAAATTTCCTCGAGAGCTAATTGGGAGCCAGTGTTGTGCTTTTAACTGCCCCCCTGCCACAAATTACCTTCCCTGACATCATCGCTACAGCGAATAGTGAAAATTCACTGACTTCTGATGCCTTTTGGTGTTTGGATCGATGTCATCATTTCCAGATGTGACGGTGCCCAGTGTGAAGCTAATTTCCACATTATACGTATGACAAGAAGACAGAATAGAATAAATATTGAAGGAGAATGAATTCAACAGTCTCAAAAATATTAGATAGATATACAGACAGACAGACCGTATTAATCCCCGGGATGGACGCGATACGCTGTATTTGCACAAACAAGCTTATCGAGAAGAAAAGCATCACTGTCGCGCTTGAATTAAAAACTGTAAAACATTTGCAACGTTTTACAGGCGGTTAATTATGGAAGTAAATCTGTGTCATCAAAATTTGAATTTTATATGCTACTGAAATTCTAACAGTGAATATTTATGCATTAGAAATATGCATCGGAAATTCGATGGTCAGAATTCACATGCAAAAATACGAGGTCAAAAATACAAAGACAACATTTCAAAGTTGCTCAAAATTTTATACATAAAACATGTACATACGTTAAAATCTACCTGGTAAAAAGTTGTCTTTGTATTTTTAACCTCGCATTTTTGCATGTGAATTCGGACCATCTAACTTCCGATGCATATTTCCTATGAATAAATATTCAATGTTAGAATTTCAGTGCCATGTAAAATTCAAATTGTGATGACACAGATTTACTTCCATGGGTATTCATCTTGAGGTTTTATTATAAAATACCATAATAAACCAGTAGGTTTGCGGTAAAATGAAGTTACAGCAAGCGGTCGCTTCCGCTGCGCAGCAGCTACGAAGCGACATGGCCTTCAAAAAGAGCGATGACGTCAGTGGGGGCAATCCGTGGCAAATGGGGCAGTTTGCATCTGAATCTCCCAATTTAGCGCCGATGTCTGTGGACAATTATCAGCAAGGTTTTCGCTATAGCGCCTTCCAGAAGGAGCTGGTCAAGCGACAAGCACCTATTCCGGAGTAGGGACCTTTAAAGGGTTCAGGAACCACCTTCACGGAACTACAATCGGGGCGGGTTCCTGTTATGGGAGGGCGACAGAAGTTCCTAAAAAGGTTCTGGTTCCTAAAAAAAGCTCCTGCGGTGGGAAAGGCCCTATTAATATTGAAAAGAGAATATAAAAATAGTGTTTCCCAGGCGGTTTTTTGATCGTCGTATATCTTATCATCCTTTTTAAATCGTTAAACCAGTCGTTATTAAAATGAAGTAGGCTACTGCACAAAGCTCACATACCATTGATTATCAAACGCCTAAACCCCGTGCGCATGAACGCATTTTGAATAAAGCGTTTTAAGGCATTCCGGTAAACGGAGACACACCGGTGCCAAAGCTGCACTTGGCTTTGTCTGTTCTGCGCGGCGCCGCGGCGCATCGCTCCTTCGGATCCGACGGCTCCTTCTTGGAAAGGAAGCTTGCGATCTTCCTGGCCACGTAGGAGCCGGCTGGGAAAGTCAGGGCCGAAGGTGCAGTTAATCACATTACGTTTATTCATTTCCACGGAAGTATACGTTTAGACATAAAAGTAATCTATATAGTACAAGGCGGAAGTTAAAGAAAAAGAAGTACTGTGCGTTACCATTGATTAATAGTCACACCATTTCTGTCTTCGGGATGGACACTTTACCGATGCGGAACAACGTTCACCTTTCCTTTTTGGTTTTACAGTACAGAGCTTTTTACTTGGAAACATGCTCGATAAGTATTACGTAGAACAAGGAAGGCGGAGCGTCTGCTGTAAGTCTGGCGATGACAGTGTTGCAGTTGCGTTGCAGCTGCGCTGTTCCCGAGGTCTTCGTTAAACTAGACTACAGCAGCGGACACGGCTAAGAATGGATATTCTGGATGCTCAAAAATCACCGGACGACTCAGTGTGATGGTGGTTCGTGTCAATGCACCTTCTGACAGGTACCTAAAACGAACCCTGACCTAAGCAGTGTCACTTTTGAACTGTCCACCAAATCACAACGTGGGTGGGCCGACAGAAAATCAAGTGGAATAGTCCCACAGCAGTTTGGTGGCGTGGCAAGGTGGTCACTAGCTAAACACTAAAAACATGATTGATGCCTGAACATTATTGACCCGGAAGTACCTATGAACAGATTATATGACAACAGAACCCAACGCTGGTTCGTAAAATCAACCATTAGAAATTGCCTTTCAATTTGCACCTAATTGAATTAGCAGATGGGTTGACATATCTAGATAATAGCATTGATATAGTAATTAAGACTGAGGTTCACCAGGGGGGTGTTCCACAAAGCAGAATTTTCCAGTTAGCTGGATAACTTAAGCCAACTGTGAAAACTGTCCAACGGGAAGAGCGGTGACATTATTAATGGACAGCCCTTACATCTGGCTTAAGTTAATGAAAATGAAAAATAAGATGAAAAAATTAATGATGAATATTACTTTCTGGAACACCCCCCAAGAGTACCAATGCTGAGCTCTGGTCAAGTACCATGTTGTGATGCTATTTTCATTGTATTTTTCATTATTTTCATCTCAAAGAGAGCATTATCAGCCAAAGAGAAAAGGGGGCTCATGTATCCTACGCCTTGACTCCAGACGTGCTGGCACAATTCACTGTCACACTGCAGATAAAGGCCTGTGGCTGCTCAAAAAGCATCTCCATTATCTCCAACAATTGAAATTACACTTACCCTGAAGGACCGGCTTATATCTAAAGGGACTAATTGAATGCAGTTGGACTAGATTTCTAATCTGATCCATGTACAGTTCCTCTTTTTCTTACCTCATAAGTATTTGTAGGCAAATCCTAGTAAGGAGCTTCACACCATTAACGTGTCTAATGGTGTCTGTCAGGGTCGTCCCTCCGGTTTCTTCACCTCTCAATATCTGCTGGGCAACTCGAGCAGCAGGAAATTAACACTGACCTGCAGCTAGGTGATTGTTCACTTGTACAGTGCCAGGCTGGTCTGCTCCATTTTCCAGAGACTATACTATACTATAATTCTTACCCTGGCTGCCTGCTTCACTGTACCTTTTTTATTTGATGTCACAAGAAACCCATGAGCTGTAGATTAAGGAAGCTGGTTTCAGTGGTTTGTCACTAATCTTATACAAGTATACAAATACACATACAGGGTACATGTGCCCTGATAGATATATACACATACAGGGTACATATGCTCAAATAGGTATCGTTTTGCATCACTACTATTAAAAAGGTTACAGCAGACCACATCAACATAGATAAAGGCAATAAAACTGTGTTACTACATCGACTAATTGAAGAGGAAAAGATTGATTAATTGGGAGGGTGAGTCAAGTCCCGCAGGCGTTCCACAAAGCAAGATTTCTTGCTTAGCCAGATAGCCTGTTGATTTTAAGGTAGTCTGGGCTAAATGTAAGTGAATGAAGATAAAGTCCAATTACTCCACACTACCTTAAATCCGACAAATTATCCCGCTAAGCAGGGAATCCCGATTTGTGGAACATCCTCCGGTCACTTCAATTCTACATCCTGTGGTCCGTGTGGCTCTGTCTCCCACTGAATGGCTAAGCGGCAGCCCTCAAAAGTACAGCTCAAGGTCACCTGTGACAGCTGCATGCAGGTCAGTGTTGTAGCTTCAGGGTGATGTTAAGCAGCAGCTCGTTATTGGTACTGGGTTATTGTTTTTGCAAATTAAGACAGTAACAAAGACGTTCACTCTCCATACCTACAAGGTCATAGGGGTTTGGAATCTATGGGCACAAGGCTGGGGCCCCTGGAGGGTGGTCCTAGTAGCCCATCACAGGGCACACACACATTCACATTTTGCTGACCCCACCTTGGTATGATTTTTGACCTGGGGGAGGTTGAATAAAACCCCATGATGATACTGAAAGAAGATACAAACTCCATATATGTACAGTCAGGGCAGATATTCAAACCCTGGTCCCAGAGAAGTAATGTAACAACGCTAACTATCACAACACCCTACAGCAGAATTTTCTGACAAGCAAATACTCAGGCAAAAGCCAAATAAAAAGAGTTAAAGATCCAGGTGAGAATGTACGGGTTCCAGATGCACAACTTTAAGTATGAAAGCGCTTTGACATATTAAGAAATATTTCACATCTTGTGAATTGGCGACACCTAGAAGAATAAGCTGCAGATTTCTTGCTACTCGTGACAAAATTGCCGGTTATATCCTGATAAAACTTAGCCTGACAAAGGAACACAAATTTTATCTAGTTAATCATCACAAAGAAAAATAATTAAGATAATAAGTGTTCATTATCTTGTCGGACAACAAGTAATTTGCGGGTTCGAATAATTGTCAAAATGCAAGTTGCATTACCAGTAATTACCGCTTGATGGAGATATTTGATCATATTCCATGCAGCGTCGTACAGCGGACAGGACGAGTTGTCATTGTGAGCAGGGACTGTCAACCTGTTAGTATGCGGACTAACGTGTCCCTGGCGGGACTCCTCTGAGGGGAAGAATGTGTATCTAACGTTTTTAAATACAACATTCGTTGTAGAAAAATTACATTTTGATCACACTGTCCGTCAGAATGGCACGTGATCAACTGAAATTGCAGAAATTGTTTTAAAACTAGGGTAATCCAGAATATTTCAAAATATCAACAAAAATCATTATCAATTTGACTTTTAGTTTTCTATGAGTCACGGATGAAACAGGTGAGGCGATGTATACATACTGATTTGTGTTCTAAAAGTCGATGCCAATGGGGTGGTGTCCCCCAGCGTCCACTTTATACTGCGTTTCCTCCATGGCTGACGGAGACCGAGACGCATTACCATACCCTTGAGACAAGTGGTCTGTCTGCGACTGGATTCTCATTTAACACTTAATTATAAACTAGGTATTAGCCCACGTTTGAAGGTTACGGCTGCGTTCTCTCGAGGATAGCCCTAGTAAAAAAGCCTTGTGTTTTATAATTGAATTATATTTCGCCGAATAAATAAAATAAAGTGGTGAGAATAAAATAATGAAAATATGTTTATGAATTAATTGCCTTGTAATTTAGACCTGCGCTGATACTGCATATGCTGCTGATTTAATTAATCACATGGCGAATGCGAAGTTTCATCCTATAGCTGTCAATGACCTGTTGTATACACCATCTTTTCTTACAGTCGCGCCTCGATCCCGACCAGGATTGAAGCTTGATGGAAGGGTTTTCACTAATAATAATATGACCTACAACCACAACACTAATCAATACAGGTTATGACATTAATAACTGCGGCCAAATAAGCATTTTATTCGTAAAAATCACTACTATTGGTCCTTATTTAATACCCAAACAACAGACCATAAAGATATTCCAAGAAGAGCCCATGTATCAGCATGCATTTTCATTTGCCACTTACTTCACTATTGGACAGAAGTTATTCAAAACTGTTCTACATAAGGCGCCAGCCATGTTGTGCTCCCACATACCCCATCACATTAATGGTGCTTTTCCACTGGTATACATGCAGGAACCACACTGCATCGCGAAGACAGACTATAGCTCCAGCCCGGTTCCAGCTGTCTTCAGCAGAAGGGTCGGTTCGGTAAAGCCGTCGTGTTTACCGACGTAACACCGGAAATAAAGATAATGTCATTAACTAATCGGTTGCACGGTAATTATCAAGGCTGATGGATTGAATCTCACTTCGGCTCTATGTAGGTGTGGAGTTTGCCTGTATCCCCTGTGTGTAGTGAGGCTCTCATCCCGGATGTCCAGTTTAATTCCTCCGGCAGGCCAAAAGTCATTCAGTTTACGTTAATTGAGGACTTCTAATTGACGAGACAAAATGACTGCGAGTGTATTTGCTGTGTCCTGTATATTGCGCCTTTTCCTGTCTGGGTTAGACTTACAGTACAAACTGCAACACAAGTGGTTATAAAATGGCCGTCAATCACTAGAGTAGGCGTGACCTATCTTATCCATAAAACGCCGTTGTATATGCGGTTTTTGTTGCATCTCCATAATTATATTACTCAGGACTGATTGGCTAAAGAGTCCTTACACCTGGGTCTGAGGGGCTGACCTAAAGGTTATCGCAAAAAGCTGCATACGCACAGGTGTTATGCCGAAAAAGGCGTCCCTGCCGTAGAATGGATGCCGGTGTTCTGACGAGTTGAGCTTTTAGGGGGGGTTTTGGGGGGGGTTAGGGTTATGGTCATAGGGGTGTTTTGGGGCTTAGGGTTATGGTTTTAGGGGTTTTTGGGGGGTTATGGTTTAGGGGTGTTTTAGGGTTTTTCGGGGATTAGGGTTAGGGCTATCGATTTGCACTGCGGTAGCCTAACTCGACAAAGTAGCTCAACTCGTTTCAGAACAGCTACCAATTGGTCATTTAGAGACAGGCATGTATTCTATGACAGGGATGCCTTTTTCGGCATAACACCGGCCTTTTGCGGATAAGATTGGCCACCCGTGTAGAAAAAATGTTCTGCCATATGCCTATGAAGTGGTATGGAGACGAAAGTAATTATCTTTAAGTTGTTCTTCGGAAATTTGGAACAAGACTCGTGCAATAAATTTAAGCAGTTCTCCGAGGTTTTATGGGGAACTGCTGTTTCAAGACCCTGTCCAAACAACGGCAAGAATGCTCTGAGTGAGCTATGGCATTTCAGAGTGCCGCAGAAGACGGGTACGTTTGTTCGCCGACCCGGAATGAAGAGCTGTTACTCCGTTTTGAAGCCCTCCGTAGAGATTATGAAGGGAATGGCATCAAGTTACAATAATGCCGTGTAGATAATGGCAATATGCAGTGGCGGTCGAAACCCATGTGGCTCCCTAGACAAGCTTCACCACCTATTTTTTCTCTGTATTGAATATAAGGGCGGGGGGGGGTTCGCTAAATTGGAGCCCTTGTCGCCTAAGAACTTAGCCGACACTGACACAAAAGCGTCAGGGAGACGTAATGGTTTCAAATTCAAGAAAACAAAATCTCCATACAGTGAAAACTTTGGGGTATATCTGAGAATTTATGAAAAGCTGTGCTTTGCATGCAATATCTCGCAGCAAACAGAATTACTGCGATTCACGAACGAAATGACTCATCGGATCCGCTTGTCTGGGAAGAAAATTATAACATCTGCCATTAGGCGGCGCTCTTGTCACTCAGAAGAAAATATTTGGCGCAAAACAAGGTGCCGTGGGGGAGCGAGGCCACGACAAACAAGCCTCGGTCGGGAAGAACTGATGATAAGCGTGGAATGCTATTCTAGCGCAGGTCCAGGCCCCTAAGAGGATTGACCTTGATGGTCAAGTCCTTTACACGTCCCTTTTGAAACGTTTTTTATTATTATTTTTGGCAAAAGGGCGACCCGGGTTCCACACTGCTCTTCGTATTTCAGGGACGTAAAACTGAGTTCCTTTGCCATTTGCAACGCAAGGGTGGTTATAGAGGCTGGGTGGGTACCCTCTAATCTTATACTCCAATAACGTAACGACGTTTCCGGGACAGATAAATACCGTTGTGCTCTTATTTCGTGGTGCTCCCTTTACATTAAAAATATATTTTATAACGAAAATATTTAGGTGTTTTTTCCCCTCAAATTAAATAGTGTTTTTAATCAAATTAATAATGCTTCCATCTAACCGGTTTACGTTCTTGATTCTGTGAATTTGAAGTTCCTAAAAGCGCATATGACGGGTGGATTTTCAAATAATCTAGGCAAAGTTCCTCGTGATGCCTTTAAATCGTGGTACATGTGACCTAATACAATGTGGGCAGTGGTGTTTCACACACTTGTAATTGAAAGATTGTTGGTTCGAATCCCTGACCACCAAGACACCACTTAGGTACCCAGAGCAAGGTACCACCTATAAGCACTGCTCCCCAGGGTCTGAATTACCTGCCCTCTGCTATGTCACATTGTCACATATGGGTTAAATGCAGAGGACACATTTCGTTGTCGTGCAGTGTGGTGTGTCAACACTGATCACTTAATTAAAATGAATTTCGATGCATTCGCACTCCTTGCGAACCAGGGGCCCACTTGTCTAATTTAAGGTAGTCTGGGCAAAATGTAAGTGAACGAATATGAAGTCCATTTGAATAGTGGTACCTTAAATCCGATGTTACCCCGATAAGCCAGTAACCCCGCTTCGTAGTACAGGCCACAGACGGATTCGCTCCCCCACATGTAACACTTTCTTCAACTGCAGTTCTTTAAATAAGATTCTTGTTACTAGAAGGTGACAGCTACTACGTCTTAGGTTTTTTTTATTTTAAAAAGATTAAATAAATAAAATGGACAACGTCGGGGATGAAACGGAAGTATTCTCTTATAATTTTATTATATCAATGTGTTCGACTTCCTGGATATTTATGATGTGGTGAAGAAACTGATTTGTGAAAATATACTAATTATTTTTGTGCACACTATTGTTAGTCAGCTGAAATTTATTTAGTAGTATGTTAATCATATTTTTGCTGACTCCGTCTCTTGATGGACGTCGTTTCAACTTCACGACACTTATAAGAGTATCTTCCATAATGAAAATCTATAGCCCCCTTGAAGTGTAATTGAAACAGACATAGAGATACGCAGCGCACCATCTATCTGTTTACGTGGGATATGCCGATAAGATTCAACAAGCATATATAGTTCTGTCTCACCCAGCGTCAAACCTGCCACGTGTCTCTGCGCTCAGTGCTTCTTGTGTTGAGTCTAATTCGTTTGCAAATTAAAGATAGGTTAATTAAGTCATATTGTATTTTTTATCGAAACGTTTACTGCTTTTTTGTTTTAAAATGCATTTTCAGTGGTCCTGGGAACATGTTCAGCAGAAAACTATAGGTTCAACCTATTACTTTTCTCTTAACTATCCATGTTGGTTGGCATTTGTACATTCTGTACGCTCACACACATTCTGTACAGGCGAGCGAGCGCGCCTGCTTCTCTGCTGGAGCGAAAGCGTCGCGCGAATGATGGATCGTACCTGCCGGTGGTGATTTCGTGTTGATTGCACATTATCACTGGCAGGTTGGGATCTCGCGTTGATAGACGGCTTATGCGGGTGTTTTTTCTCTTTTAGGGAAATGCGCCTCCTGCCCCCGCCCATGGCACTAAACACAATATGGGTCGGGGGGGGTTCGGGTGCAGGTCGTCAAGTGTCAAGACAGATTAACCACTGAACTACCAAATCCCAATACCATGTGTTTTTTTTTTCGTTCTTTCACAGTCTTATTATTTGGTGAGGAGGAGATGTGGGTTCAACAATCCTTGGGGTGCTAGGGCAAGTATTGTGCTTTGTTATTGTTAATATCTAAGGCTTGGGTTACTGAAGGTTTTGTGAAAGTGCTCAGAAAAATTGAATTGGTTTGACCCCAGCAAGTTTAGGAACGGGAGGCTGTTCTCCTCTCTGTAATTTCTCGTCTTGTTTATGAGAAATACAGCAGTGTTACTGATAGTGTAGCCTCTGTAATACCTTATTTTAATAACAAAAACGTCCGCTCTATCGGAGTTTCAGCAAAGTGTTAAGTCATTTCGTGTCATTTAGGAAAAGAGGAAATTCTGGTTTCTCCTCGCATTCTTGCATCTCCTCGGGTACGGAAAAAGGTGAGCAAATTTACAACTGGGGGTCGTGAGAATATTTCACGAGGTAACGATTCGGTCTAAAGTGATTACCCTTAAACTCCTGAAGAGGTATGCGACGGCACACAGGTGGCCTAGTGGAGTACATATATACAAAAGAGGCCCGTGCGTACATGTGAAATGCATCGATTTTAATGGTTAAATAACACAAATAACACTCTCGCCACCCGAAACTGATAAAGTGATGTAAAAAAACAACCTATACACATATAGTATGTATTTATATCAATATTGACATACTACACGAACGTATAACACCATCTTATGTAGGTATAAAAACCCTCAGTCATCTATGTCTACGCTTCACATAGTCTACTGATTTATCAAATGCCAGGTCGGTTATGACTTAAACGGCATTATTGATAAATTAAATGTCATGTGACCAAATGCAGAAAAATCCTTAACAGAAAAGCAAATGCCCCTCGAACTAGCTGCTCTAAAAAACCGGAGTATGCTGCTGTTCTATAGACGTCGATAGGGTAGTGAATCAACAGAGAGCCGTTATCGATGGTCGAAGGGTTCGGGAGGCCGCATGCATGTGGCAACCAAGTCATGATTAATGCGATCTGTATGAATGGTGAGTCCGGAAAACAAACACGGACCCAGCGCTTAATGGGAACCCAAAGCCAACGCTCCTTAAACGTTTTATAAACGTTGCAGATAAAATAAACTACGCGAACTGCAAAAATCTATCAGGAGAAAATGGCAGTGCCGAGAAAAACAAAATGGTGATTTCCAGGAACTACGAGGAATAACATGTCGATATTCGGTTTGCAGTTGTATTAAACATTACAAGTGACAGGGAGTGACATGAATGAATTGGTGTAGCTCAGACTGTACCGAGGAAATATTGTTTGGCTGAACCTACAGTCTGGTTATCCGGCTGGAAAATGTTAATTTTTAGATGTAAGCCTAAACCCGTTGTCTTTTTCTATTCATTCACAAAACGTACTGCAAGTAGGATTTCCTATTTTGGATTTCTTATCAAAAATAGATGTAACTAGTATCATGATTATACGCTACAACTATACAAAAACAAAGGTTTTAATGTTGTAGAATTGTTTTTATTTATTTTAATAGGCATTAGGTGTCTACAAAACCAAAGTGAAAGCAAATGAGAAACGAAATGGTGATTTTGGTTGAGAGGCTGACTTACAATAGACTTTGCATAACAATCTTGTTTCATGTGTAAAATATATAAAAACATAATGCCGAAAATGGGTATCTCTTAGTGCATGTTAGTTTTAATTCCAGGAAACGAGAAACTGAATGTTTCTTTGGAAAAAGAAACCAATCGCGAAATGATGCGCATTTGAATGAGTCCTGTCTTTGTATATCGTCACCAATACAAATTTTAGTAATAACACACACACACTATTACATATATGTGTGTGTGTGTGTGTGTGGCTGCACATTCTTCGGTTTCTCCAGTCCATGTTTTGCACTTTCGGTAGCACGGCACTGGGCTTGAGCGATCCATCGAAAATCAGAGGTTAAAGGAAATTATTGTAACTGTGCAACTGTTAAAGTTTCAGTGGTCGGTTTAGATTTTTAACAACTTTTTTTTCCTTAGTGGTTCGGTGACGGTATGCATATATTACTTGTAGGCCCCACAGTCTATGGCTGAAGTAACCACATTCACTCACATTATAAGGGACGATTAATCTTCAGTGGTTACCCTAAAGCCATTATGTAAGGTGGCGTAACTGTGGACACGTCGTGGTTTAGCTTACGAATGACGTCACTAAAGGGGCTGACACTATGAGCTAAGAAGTATTAAATCACGTGATTTCCATAAGGGCGAATAGTCATACTGAAATAGTGGCTATAGCGGAATATAGGGTCATATTATAGACCCTGGTTGAAATACCTGGGAACCAAGCAAAGAAAATGTCTCAAAGCCACCTGTATCTCCAATACTTGTGTGTTATTGCAACATGTGTATATAATCTAAGTAATTGAGAGTTAGGTTCTTAACCTTAATGGGCGAACTCTAAAGTGTTCTTTCAAAAAGTTCGAACATGGTTAGACAAAGGCCGTCTAATCTACTAAAAAAATTAAACTTTAGCCTGCTCATATTTTATTTCTCTCTCTCTCGTTTTAACCTTGCCACAGATTATTGTTTAGACGGCTCGCTTTGTGACTAGTCTGATCTGGTATTGCACAATTTTTTTGGCTGAAGTGAAAGGAAGACGCTCGTCGAACGCTCAGACAAGCGCCTTGCAGTGACTACGCTTACCCCAGCATCGAGAGCAGATTCGGCGTTTTTCGGAAACAGAGTCGTTAAGTGTGCGCTGGCATCAGTTTGTCCTTCCATCTCCTTGCCTGTGCCGGTAAACGGGATCATTCATATCTACTACCAGTCGTACATGTGTTGCGTTGCCCACTCGTATTTCAGTTTTACTAAGTAACGAAACCTAGAGCATCACGCCGAGCTACTTCAGCGAAAAGTCAGAAGCCGCCTTTCTGGCGACCGCAGCTTGTGCGTCTCGCTTGTCGGACTTGGCACCTGCACTTCGATGCCGGGCGTTGCTATGTTTTCTAGACACGCCAAATCAAGAGCGGTCGCCGAGCTCCTTCCGTGCTAAATTACAGCCGAGAGCGTTTCGAAACCTTTCGCGGCTCTTAAGCTGGTACATAAGATCATCCAGTTCGTCCACCCATTCTTACGTCTTACGTATTAAAACACTTGCCCTAATTAGGCTTATAAATAAGTGGTTTGAGCGATTGCAGCGTTTAACGAAGGAACTGTTTTAAATAATTGCTCAGTTAAGTAGATTGTTAGTTTTCCTTCTGTGTATACATGTTTAAGCTAAAATCCATACGTATGTTGGCGTCTTCACGCTATTGTTACTCTTAGCTGTCTTATTTATCTCGTCAGATAAGACGGGCTCCTAATATGTGTGTTTAGGGGGTTTTGGCCCTATAATTTTATATATACTCGATTCGGCTTATAACAGCCGCATTATAAACACCCCCATAATGCAGACACCGATGTGACTATATAATTCGTAGATTTATTTATTTTAGGCCTGTTACAAACTGGGTGATGTTGAACTAACGGTAACCTACGAGTAACGGCCGTCCACAGTTTTCACCGCCTCTCCATGCCGGCGTGCCCGTGGGCGTTCTATTATAATAATATGCTGATGAGGATTTAAAAAGCAGTAATGGTGCGCGGCTTACCCTCTCTTGGCCGCTCGATGGGGGGGAAAGATCGGTTTAGAGAAGCTCGCTTTAGCATCTGTAAGGTTCAAACAGGTCAGTGGACGTGAATACAACGCCAAAACCGATTTCGTCTGATTATGACGACGATGCGGAGGACCAAAGGGATCTCTTCGTTTTTCACAGTAATTTAATTTTCAGGGTTGCTATTCCATGTTAATATTATTGTGTTATTGCGGACTGTTAACAAAGCAATTGTGCTTGATACGTGAGTAAAAATGATCTATAAGGTAGTCCCATAGTAAAATTATGATATTGTATAATATGTGGAAATTCAGCAGCGCAAAAAAAACACAATTTTTGCAAAGTCAGTTTTCATGGTGTGACCACAAAGACACCACACTTACTGCTGGTATTAATTGTTGGTCATCCGTGATAAACTAGGCGGCATAAGTCTATGGAAAATAAAACGTTAAACAAGACAAAAGAGGCACGTAAGATTTACATTCCAGCGACTGGACTTTATGTTGCCAATAGCCAACACGCAAAATCCCGTAAGTATGTCATCAAAACAGATAGTGTCTGCGTCATTTCTCGGTCGTAATTATTATTAATAATAGCAATAATAATCGTGGTAGTCGTCGCATTATTGTCACTGGTCACTAGCCTAGTAGGCAGTCTCATAACAGTAAATACGATGAGCGCTACTAGTGGTATTGCCGTCCTTCTCCTCCTAGGAAATCCTTCCCGCGCTATAAACGCCTCACATAGCGTTATGACCTTTGGGTCAGCTCCCGAGGGAGGAGGTGACGGGGGCGGGCTGCTTGTCAGACCGTACAGGCAATCCTATTACCGCCACGGTGTGCGTGATTGTCCTGCTTCCTGCCGCACGACACTGAGCGGTATTCTTGTATCGCTTGCTTATACGGCGAACGCTCCGCATAAAGCAGCGGATACCCGAAGCCTGAGAGGTAGATGCCTGTACAAGTATATCACGTAGACAGTTCCTTGTCGGGAACAAAGACGATATGGAATGATATCGGAAAAATACCAATACCAAAAGCCAGAATGTATATAAAGCATATCAGACAGTGACGCCTCGTTTTAAATGTTATTCCAATGCATGCTTTAAGAAAATGCCCATCTTCTCATATTTAACCTATTAAATAGTCTAAAATACACGAGTGTAACAGCATCATGTTTCGTCTCGGACGCGCCCGCTAACGAAACGTTATTGTAATATAATAGTTGCCGGTCGGCGAGACAAAGGGGACTCCTCTACGAAGCACTATAATGAGAAGTATTTCAAACATTAAATTTTAAAAAGAAGAGACGACACGCCACTTATCACCGGGGACAACGGTGAACGGGCCAGTTGGTACGCTTGGTCTGTCCCTCCCTCTCTTCCTCCCTCGCTCGCTCGCTCGACCCCCCCCTCTTGTTTTGTTTTACACGTCCGTCGAAGTGTGCTGGAGGTTTATGGTAATTGCGGTTCCCCCGACTGGCCTTCTGGGTAGAGTCTGTGAGTGGGGGCGACTCGCTCACTCGGCTCTCATTCTCCGCCGCACGCACGGAGACGGCAGCAGCTGGTGCCTCGTACTGCTCCGAGTAGCAGAGACGGAGAGAAAGGGAACTAAGGCAAAAAGGACGGAGACAGAGAAACAATATTTAAACACTGTTTAAAACAAACCACAAAGGAACCTAAGGAACAAAGATATTAAAAATGGACTTATTGAATTTGGTAAGCATTTACAAGAGAAGCGTATAACTATTCTCCCCGTTTTGACACGGCGTGTTCGGTCAGAGCTATAACCCAACATGGCGCGGTAAGGCATTACCAAGCTGCATTAATTGTTGAAGTCGAAGGATCGTCGACACCTGTACCCTTGTACAACACTCGCGCAAAGATCATCGCTGAAGGACCAAAGAATATATTGAATCTGGATATTAAGCCTGTCGCTTTAACTCTGAGGATGTCTATATACTACATCTTTTTTTGCAGTTTTTCCTCAACTGGAATAACACCGATACTTTGGATTGCTACAAAAGTATTCTCCTCATTACTTTCCGCGAAAGTGGTCATGAAAATCTAAACTACTTTTAATTTGCCTGTTCTAGGAGTCGTGTGCATCGAGGAACACTTGTCCCTATAGAAGGGCGACCTTAGTTTCTTATCGGATGTTTGGGCTTGTGAAATACCTAACAGGATCGTGTCTGGTTTGAACTACTCAAGACGGGAACTTGGAATAAAAAACCTGACGTTCAATAAATTATTGGATTCTACTCCGAAGTGACACTTATTTCTCTTGAGGTAAGCACGGTTTCTGTGTGTTTAAGATCAGAGCGATGTATGTGCATTTTTATGTCATTCTCACGCTGCACAGTTGTACTGATATCACTGAGCTGGACGGTTATATGAAGTTTTAATTGTGGATTTCCCAGTTACGTTCCCGTTTTACGTATCGGCAGGATTCCCACAGAGTACTCTCACAGAATCGTCCGATCTGATATGATGTCTCACACCACGTCGAAAATAACTTTTTTAAAATACAACATCCAATTCCCCGTTAAAAGGGTTTCGCAAAAGTTTTTTTTTCTTTAAAAACATGTCGTGGGTAGTGACATTCGGTTGATAAATGAGTCAGATTACACTCTAATGATTGCAATCAATTCACCCTGAGCTGGTAAAAACCTAACAGACAGTAATGACTAATTTCCAACGTCGCGACTCGGCTTTCGGGTTAGCGGACCCGTCTAACGCCGAGCGAGCGTCGGACCTGAATGGTGGCTACGTTACACTTTAAAAGGCTATTTGTGCGCTTTGGTTGTTACTGGTTTGCGCACTACTGATGTTACTGGTGCTAGTGCGTAAGAGCGACGGTCGGGAATATTTAACTGTCTCTAGTGAAGGGAGATTAAAAAAAAAGTCCCGGGGGGTTGGGGGGGGCGGGACGAGACACGAGGTGAAGGCTTCAGACCCGAGCCTCGCCCTGTTTACGGTGCGGTGTTTAAACGTGAATTTGCAGTTAGGCTCTGTTAAAGGACACCCCCGTGCTGCTTGTCTGCCTGTGCGTGTGGGAGGGGAGGAGAGCGCAGATCGTGAATCGCGGGGTAGGGTTCGAGAAACTGGCTGGGAAGAAGGACTGCGGCAAGAGATGCAATCGCTGAGCTGAGTTAAACGCTGACCCACCCCGTACTTCCCATAACACAGACACACAAACAGAACAACTCTTGCAGGTGTGACCTAAGAGGGGGTCCAAATTTATTGTGGATTTCCAAACATCCTGGTTTACCACCGTACCATACGAGATTATGGGGTGAATTATTTCTAATGATATCGAAACCGTATACCACCGCGCAATGTTCGAAGGATTTTCACCTTCGTCCACCTCGCAGCCTATGTCATATTTTCAATGACCTTTCGAGTTTCTTATGGTATTTGGTAGAGCGCTAACTACGAAATACTCGGATAGACGATTTCCCCAGTTTCAGTTGTCTTGCTTTACTTATCGTATGGAAACCCGCAAGGAGACAAAGACATCGCTTCGCTTAACTGAAAATGTGCTTGTGTTTCGTCTGAACAAAACATACATGCTTTAACGGCAGGTTTTCTAATACAAGGATAATGTTGATGTTTCAAAATTGAAAACATTAGACATGAGAAAGCTTGATAATGATTCACGGATCCACGGACTGAAAATGTACGCCGAAGTTCGGACTAAACAAAAAGACAAATACAAAACAAAAGATGTTAATTTATTGTGAATGCGTACTGGAAAACCCAGGTCCACCACAGGTTATACGGAATATTGTTGAACGAATACCTGTAATGTGGGTGCGCATTTTTATATATTCTGCATAATAGACCTGTAGTATAATTAAGTATTTTTCTTGAAAAGAACTCCACTGTAACTTTTCCAAATGAGTTTAGGGGCTAATATAGCTGATAGCTAATAATTGACAGCAATTGTGTTAATTTGGATTTGGACTATGTCCATTCGGCGTCTTTTGCCTGTGAAACAAAGCCAAGCCATTAAAATACAACTAAAATGCGAGAATATAAATATCTCCTGCTTACATATCCTGCTGCTTACTTATTATAGTCCGAATCATTAATTGCGATCCCACAGGAATCATGTGATTGACGTGTCCGATCGGCGAAAGGAACTTATGAATCCGAGGTTCTCCGTTTTGTCTTAGGCGGCGCAATGTCTTCGCGCTGGTAAAGCGAAGACCGTTAAATTAAAAAGAGTGAAAACGACTAAAAGAAAAGGCACATTTTCGTAATAGGCGTGTGAAGCTCTGCTATGTCGCTGTGGTTGGTACATTTTGATATTTAACTCCGCTTGGATTCTGCCTTAGACCGACTGCTTTGTGTTGAGGACAGCACAGGAGCTAGAACGATCGACTCTGCGTACAGCTCTTAAACAGGCTGTAGAAATGCCAACGTTTGTTTTATTTGCATGTGTCACAGAAGGGGATTGAGGGGCAAAGCGTACGTAAGCTGTTTATTGCAAGTGAAAACCTAAAGCGTCACAACCTGTCCTCATATCCACTTTATATGCACATTAATTATCGTTTTTACTGTCAAAGCGCAAGATACAAAAGAGTACTTGCAAATAAGTATATTTCGTGATATGTTTATTGGAGAGATGTGTGTTTGTTAGAGAGGTGTGTTAAAATCGTACAATGATCTCACCCCGCCCATTAGTTGTGTCCGGGTCTGTTTATTTTTAGCAAAGAGTTCTCAGTTGGAGCCTTTGTGCCGCCAGACGCGATCAGCCCAACGCGCACCATCGTGAAACACACAGTCTTGCCATCACGTTTCGGAGCTAAGAAAGGTTTACTTCCAGGCGTGTTTTATTGGTTTGAAATGTAGCTTCAAGCAAGCTTCCACAAATACATGTTCTAATTTTAATTGTCTCTGTGGTGGATCGCAAGTTTAGATCAACTCTGTATGCCAGCTTTCTTTTGTGGCGCCAGGTATCATTTTTCATTGCGCAGAAACCTCACAATTATATCACGAGCATTAACGCCGCTTATGTCATTATCAGCTTTTCCATTCGGATTCCGTGAACTGGGACGTTTACGCTTAGGTCGAGCACAAAAACAGATAAAGCTTCACGGCATATACAGATGGAAACAGTGAATTTGTAGCACTGGCACGTAAAGATATTACTGGAATAACTGCATTACGATGTCAGTAGAGCGGACTCCGTGGCGCAAGCGTTTAACGTGACGCACAGCGACGGTCCGCCGATTAACGCTTGTCATCCAGCAATGTAAGGTCACGTTTCCTTTGGATTCGCTTGGAGGCGATCTTCACGCTTCAATTTACCACCGCGGTCGTTTGCGTGCCTTTACAGAGCGGCTTAGGTCATTGTTCTGTGTTTCATCGGCCGAGTCAGTGTGCGAGAACCCCCCCCCCCCCCCCCCCCGGGGGTGATGTGGAAAAGTTAATTTTCAAAACAAAAGGGAAAATTAAAAACCTTTAAATCAAAAAAAACCATTTTT